>OY735201.1:53663566-53673566 GCA_963457665.1 Thysanoteuthis rhombus | reverse complement strand
TAAATTTCCTGGAATTGATCTTTTGTTTATTTAAGAAATTCACCAACGTATATTATTGTCGATGCGGCCCAAAGTGCCTGGTAAGCCGATTTCTTTCTGCTGCTATAAACCTTCCTCTGTGCATTACCATTTGCATGCATTTTAGATTCCAAATTCAATCCCAGTGTCATCCTTATATTATTCCACTGTGTTGTACAAAGTTCTAAATCCTTCTCTGATCATTGCAAATAACTCTATGGCGTCCATGAGCATAAGTGTATTGACTTTTCCCTGCGCATTTGTGAATTAGTATCCTTTGCTGTCTTTTAATATCTTGTTTAGTGGTATCATGGATAGTACAAATAATAGTAGGGACGGAGATCACGGTTGCAAGCTTCCCAATATCCACTAAGTTTTCCACTGTAGCTGTGAAGTGTACTTTCCAGTTTTGGGCAATGAATGTCACCATGTTTGGCTAATCTTGAATATTCTGAATATTTTGTCATGTGGGTACATGCCGTACATGTCTTTTAATAGTCAGTTAAATCCCATTACCCATATCTTTCTTTTCCTTGCTTCTTCTAGAATCATCTATTCAATATAAAGGAAGTCCTTCGCTCTTTTCATTACTTCCCTGCATTTTTTCTGTTCCTCTGGATAGAGTTCCCTTTTTTTCTCTAAAAATATGTATTTTTGTCTGCTATCTGCCTAGTTAGAATTCTCCGCATTAGTGGTCAACTCGTGATTGGTCTATAGTTTCTTGCCTGATCCCTTGTCCCTGTGTCCTGTTGTGGAAACATCTTTGAAACTGGCTATGGTTAGGATATCCGCTTTTCTGATCTCCTTCCCCTAGCAATAGTTTTGTTTCTGTTGTTCGAACTTTTTCCTTGCGTTAGAAAGATGCCTGTAACCATTTTCACACCCTGCATACATCAGGTTGTTAAGTTTAGTTATCTTTTTAGTTTCAGTTTGCTGTAAGAGGCGGTTGACATTTGCTGTTGATTTCTCCCTTTTTTCCTGATCTTTTCCCCAGAAGTATGGCAGTGAGTCTTCCTCTTCTCGTGTCGTTTCTGTTAAGGATCATGCCAGGCTTTTTCTTATTCTGTTAAGATGTTGATGCACCTGTTTATTTCGGTTAGGGCTTTTTCACGGTTCCCACTCCGTCGTTAATCATATCAGCTGTGTCGGAGTGCATATTTCCTCAAGTTTTATCTTGCATAACCATTTATTTTTCCGTCCAAGTTTCCTTCTTATTTTGACCAACAGTTGCTCAGTGAGTATGGAGGTAATTAAAGAAACACAAGCTGGATTCTTAGTCAATAGTCACTTGGGAACGATTTAGTTCCTCCTCAAAGCCATTAAGGGAGCAAGAGCCGGTGTTATAACTAATAGTTGCTGAGACGACTGGGTTCCTCCAGGAGGCCAACAAGGAGCACTTACAAGTTATGACGTATAAACTTTGATTTAAATTCCAGTTTTGTCTTATTCTGATTTGGTTGAAATGTCATATTTTTTTCGGTTTGGAGGGTAACACAAACCCTTTGTGGTCAGTAGTCAATCGGTATCAACTGTGTGCCCCCTGAAGGCCAATAAGGGAACCTGGGCTGTTCTAATCAGCAGTCCCAGGATGTAGATTTGGCCCCTCCTAGTTACGATGGATACTTTCTGAATCTGTGCTCGATTTTTTGTGTCATTCTTTTTTTTGGTTTATTTATATATGTCTATGGTCTGTCGAGCTGTACAGTAGCATCGAGCCCTGTTGGGTTGGTTAAAATTGACTTCAATTGATGATTGTTTCACTCAGCAATTATTATTATTAGAGTTTTTATTATAATATAATCCGACGAAATAGTTTTCAGCATTGAATCATTGCAGGACGTGACAATTTTACGATTCTGAATTGTTTGATTCAGCTCTCTGTTGCAATTATTCTGTTCAGTTTTGACCTATGTATGTGAGGAATGGTCTGTCTGTATGACTTGCACGAAATACAAGACACAGAAAGACTGAGATTGTCATAGAATATTAGAGAATAAACAGCAAAAGATGCAACATCCATTAGAGAACTGATGGGCTGTTCTTGTTGGAGGAATGTCAGACAACCGTTATACATAGAGACGTACAACGTGGACCCCCATAGATCACATACGAAACTTTGGTAGAAATTAAGTTGCCTTGACAAACTAGTTCAGAAAGTACTGACACCGTCTAGCCAATGAGATAGAAGTCTGCTGAAAGTTTTATATTCACCGATAGATGCTAAAAGCCTGCAGCTGCTGCTGCTGCAGATATATCAGGTGCCTAAGACATACGTTTATACGTACACAAGCAGGTCCACGTATGTACGTAAGCAAACACATACACACGCACACGCACACATACACACACACACACACACACACACACATATATATATATATATATATATATATATATATATATATATATATATACATACATACATACATGAATAATAGGTTTCGAAAACACAGACTGAAACATACCAGGACCAGATGTCCAGATTTTAGAAGGGATCAACGCCCAACAAATCCATGTGATCCGCCACAGAAATTCAGGAAGTGTCCAATCCAGATATGAAAATGAGAATTCCACTCTAAAAGTGAATAGAGTATTTGTAGCCAACAATAGATTTCTGCAGAAAACTTGTGATATAGCAGGAAAAATAAAGAATGACCACAGATTATTTGAGAAAACAAACGCCTATGAAAAGAAAACCATGGCAGCAGCGATACGTTGTCTAACAGGTAATAAATCAGTGAAAGATAATTGACAAAAATGTAAAGAAATTCTCGCATGTCCTCAAAGGTACAAATGAGTACTGTTGCTAGATAACATACTAACTTTCGTTTATAATCTATGTCAACAAAATTCGTTTTCCTTTCCTCTTGAGGTAATGCTACTAATTGTAAGTCCTGTAGGTCCTGGACAGAGAATCAAAATTGAACCAATCGTCTCTGTACAGTCACTCTCCGAATACACCCGAACAATTATCGACTGCCGATTTGAATGAAGCCAGAACTGATAAATGAACAGAACAGAACGGGTGTTCATATAACTTTTCCTCCAATCTGCAAAGCATTGTATCGAATGACTGAAAAACAATAAAGCCTATCTTCAACATCCGTTATCAAACAGTGTAGCTACCATCTTCTCAACAAAATCGAAGCATAAAATTTTTGAGTTATGAATGAAAAATCGAGTGCTCACACCTGGGAACAATTCTCATCTTTGTACATCCATGCATTTATATACGTATGTACGTTGATGAATGAAAAAAGTATCTGATATATTCAAGAAGGTTCATTTTACCAAACTTATAGAGCTTCAAATTTTCCAAATTTTAGATCAAACATCATATCAATATGTCAATACTAAAAACAAGCAATGATTGAGCATTAAATTGCTTTGTACAACATTCAAAAACCTCTTGTCCAAATTATGTCAAATTTTAAAGCTCTATATGCATGCCAAACTAAAGGTTTTGCAATGTATCGGGTATATTTTGCACCAAGTGTATGCATATAGTTCAAGATTGCTGGCAAGTATTTGAATCTAGCAACATTAAAATCGAATTGCATTCACAGGTATCAAAGAGTTCAAAGCATAAAATAACTCACGATATAATCACGCTATTTGTCCGTTCAAGGCGAGTTCTTATTGTCAAGACAAATACTTGAACGTCAATTCTTAGTTTCAAGTGCTCCAGAGTACTGCCTCTGCAAATATCAGTTAATATTATTTCTAGATCAATACAGTCAATGAGATATGAATTTCATAATAATGTAGAGGTGACTGAACATATACTGCACGTAATAATCAGTGATCAATCATTTCACACGGACAATAGTAGGGAACTTAATGTTATTAAAACTATTTTTTAAGAGATTCTGTAGAAACTGAGGGTTCAATAGAGACATTTCTGTCTTAAGAATCAGATTACTGATGATATTGAGCACTTTTTTGAACTGATAACTACTTACTACATTGACACATATTCACATGTTTGTCATTTATCATACATACATACATACATACATATATATATATGTGTGTGTGTGTATGTATACATACATGAGAACAATCAAACAATATACAACATAGCGTGTGTATATGTGTTTATGTATTAAGAAGATTTCAGTCAAAAACTTTTAAAATGATTCAATATATTTTCAATGGTATATCACAAATTTACCATGGAAACTTATTTACTCATTATATATACATATATATATATATACATATATATATATATATATATATATATATATATATATATATATATATATATATATATAGTGTGTGTGTGTGTGTGTGTGTGTGTGCGATGCAAATCAGGCTAGCAGTATAACATAATATAATGATAATATATTAATGTTATAAAGCTACGTCAGATATGTAATGGATTTATTTCGCCTGATTAGGCCCAAAGAGGACAGAAACATTAGTTAGTTTGTTTAGCGAATCCACATTCCACTATATATATATATATATATATATATATATATATATATATATATATATGTGTGTGTGTGTGTGTGTGTGTGTATATATATATTCAAAGAACACGTATATAATACACGTGGGAGTGTTTGTGACTGACCATACCTGTAAGTGTTCATGATGATAGCAATCGCATATTCATAGCCACACAAACATAAATCTACGTATGCATGTATATTTATATGCATATAAATGTTTTCACTCACTTCAATCTTTGCACATACATTCATATGCTCATATGTATATTTGTATGTGTTACTAATTGAACAAACATATGCATTAACTCACACGTGCGCGCGCACGCACACACACACACACACACACACACACACACACACACACACATATATATATATATATTGACAAAAACAGAGTGATCAGTTTATGGACGTCGGTTAAGGCTCATTATATTAAAAAGACCATTTGGAAAGAGGAAGATGATATTACATATCAAAACTGGTGATTCAATTTGATATGTTTTGTTAGACGTTCTGAATTTTCCTAAAATGAACGAATAGTTTTTTGGGTTTTTTTTTTTTTCAAATAAGGGGATTTCCAACCGTGGTTGAGATGAAAGACAACACAACGAGGCAGCTGATGTCGAATCGAAGGAGAGATTTTTCAGACCATTTTGAAAGTGAAAGGATGTTCAGATAACTGTAACGTCCCAAATGGTGTTGATTCTGTTATTATCATAAAATGGCTGAATACTCACTCGACAGACCTCGTATTCAGTAATATTAATGTGGAGGTACGATCAAAAGTACGCTACTATTATTATGAAATTATTTTTTTATGTCCGACTGATATCTGTGAAAGGTCATCTCATATCAATATTGGGAGGGCTATGTATCCTAGGTTTCCTCAGGATAGGGAGGATACTGTCTGCTGTTATGATTCTACTTTCTTTGTGCCTCTATTCACAAGTGAGTTATATATACTTGACACAAATCTGTCAATGTATATACGATGGTGGATCAATAAATCCGTTGCCAGACACGTAGTTGTAAGCTGATTTTTTGTCTGAATTTTTTTTTGTTTCATGTTTGATCTATGTGATCAACATTCACCACTGAAATGTTGGAATATGAATATTTTTTGCGTGAAATATTTTTTCCTTTCATTTAATGCAAGAGATTTTTTTATTCAAGGTCACACTAAACGAAGATCTATAGCCAATGGTTACAAAGTTATTAGTGCCACAAACTTTAAGACCAATGGGAGGAAATATCAAAACAACTGGTTGAAATTGGGAAAGTAGGCTAAAACATGACTTCTTTAAAATGAAGGCGAGAAGAGAAATGGGTTATATATATATATATACATATATATATATATATATATATATATATATATATATATATATATATATATATATATATATATCATCCACAGACGGCTGTTTCGTTGAATTAAAACTCTTCAAAAGTCACTTACCAGGATGAAAAAAAACATTTTTCATGCGGAACTTGTGGTTACAGCACATATGACTCAAAAGTAGTGACAAAGAGGTTGATTTTTTTCTGTTCATAATGAGGTTACAGCGGCAGCATTGAGTGGTGTAAACAAAAGTTAAAGCAAACCTTTCAGTCTGCCTAACACCCAACCAGCCCTAGTCTTTCTTATTTTCTATTATATATATATATATATATATATATATATATATATATATATATATATATATATATGTTTGAATCAAAATGCCTCTATAATAATACATGTATATAATTCTCATCAATATATTGTTATAGCATTGGGTTTAAAACAGCCATTTGTTCAAAGAAGTCAAAGACTATACATATTCAGCGTTAACCAAACAACGTGCTTTGTTGCGTTTCTACGTCTTTTCGATTTGCTAGTTTTAAATGTGTTTGTTGTCTAATGTCGGATAGCCATTGATGAAATCTGCCTTTTCGTGCAGTTGATTTCCGTCTAATGAGAATAGATCGTGAATATTGTCTAGTAAAATGTTAGGGCAGTAATTTTCATGGGACTTTATTATTTGAATTCTTGTGTGGAAGGATCACTATTCCCAGAAAAATAATTTGAAGCACTTCCTTCCCTCATGAACATTGTGCAGATGGTTGCATTTGCTTGTTCTGATAAGTACCTGCCCCTAAATGTATACAATAAATGAATGAAATCAGTGATGATATACGATTAGGGAACTTATAAAACCATTTTGAAACAAACTCAGAATAGCACGTTGCGTAAAGGAGAGATCAATGTTAACAATTAAGCTATATAACAATGCTCTTCCAACTCTGGAATGGAGCACTGACGGATGGGGAATTGCGTGCACAATCCCCCATCCACCAGAGTGCTCTATTCTAGAGATTGAAGAGCATTGCTATAGTAGCTTATAATGGACGAGTTGCTCTACCTAAGAGTGCTCAACCCTAAAGAAAGGAGCGTTAATTATGATAATAAGTATAATAGTGTCAACCACTCACTGACATCTGTTTCGTCGAATTACAACTCTTCGTTTTTAAGGGGATAACAAAGCAGATCACTGTAATCATCGTTGTTTTAATCTCACCTGAATGGTAGTAGAGAAAACAATCACAATATGAATTCACCATCAAATGAAAGATAATGGACATCGATGTGCACATGAATTCACCTCCGGAAAAAAAAGCAAAACTGTAAATATCCTTCGAACTTATTACATATGAACGGAGACATTGATGCACCACATAACGACTGACATACTGTGCCTAGATTACCAGAAGGCTTTCGACTCTGTACTCCATTTGAGATTATTTGGAGAGTTGAACCCTGCAATGGATCATAGGATTTCTCAGTAACTGCGGACAAAAAGTCATCGTTAACGAGAGTGGATCTCACTGGAAACAGTGCAGCATCCTGAATCTTGTATCATTTACCCTCTATTTAATTGATCTCCCTAGGGAAATCAAATCGATCATCAGTACGTTAAAAAAAAAAGACGTCAACAAAAACCGTAGAAGCTGGATAGCACTCAATAGCAAATTTTCCGAAACTTTAGGAATAGGCAGGTGGATTTTTATCCCCCAAAGAGCACTCTGATGAACCTTGGCACAACCAATCCAAACAATGTGCACTACACGATGCAGGAAGGTGACAACTATGACCTAGAGGCTATTAACCAGGAGAAAAGGCCTGAGAGTCGACTGATTCAAAACTTTCCATCACCCATTCGTACCGCACAAAATAAAATTGCAAACATGATATTTGATAACATTAGACACACATTCAGAAATCTTGATGCAAACCCACTATCACTCCTGTTAAGTCACTGCCCCGTCTGCATGGTCTCTCCACCTGAAATATGACTCTGATGCAATTGAGAGGGTTTACCGACGACTTACACAACTACCTCCAAGCATACGACGTACGCCATACTTACAGAAAAACTCAGCATTTGAACTCTTGACTGCAGGAAGTGACGCATGGCCACACTGAACACTTTTAGAATAATTACTAATAGATATGCACCCGAGGTTAGCTGTCATTGGCACATATGCCCCAGCAACAAAAAAAAACTGTTCACCCCATCACTTAGCAAATGCACGAGGAGGCACAGCAGGAATCTTCAGACTCCAGGGGCCATCGCTGTCACGGGCAATTCCTTCGGAGCCCTAGTAGACACGTTTTGGAACAGCCGATCTGAACTAACAGTTACATCTGACAGCATTGAAATATTCAAAGATAATCCGCAAAAAGACATAAGCTACACCATGTCTGATTACACATTTTCATAATATTCTCTCGATATAAGATACAATATACTTTAGCACGCTAGCACACATACCTACACAAACACACACACACACATACAAATATATATACACACACACACACACACATGCATATATATATATATATATATATATATATATATATATGTATATATATATATATATATATATATATATATATATATATATATATCCACAGCAATCACTTAAGGAAAATGCTTGTCCTATCTCTTTTCATGAGGAGCATGATGGAGAACTCAGAACAGAAATGAAGTATCATTGAAAATGTTTGTCTCCAATGATAAATTTCATTGACCTGTAATTCCTTATTTTGGCTAAGATAGAATTAATCGTAGTACCTTGATGTATATGGTCATCGAAATGGAACTATTTAGAAAGTTAAAGATTTCAACCAATTATTCGGTTCCTGCTCCTTCCACCAAGTACTAATTAAACTTCCCTTGTCAAAAATGGCATTTTTCTACTTGGTATCTTCATTCGCGTTTTTTACTCTCTCACTTCAACGGTTTTTGTAAACACAAAACGTCAATTTATTTGCTCGTTAGAACTCTCACTATTCAGTTATCTCCAAATCTTCTCTCATGTTGCTCTTCAACACATAACGTTTTCAGGAATTTCAAAAAGTGGTCTTTACCTTTCAATCTAAACAAGTTTATTGTTGTTGGATAATGTGAAATAGGAAGACTAAAATTAAATAAAATGAAACCTATTGATACATTTCAGGTTCTTCTAACTGTTTTTTTTTTTCTTTTACACAATTTCCGAAATCGATGTATTGGCATAATCTTCAAATCGTTATTATTTTCGGAGGTTAAGAATGGCAGATAGACAAATATATTTTCAAAAAAGTAGTTGGGAGAGAGTAAAAGAGATGGGTTTCAAGTATGAGAATATTGATATACATGATCATTGAAATTTCATGAAAAATAGAAAAAAATTGATATGATTTTTTTCGGAATGCACAAATGTTTATAACAGTTGATCTGATAACATCACAATGAAGTTATAGCGATGAATTTACTTTTTAAACAATGAATGTATTTTTTTTATAATGTGTATGTCCCTTGCTTAATATTATTACTGGTTTTTGTTATCCCCCAAAAAAGTGTCAGAAAGTGATAATAATAAACGGCTCCTCATTAGTAGTATTCTCAATTGAGGATTCAGGTAAGCATTGCATTGTTAGACATTTTACTTTGATAACTAAGATCATATGCAACGAGAACGTGATTACATTGTACGTGAATTATAAAGGAATATATAGTATTAGAATAAAGAGTGCAAGAAAGTTAAATTGTACAAGATAAACGAGAAACAACAGAGAGAACATACCGTAAATATCTCACCTTACGGAGACGGCTATGTAATTAAATTTGAATAATTCCATTTGAATTCTTTCTCGTTCCTTTAATTAGCAGAACAGCTGCAACTGGTGTGGTGAGTACACTAGGAGCCTGGGTATGGTAATCTCTTGGTTCATACCATCACACTCTGGACTAACAGATATTCGAGATATTTATTATTAGCGTGTTTGTCTGATCCGGTGGATATTCTGTACGTACGAAAAGAAAGTGCCAGCTTCATACAAAACGTGTCTATCCCGTCCATCCGATCTCTCTCTCTCTCTCTCTCTCTCTCTCTCTATATATATATATATATATATATATATATATATATATATATATATATATATATATATATATGCAGTAAAGTTCCGACCAAATATCGTGAAAAAGTTA
>OY735201.1:53618566-53658566 GCA_963457665.1 Thysanoteuthis rhombus | reverse complement strand
TCCGCAATTGTAAAACCAGACGACACCAAAGCCGTCAGGATATGGAGCTAAAAACTAATGTCCATTTTTTATTGAAAGTTCGCTATGAATATTAATACGTTTATTCTATCAACTGAATATTTGGAACCAAATTTCTATGATATATTTGTTATTTCAAGTTTACAATATATCGATGATTTTCTCAAAACGGCTACTTAATTCATTTACATTCACTTGGGCTAATATGACAATGTTTATGAGATTGACTATCTTTATTATACTCTATTGAACAGCGTTTGATGCATGATAAAACGACCAATCACAGTATCACCACCGAAAGGTCTGAGGAATGGCCAGTGAACATCGGCTTATTGGCAGGAATTTGAGAAATACAACTCGGATCTCTGTTGTTTTCGTTTCTAGGTCCTTGCATTCTTCGGGTATAGAATTGAGAGAGATGGAGAAAGTGTTTGAGATTCCTTCTTCATCCAAACGAGGAACCCGGTTATTCTCAATACCCTCTTCCTCGTG
The DNA here is from genome assembly GCA_963457665.1 of Thysanoteuthis rhombus. Lineage (NCBI taxonomy): Eukaryota > Metazoa > Mollusca > Cephalopoda > Oegopsida > Thysanoteuthidae > Thysanoteuthis > Thysanoteuthis major. The sequence continues at coordinate 53,658,056 of OY735201.1, read as the reverse complement.
ATAAGGAAAAGCAGCAGAACTGGACTAATTTTTTTTTCTATACCCCTCCTCTTGACTCCCGAGGTAACTTGCCGGTCTTCTCATATACATTTTCGAGTCATGTAATCCTGATGTATACAAGACCTGACTATGCGCCTAGCTTTCATTTGTCCACTTGTTAAACTGACCTTTCTTTCCAAGACACGATCTTCTATGGTAAAAAATCCCTGTGGAATATATCACAAATCGCGCTCTTGACACTTATAATTCCATTAACAAGTATCTGCCAGAAAAAAAACCCGGCATGGATGATTACACGTATGTAATCTAAACAAACGATCGGTATATTGAAAGACATCAGATTTTTCTTCTTAAATTTTATTTTTGTCGCTGAACTCACCATGTATTCGTTGAATTTCATTTTCGTGTTACCAATGCAGTGAATCGATTCATTCATTAGATATTACCATGCATATATTGTAAATTATCTCATCTTAATTTTGCAGGAACTAAAGGAGAAAAAGGTGACAAAGGCGACACAGGACTAAAAGGAAACCCTGGTGATGATGGACGTCATGGTGTAATAGGTGCAGCTGGACCACCAGGACCATCAGGGATCAAAGGTAAGTGAAACATTCATGTTTATCATCACTGAAATAATCACAATCAATGGGGCCAAAATATGATAACAAATGCACTTGAAAAAACTAAAATATTTGCTGCCCACCTACTCTCAAGATGAATAAAAATTCAAGTATTCCGAAAAGCAGGCGCAAAATATGTCTATAATCTTTATAATTCAAACATAACAAAGATTCCCCAGTACACTTGGTTCCCAAACCATGCTGGGTTATTCATTTCACCGAATCAGAGAAAGTCACGCTATAACAATTCATTAGAATGTCTCTGACCGACTGATTATGCAAATATCTTATATTTAAAGCATTAAAACGTTAGAAATTACAATAGCAAGAGTTAACTAAGGAGCTTAATGCAATACATTAATATAAATGATGCGGTTAATTAATATAATTGAAATAGATACAAATATAATTGCACTGATAAAAACATTATAGCAAGATGATTGAGTCAGTAGTTTACGTTCCATGCAGCTTCTATTACAAAACACCGCAATCGAGTTTTCTCAACACTTGTACCTTTTCTTGTATTTGCGTTTTAAACCAGCGTCAGTAACTGCATTTGACTTACAAACCGTTATTAGTAGTTAGTAGGTATAACGGGCTTAGGATTTTCCTATATTGATAGAGTGACAATCATCAGAATGTAAAGAATTAGGAAATGTGTCTATGCACAACGTATTACTTGTGGACACTCAGTGAACTAGTGCGAACAAGCAACTTAAATGTCAGCTCGTAATCTTGTTTTGAATTAAATCGATATTTGTCTGAAATCGGTGTTGCATCTAAGAAATGAAACGAAGTTATTTCCATACCGAAGTGCTAGATACGCATTAGGCAATTTCATCTTTATTTATCATAACGAAGAAATATCACATCTGAGCAATTTGTTCCTCAGTGGGGAAACTGAGTATAATGGGTCTTTTTCTCTGATGAAAAAAAACATCTTGAGAATTGGCTTCCTCTTTTTACATAGTTTTCAGTTAAGCATAGTGAACGTTGACTGTGATATATGGACGTTACTATAATTCAAAAACTAAAACATTTGTAAAAACAAAGAAAAGGTTTCACACCAACTCTAAGTATAATTTACTTTACGATGATAAAAAGCTAGAAAGTATCTATCATAATATCGCAACTAGGATTTTTCAAAAAAGGTTTCTCTAAACTAACGTTCACTTTGATATATATATATATATATATATATATATATATATATATATATATATATATATATATATATATATATATATATATCAGCAAGTTTTCAATATATATATATATATATATATATATATATATATATATATATATATATACATATATATATATATATATATATATATATATATATATATATACATATATATATATATATATATATATATATATATATATATATATATATATATATATATATATTAGCAAGTTTTCAGATTTTTATCGCTGCCCACTCCGACTTTAACTTCACACCGTTATTCTATCACAGTTTAGTTAATTTTCGCTCTAACAAATTGATTTTTCTTACTACTGGGAACAACATGATTGCTAAAAATTGAAATCTACAATGTTTTGCCTAAAAATGATTTATCAAATTTTGGCATCCAGTCTGTGCATCGTGCATTGTGAAGAATTGATTGCCATGAATAAAAGAAAGCCTTTTTGTCAACAATATGATATATTATAAAGCCTAATTTGTCCATTCATTTATAAGCTTAACTTTTGGAAATTTCCGCACGTAGTAGCACAACGTTACATGAAATAATTCATGAACCACCAATCTGATGCTTTCAATCATCAGGTGAGTTTTTTGAATTAGCATACGACCCCAATCAGACAAATATATGACATCCCTTAATATTTGTTCATTCGAGCGTTATTTGCAAGTGCTGTTTTGGTGTTGTCCTGGTTCAACTTCGGATTTTTTGATTAACAAAATTTTCTCCAGATCGCTCGGCACTAAGCTATATACTATCCAAATTTTCAGTTATGTTGTTATCAATTTAAACTGTGTTATGACTAGAATCAAAATATGCAATGGATTAATGGTTAAATGGCAGGAAATGAAATGGAATGTAATCATAAGCTGCAAAGGTCAGCAAATATAACATATCATTTCTTTTAATTTTTATTACATTCCTGGTATATGTATATACGAAATGTTTTTGGTTTTTTCTAACTGATATTATTATTTGTCAGTGTAAATGTCCAAACAGCAGGTCATGTCAAAGTATTCTTGGCATCCCTCACTTCAGGCTATCATAACTGCTATTAGCTTTGATTTATTCGGCTAGGGTTCGAGATCATAGTTCTTCAAATATAATTATGTGCTCGTTTTCCAAGTGATTTCACCCTGCTGTAAGTCGATGAGAACATACTGTTTTGAAGAAATCTGCTTTTTCAATCAGTAATCTATATTCCAGCTCAGCGTCTTCTTATTTAGGGTAACTGCCGAGTAGTATCAGAAACTCGACGGGTAAGAAATGAAACAGAAATGATAGGCAACCTTGTTTTAGTGATCTTGCTTTTTCTTGAAGGGGTAAATTTACACCAATTCAAACAACAATTTCAGAAAATAAGATTAAGCATTCTCATTTAAAATATATAATTTCATCTTTCAAAATATGTGCAGTATAATCTTCACTAGCTGTTACCTAGCATCTCTTATTATGATATGTTTTGTACTGCTTCCTGTTCAGCTGACACAAATTTATCAAGAATCCCTGTCCAAGTACGATATTCTTTGCTTTTGTCAACGGGACAGTTCAAAGGCATGACGAGTTTAACTTTTTATTTTGAGCAATTCTTGTGTGATAGATTGGTGCGCTTTGTATTGCTCATTATTTGGCTTATCTTTTTTTTTCTAATATTCTTCCTTCATTTTCCCTTATTTGCTGGCTATATCGCTGCACTGCCATCATATCATGACGACTACGCAACATCATAGTGGAACCGTGAACTCATAAAAGAGGCTTTCCTTGCTAATATATTGTTCCCTGTCTAACATACAATATCATCTATATATGTATCAGCGCTAAAAGGTTGTTATCTATCTAAACTGAGGATTCGTTTCATGTATTGCTTTTTGAGATCTACTTAAATTCTTATATGTGATTGTTATCCATTTCAGACATTATCTCAATCTGCTATATCGAAAATTAACGATATTTCATATTGATTAAAATGAAAAATTGGCTTAAAAAACACTCTGAATGCACTGATATTCTACTTTAGCAAGTTATTACCTATATCTTGGTCGCTAAAATTACTAAAATATTTACTTACATACATATTTACCTTGAAACATATTGAACACGGTTCAGAAACATGATTAAACTTGAATAATGGAAATTAAAATGTTCCAATATGATCTCGTACAGCTAACTTCTATGAGTCCTTATGGTAGTCCTATACAGTGGAAGCCATTTTGTGTGCGTTGCCAGTTGAAAACACAATTATTTATGAAACAGACACGATTCACATTCCTTACCGATTGGCAATATTTTCGTTTGGCTTAAATTTCTTTAATCATTGTGGCTGAATTAGGATTTGATAATTATTTTTGTACCTAACTGGAAATAGATAGAGGAGTGCTAAACGCAGAGAAACCTACTTTTCTGGAAATGTTCCAGAAAACACGCCACAAAATGTGTGATAAAATAAAATGAAATAGTATAATAACAAAACTTATCCGAAATCTAAACAGAAGAGAGATGAGAAAAGGTATCGAGAGTTAATATTTTATTTAGAGCATCTAGTGCTCTCCTATTTTCTGAACATTAGATTTCTGTTGATATGTTGTTTTTTTAGCTTCCCTCTCTTGAGATCAAAGGAATAACTATGAAGATACGAGAGAAATAATTGTTCGAATTATAATAATCCCTAATCTCAGAACGTCGTAGTTGTCTTTCAGTGGACCTTTCCCCTGATACGGTAATTGTGTCGATATTTTTTGTCACCTTGAGTTACAAGTGACCAAGTGAGTTTAGATGTCTCATACAGAATTCTGAAGACGTTACACATACCTTAGGATGATAGCCGTACACACTCCTTAAGTATGGTTTTGTACATATAGTGTTAGGTGCATCGCCGGTCATGATTGATCTAATTACTCATTTGTTGTAGGTGTAAAGATTTTCTAATTTAAATTTTGGTTGGATTCAGCAACAGTATAAATATATCTTTCCCACCAGTCTGTCCAAAAACCATCATTGAGTTGAATAAGGATTATCTAATTTGCAAAAAAGAATTGGTATTTTTTAGGTAAGAAGTTTAGAGGTTTATTGAGTGTTGCCTAAGAGACGAATCCTTAGGTACATGCCTGTTTCAAGTTATTCTCTGTATCGCTTCGAAAACTAGGCAGACTGATGCCAAAAGAAAGGCTGAATAGTAAATCACTACATTCACAAGACTAAAACTTGGTGAACTACCTAAAAGCTGTCGTGCGGCCGATAGTTCTTTTTCTGAACGCTTGGTTGATTCAGTGCATTGATTCATTTAGACTAGGGGAGGATTTCTTATCTCACAGTAAACACATTTTTAACTGCTGGTGATTCCTCCCGTTTTTTTTTTGTTTTTTTTGCAACTTTGGGACCAGTCTCTTAGGAAACCTTACAAAAATCAGAAAACTAACAATTGCAAACATATACTGAGCCTTAGTACAGTTTTGAAATCTCCAATACGCATGCGTAAGGCTGAATATAAATATAATATAGGTATATATTTGCGATACTTTTTTTTTAAATATATTTAAAAGTATTTTCAAAATTATTCAGAAATATACACCTTTATTACTATGACTTTCTTATAAACTAATCAATCACGTTCTCTGAGAAGTGTTTTTTGTTTAATGATTCATTAAAGAAAACTTGTTTATATGAAAATTGGGTTAAAACAATGGCCTGTTATTGCTTTCAAGTAGGATGATTTATATGTGTATCTTGCCAAAATTTTGACATGTTTTTTTTTGTTTTTGTTTTTTTTTTTCACTGCGTAAGACTAACATACAAAAAAAAAATGAACGTTTACATTTTTTTTTCTGCGATAATGCAAGCGTAGCTTCTATGGGGTTGTCCATGCGCAGACGCGATTGAACCTCTGTTGGCTGAAATAATGAAATTGATATAAGCTAGTAATCAAGTTCTTTTTGCAACTTTGGAATGTAATTCGCCTTATGAATCAGAATTCGCCCCTACAGGCAAAGAAATGATAGTTCACCTCATGTCACTTATTATAACGTGGATAGTTAAAGGAGAAGAGGGGGGGGACAGAGGGAAAAGAAAAAGATGTGATAGTGCAAGACTGAGAAGAAAATGCTATCCGACTTCTGTAAAAACGGTAAGTGATAATGTCAGAAACGCACCTGTTTGGTTATTTGCATGTCACTGGACAACCACACGCCATTGTTTATGATTTTATATTGAAAAAAATACAAATGTATGCACACACAATAATCTAATTTACATACACAAGTATGGAAGCATTTTATTGCTGAAGATGACTTAGTATCATATGCTAATAATTGTTCCTGGAGGGTTTTAAAAATAAAGCAATTAAATCTTTTATTCATGATCATTAAATGGAAGGCCACAACTTAACTTCAATAATTGGAGCATGAGATAGAATCATTAATCATTTGTCACAGTATTACATTAGACAAATCTAATTGATTTGAAAAGAAATGGTGGAACACAACATTAAATTAATTATGCACAATACTATATATATATATATATAAACGGAGACAGAAGTAGGGAGAGATATAGATATATATGTATGTGAATAATGAATTGCATTAATTAATATGATAATATAATAGCATAATATATGCATATATATATATATATATATATATATATATATATGTGTGTGTGTGTGTGTATGTATATATATTATACATAAACATACATTATGATATAGAGATATATTTACATAATATACATATATGTAATATATATAACGTATAAAATGTATGATATATATAATATATATAGATACATGATGAGTAATATATATATATATATATATATATATATATATATATGCACACGTGTGTGTGTGCGTGTGTGTGTATGTATTTTTGTATATTTATATATTATTTTGTGAACTAATTCTAAATACCTATGATGCACAACCAACTTATTTTGAATGTCAAATGTATGCACTTTTTGCATAATGCCACAGTCCTTATTGACCATTCTGTAATGTACGAAAAATATAGCTCTCCTAAGATATATACATATATATATATATATATATATATATATATATATATATATATATATATATATATATATATATATGATATGAAATGTATTTAATACATTTCAAAAAGTTTATTTTAAAGCATTTAGAAAAATTAAGAATTGACAAAATTTGAACCAAAGATTTCTGATTTTTGCACACAACCTTTTGGTGTTCCGTCTAAATTGAATATTTTTGCCACTTTTTGTATTCTTCAATCTGTGGTTCAAATTCTGTCTGTCTTAAAATAACCTCTACGAAATATGTCGGCTACTCTTATTTCACTCATTAAATAAGTGGGCGCAAATGATAAGTCCCCGCCGAGTCATTTTAGAATTGAGTTAGGAAAATGGTGTACAATGTCCGACAAATTATGCTTGCAATATTCTCGTTATTTTTAAAGCTACAACATTTTTCCATTTTATTTTGGAGTTTGAACAATCTGCATTATGATCCTGATACATGTTCCAATAAATCTTGAAAAAATTCATTTTTTAAAACATAATCACTTTTTGTTGTTTTTGTTGATACCCTCATAAAAATCAAGTTTCATTTTTTGATCAATTTCTCCTGCAATATTCTCTTCATTTTTATGGTTTGGTTCCTCATTTTAGTGTTATTCTGGAGTGTTTAATGTTACATGTGAATAAACAAAAAATGGGAGGTTTCGTTAGTAAGAAAAAATCATTATGTTAGGTAAATAAGAGTTATTAAATCTTTAAAAATAACGAGATTATCGCAGGTGAAAGTTCATCAAACTTTGACTGATTTTTCCAACTTTTTAAAAATTGTACATTGGGCACTTATCATGCGCTTATTAGTCAATACCCCAGTTGCCAGTTAATAACAGCGCTTCTTGTCTAAATGAACAAGAAGTAAGACTTCTATGTATGGTTGTATGACTTTTTTTCTGATGATAAAACTGTAGATCTATAAACTTCTTTTTTTTTTATTGTGATGTTTTGAAAAGATTGGGAAGGTTGAAATAGTGCATTCCAACACAAAAGCATTTTTGCAAAATGTCGCGCGATGGGCATTTATCATGCACCCTCACTTATACATATATAGGGAGAGTGAGACAGACGGACAGACAGACAGACAGACAGAGACAGAGCGAGAAATACACACACACACACACACACACACACACATATACATATATATATATATATATATATATATATATATATATATATGTATGTGTGTGTGTGTGTGTGTGTGTATTTTCCTGATCATCACACATTGAAACAGCTTGAGTTGAGCTGAAAAAAAATTTGATGATTAAAATATTACAAATAAATTACCCAATAGAGTAGCATTTTCTTCTCCTTCGTACTATTTCATACGTACACTTACCCGTCATTTTAGGGGTATATGTTAGTAAATGAAGGATTAGGAAAATATCAGATTTATGTCGCCATGACAAAAGGGTTTTAGACAGGCCAAATAGACACTTGGTTTTCGAGAGAAGTTACTGAATTTTGAAAACTCATTATTCGTGAATCAGTTTGGGGGAGAGAGATAGCTGAAAAAGGCAGTGTCTGTTTCGACGCTATACTCCCTATCAATATCTTTCAATTACATTTTTTTTATCCCTAATTCTGTCCCACACTAGTGTTTGGACATTGTATATAGACAACTAAATTTTCAATTTAAAGTTGTGAAACGACCGTAATTCTGTCTTAAACAAACACATTCCACCTAATATCTATCGATATGTTTTTCGTCATCTATTGTAATTTTTTTTTCATTAAAAAAATATATATTTGGTATCTTTTTTTGTCTTTTATCTGTTTTCCGAAATAAATTCAATGGTAACATTTTTTGAAAACTACTTTCAGTCTTCTTATTTTCCTTACATAACATTTTATTTTGAGACTCTCTGTTCAACCACCCTTCAAAGGTTGAAATATAGAAAAACTTAAAATTAGAAAACCTGAAAAATCGATTACCTAAATAAATTGGCTTCATGCACCTGGGTGTTGATCCATAATTAAGTAAACCCGTCATGCAGGTATCTATCTATCTATCTATCTATCTATCTATCTATCTATCTATCTATCTATCGTTCTCTCTCTCTTTCTATCAGTATATATATATATATATATATATATATATATATATATATATATATATATATATATATATATATATGTATGTGTAGGTATGTGTGTGTATGTGTGTGTGTGTGCGCGTGTGTGTGTGTGTGTGTGTGTGCATGAAAATGGGGTGTACATCTGGTTACAGCGTATGCCAACCTCTCTATCTCCAGGTTTTTTGTATGTTCAATTCCTGTATACCTAGTATATCAGACCAAGTCTCATCGTGTATTTGTGGGGGATACAGGAGTCCCCAAACCCATTCACATCACAGTATATAGATGTGTTAGCAAGTTATGTTCAGATAGATTCAGATCGTATTTTGTGATAACTTTTATCAATCAAAGTGGACTGCTGTAGAGCCTCAAGAGACACATTTTTGTCTCTATCATTATATTTATTCTTCATTATGACAAATTTGACCAACATTCAGGTGATAATCTTAGCTAGTATCAACGAAGTTTAATAGCTAATTGGGATAGAATATAGCGTGTAGTGAGAGAAAGCGACAAAAATATATAAATACAAAATAACATTGTATATATTTGAGGAGTTTTCATACATCCAAATAATCTAATCTAATCGAATACACGCACTTTTTATGATCTATTCTCAGTTTTCATTCTAGAAAAAATGCCACCTGGGATGGTTTGGTCTACCTTAGTCAGTACCTTCCATGTTCCGTTTTACACTTTGTGCTACTAGTCGTTCTGTTTCGTTCGTTTCTACTTAATCAACATAAGTGGGTTACACCAACAATTATATACAAACAGTTTTTAAATAACATTTCCACATGCAGAGTCATTTGATTCTTTCTTGTAATTGTTTGAACATTCTTCCTCAAAGCACCATTATCTTAGTTTTAAATCAATGTGCAGACAATATGCGGATTTTTATAGAATTTGAATCAATATCTTATCAATGTTTTTGCGAATGATTTACAGCTATACACGTTTATAAATTTAGATTGGATTTTACTCTTACCAATTACTTTCCTGATATCGCAATCAGGGGTGAATCTACTATTGAATATTTATCAATCAAGTGATAATTTCTAATCAAAATGCGGGTAATAAGTACGTCTTAGACTTATTGATGCAACATAACTTTTAATCACGAGTCTGAATTTATTTTCTGATCACGGAAAACCGCTATAGCAAAGGAAGTAGTCATATTCAAGTCACTCCAAGAGGTTTTTTTACAAATCAATCTTTAGTTTGTTTCAGCTCAATACTCACGTATTATTTTAATCATATACTTGTCTACGTATGACAGCAAGAAAGGAGAAGAAAAAATCAAGCGATTAATCGATCTACGATAGCAAGCTTTCGATAGAAAAAGCTCAGCATTCAAGAACAAGGGGAGCCTGTTAATCCTAAAAAGAAGTGTATGCAACCAAAGCATTTGTCCAATATAGCTTAAACATAGACCCTAACCAAGAGACTGACCCGTGAACTGAAATCCATACAACCTACATATGAGAGAATCATGTTCATCATCACATGGAGAGATCAAAGACAGCAAAGTATATTTGGGGGAAATAGGAGTCCGTGATTTCCAGTATTCATCTGACTTTCTTGCAGCATGGCAAGCCCATTGCCATTTGAGTTTTCTAATAGGATTCTATGATAGCTCAGACTCCAGTCACTTCTCAAATATACTGTTCTGTCTTATGATTTATAGATATAAGGTTGGATATGACTTTCTTGTGTGCACCTTGCATGGTCCTGGAAAGTTATTCTTTTGATTGTATTCCATGTTTTAGCTCATATCGGGAGTGTGCATTTATTGTAGACCTTTTCTTTTTAGGACTATTGGGAATCTTTGGTTCTTGAAGGATCAGCTTTCTTTTCCAAAAGCTTGCCAGTGACTATCTGCAGGTTCCTTTCTTCTTTGTGGATTGCTTGGAGATTTGTTGGCTTGGTTAGATGTAGTGTTTTACCTTTTCCGACTCATATTTGTTGCACATCACATTTGCTTTAATGATTTTTTTTTATGGAGAGCTACTTTATTGCTTTCTTTATTCTATTCATTCAGCATTGTTCGGAAATCTCAGCAAAAAAGTATCAAATCTGAGGTTACTTAGGTATTCGACGTCTACTCAGATTCCTTTATTTTCCAAGTCTTATTTTCGGGAGATCATATCAAGGTAGGCTGTGAACAGTTTTGTTGAACTTGTCTCGCTCTTTTTTTCAAATTGAAAGGTTTCAGAGTCCTTATGTAGCCTAATGGAAGGACTGCTGTGTCAGTAGATATATTGCAATACTCTGACATATTTTGGGTCTACGCTTTGTTGTATGATAGCATAGATTACTTTGGTGATTTTCATTGCGCACAAAAACCCTCTTGAAGTCTACAAATGCTACAGCAAGTAGCGTTTTAAATTCTTCTGCTTTCTTTTTTTAGTTTGTTTACCGAATAGAGTCGGTCAATAGTCGATTAGCTTTGCCAGTGCTTGTTTCTCATCTAATGTTTTGATAATTTGGTCGGTGATAACTTTGCTAAGAAGTTTGTAGATGCTGTGTAGAGGTGTTATTGGCTTATAGTTGTTTAGTACTTTGGGATTTCTTTTTTTATATGGCATCAATATATTTCCAGCAGTTCCAATCTTCTGGGACTTGACTTTGCAGGAAACGTAAATTGAAAATAATAACCAGCTTCCTTGTGATGACTTCCCAAGCTTTCTTGAATCGGTCAATAGTCATGGTATTAAGTCCAGAGGTCTTTCCTTTTTTCGGTTCGTTTGATGGCTTTCTCCACCTTCCCACCGATTAACTTCTGGGAAATCCTCAAACTGGTTACTCTTAGCCTGTGTATCCTGCTCATTGCTCTGTATCTTATCATAGTAATGTGAACGAAACAAGGCTGATTATTGGAAGCACAAACTCTACCCTTCCTTCAATTCAAACTGAAGCCGATAACTGCAACCTCCCTATTATGTATATAAATATATAAATTTGATGATAGATAGATCTTGTCAGAATAGAATAATCAGCCAATAATCATTTGGTCGTGATGCCAGGGAAAAAGGTATTTTCTATACATCGGTTCACTTTAAGGAGACGGGATGATCAAACAGTGAAATGTTTATTCCCTGAATTAGGTGAGGATTTTTTTTTTGTGGAACGTTGGGAAAAAAATCAAACTGAGATTGAGAAAAAATCATATAAAGATCCTTTTAATCAAGTTTGGTTTGAAATACGATGTAAAAAAGTGACACCTTCCACAAATTTTTTTTACTTTAGATTAGCTCATATATTTTCATGGTAGAATAATGGCTGAAAATGAAATTGAGAAAAGAATAAGCAATACGTTTCAAATGTCGATCAATTTGCTACTTGAAACTCAGTTTTGCAACGATGCCTTGCTTACACAATGAACGTAGCGAAAAGATGTTAGAAAGTCTTTCTGCATCCCTGAATGGCACTAAAAATGAGATAATCCTTGCTTAGAGGCGTAAAATTTTTTTTTCGAAATGATGTGTATAGCTAACGTATTGTATACCCGCAAAAGCACGGAAAACCGAAAATGACTTGCTTTTCGAGACGTGAGGCCGTTCTGTGACCATTTCATAAAATAAAAGCGACCACACTTCCCGCTTAGTCACAAGCATCACGCAGCTGATATCCATGTAGAAAGTGAGTTGAGTGCACGCTTTCCTCTGAATTTCAATACTCAAGTGGTGAGAACAGTCGCTCCATCAGGAAGCCACCCTTCGGTATGAGCGGTAGTGAGTTCGATTCTCACCTGGAACTTATCTTTTTTTTTTAATTCTGAACCTTGCTGTTAATATTTTTACTCACCGCTGAGGGGAACCAAGCCTGAGTTCCGTTGCGATCAAAATCAAAAACAAATGAGATGAAAGTAAATAGTGGCAAAATGAACATAAAAAGCGATTTATCACTCTTTAGGAAATAACACCAATAAGAATAAAATTAAACTAAGCAGTTCCGTTTTGAATTAATAAGATTGTTGAATTCGATTATTTTAGGGTCATTTTGATCCTAATTGGGCTAGGGTGGGATACTTTACAATCAGAAAGATTGCTAATTTCTGAAACTATATACAAAAAGTAAATAAATCAAACTTTTTGGAGATGAGATTCCGAAAAAAATACTTATGTCATAATATTTGGAGAAATCCAAAACAGAAATTCCACACATAACATTCATAAAAATGTGATGAATAAGCAACGTCACCAGTATTTTTTTAAAATCGAAAGGTAGTATTAAGATATACGTAAAATGTGTTTCGTTCTAATGTATTCATGTATTTACTTGATTTTTTTCCCTCAAAGGATTATTCTTAGTCAGTGTCCCCGTTTCTAATACCGTGTATGCTTTCAATGTAAGTACATCTCTTCTGAAAGAAGAAACTTTCATTTAAAGCAGAGAAATTGTCATTGATTTATTTTGACAGCAAAAGAAAAATAAAGGAACATAGCTCTTACACTTTTACAAAAGCAAAGGAGAGTGAGAACCAAAATCTCTCGAGAGGAAGGCAGTCAGAGAGAGAGAAAAGTTCTATGCAAGAAACATTGTAAGTCTTTGAGAAGGACCACTGTAAGCTAGTTTATATTCTCCCTCTTACTCTCTCACCCTCCGTAGGGAACGATTCTAAGCAACTCCCTGCTCTTGGAGAGAATTTTAGGATTTGACTGATGTTGGGGACCCTGATCTAGTGTCTGTTTCAATATATAATTCCCATTGTGAATCGAACCAACGCCTCAACCTGAAACGTTGGGCGGGGGGTTCATAATCCAACTTGCTTAAAAAACCTACCTTGGGCTCCCGGTGGTACCTATGAAAAATGTGAAAAATGTTGGGTATTTTGTACAGCAGACTGTCACATAAGGACAGGCGGACAGACAGATCTATAATTTCAGATAACGGATCAATAACCAGAAAGTTTTATTTATTTCTATTAGATTTTTCAAAAACTACTGATCTGTGTGTTGACTAATATATCTAGCAAATTTCAACTACGTACAATGGCCAGTTGTCAAGTAGTGCACTTACAAAGACTGACAAGGTTTCTTTAATTCTGTTATATATACGTATATATATATACACAGACATACATATCTATATCGATATGTGTGTGTGTCTACCCATTGGAAATATATTTTAGATTATTAACTAAATTAATCACATGTTATTCATTCTAATAATAATTCTAAATAATGTTACACCTGTATCAAATGATGTTAATTATGTATGTTTTCTGATAATGTCCTATTAGTTGAATACGTCATAAGCAATGCGATAAAATATATTCATTCCAGTTGATATGCTCTTCTGGCATTTTCACATTACCATTTACCATTCGAAATATATTTTCCTATAGATTTAATCTCAACTCTACAAATAACAACTATTTCTTACACAAGCGTTAACATGCATTCGTTTACTAAATGTTTATTGTTCAAAACTTGTAGCACTAAAATATCTTCATTAATTCGAATTACTCATATAATTCAAAACAAAATTTATGCAAAAATGTTTTTGAGAATACATCATGAGAATATAATTTATATAAGTGAATGATCTCACTTACTTTCTTTCATAATTTGATTCATAATTCGATCCAATTTTCATTTTAGAAAGAAAGCCTAAACGTTCTAAATCAAAATATAGCAATATGCTTACAATATACACACGTGTAGTCTAAATTAAATTTTCTCCTATTGTATTAATTTCTTTCTCTCTTTTAAAGTATCTTCTTTTCATGAACCATTTCGAGAAACAATCGTTGAAGTTAATATGTTACAAGAACCATTTCCAAAATATCAAAGTATATATTTTAAAAAATATATTTACTTACGATCAAAATATCAAACTGATATCAAAACATCATTTAATAATCATATCATCCCCTTTTTCGTAAAAAAAAAAAGATCCATGGAATTAACTTTTAGCAGATAGTCAAATAAATTTAGGCTAACTTTAAGGAATCTGTCTGTTTGTGTTTCTTTCACAGGGGACTCGGGTAACATCGGGCCACCAGGCCCAGTCGGTCCCAAGGGAGATCAGGGAATAATGGGAAGACCTGGAATCCCAGGAAAGCCGGGCAAAGACGGTCATCCCGGACCAGCAGGTAATAGAAATATCTAAGAACTTTTCTCATTTGTCACACCATTTTCCTCCCCGTTTCTGATTTCTCTTCTCTTATATCTCCTACCTCAAAGTTTCATATTGTGGCCTCTGTTGTCTTATTTATCCGTCTGTTTCATTAATGTCTCATTGATTTAAATGGAGTCACTTATAAATATGTGTATCTTTATACGAGACTAGATGTAGAGCCACGTTCGGTACTAGCATTCATAATAATGAACTGTTTTAGTGATGGAAAATTTTGTGACATTGTAGTTTATATGAAAAGCTCGTCCTGAGTGCTACAGTTTTGTCTCTATGTATTTCTGGTTGATTACATCTTTTATATTGCTTTCTGATTCACTCCCTTTTCTTAGTTGATTTATGTTGCCATTAATTCTTTTAACTAAAACAATCATAAATTGCTTTCCTCCCATTCTGTCTCTCAAAATCATTTCTCTTCTTTGACTTCAAATCAAAAGCAAGCATTCTTGCTTCCGTTTTTTAATATATAGTTGAACATCTACTAAACAAATCTCCTCTTTCCCTACTTTTCTTTTTCATTCTTTTTTTCTCTCCTGCAATTTGTCTGCAAAATTCATTCTATCATACTCTCTCTCTCTCTCTCTCTCTCTCTCTCTCTCTCTATATATATATATATATATATATATATATATATATATATATATATATATATATATAATCACACACACACACGCATATACAAATATATACTCGTGCATGAGTTTATTTTTCTCCTGTCTCTCCATGGCCCTTTCTCGTTTATGTTCATCCATACGTCTGTATGTTGGTACCTTTTCTTTCCTGTTGATCCCACATGCGTTTTTTTTTTTCATATCTTTGTGCTCTTTTCACTTATACTCTCTTTTCCCTTCATTACATACATTTTGCAATTTTCCACTATCATATATTCCCTGCTTTTATATATATATATATATATATATATATATATATATATATATATATATATATATATATATATATATATATATATATATATATATATATATATATATAGGTGTGTGTAATTGTTGGTATTCAATCAGTTCCCTTAATTTCGATATTCAAAGTGGAATCATTTTTTTATATACGCTCTGCTTCCTAATATATATATATATATATATATATATATATATATATATATATATATATATATATATATATATGTATATATAATCTTTTCAATTTTTTGTGTGTAGATGTTTTCATCATGTATTAGCTTTGCGAATATATTGAACCAAGAAATGAACTGAATGAATTATTAAAGTCTGGTAGTTGCAGCAATCTTTTTAAAGACATGCCATTTACCCCCAACATCGATATCATTCTATTAACCTCATTACCGTAACCAGTACCAACTAATTCCCAGGTCTCAGGACATGAATATTTTGTGATCTCACCTACCATATTTAACCTTTTACTAATCCTTATCAACACGTTTCACACGTCTTATGTAACTTATTTTACATTTGTTTTTTGTTTTTTGGTTTTGGTTTTTCATATTTAACTTCCGAAAAAAGCTACTAAGTGTTCCAACCAATGTATCATGCATTGGTAAAGCTCTCTTTCTTTTCCCACTCCCTTCATCCCCATTCCACTCTCTCTCTCCCTCTCTCTCTCTTTCTTCTTTTCCCTTTTCCTTCTTCTTTTTCTTCTCTCTTTCATAGTCTCTTCATCAATTCCTTCAAAGTTGCTTTGTTACTCTCGAGGTTTCATTCTTGATCATTTTCTTCAATCCCTTCATGTTCAACTAACATATTCTTACATACAAGATTTCTATATGTTCGTATTCTTCTCCAGTCATACTAACTTCACTGTCTTCCTTTTCCCGGATATGAGTCAGTTATTCGATCAAACCTGAGACATCATCATCATCATCATCATCATCATCATCCATTTTCAGTTTCACCGCTAGACCAAAGACTTTCCTAATCCTACATTAATGACTGTACTATCATGTTGTTGTTGTTTTGTTTTTGTCTTTTGGGGCAGGGGGCAGGGGGTAGGGGGCAGGGGACGGAGGGCGTGTTATTGGCTAATTGAGTTTATCCCTTGTCTTTGTTTCTGGTGAGCTGATTCTGAATTGTTGTCCTTCTCTTCGAATGGTTGCCTCTCAAGGCTAGATTGGCCAGTCTGACTTACTATTCTATCCATACCTAGCAGTGAACATATAGATTCATGTCCTTTCCATGGGTATTAGTGCGTAGAGAACATAAACAACCCCGGTCGGATTTAAACTCAGCTCGTCGATTCCATTGCTCGCATTGTTAACGGTTACGCCATGTAACAGGTGACACTGAGTATATAACCAGGCAGAAGGTGGGTGAATGAGAATCCCTCCTTTACCTAATCCAATTCGAGAGGATTTTCAATAGTGGCTTGCATAAAAAAAAACACTTTTATTGCAAATGTACATGAAACTTGCACTTTTAGAGATGAATTGTATAATCTTTTAAATGATAGACAAATTAAAATAGAATTTATACCCTTATTTGATACTTAAATAATACCTACTAAGGCTCAGTTATAATTGCCTGCCTGTCAGCCATGATGTAAAGATGTCGGTTCAGAATCTTAATTCATAATGTAGTTTTAGCAGTCGTTCTTTCTTCCAATTAATTGGATCATTTCGTTTCAATAATCTGACAATAGAGGAGAAGATAATTTTGATGTAGTATTCAATACAAGTCAATATGTATTGTCTAAATGACATGTTGAATATTATGGAAAAATGTACGTGGATAGGTTATATAACCTAGAATATTTCAATCAAAATCCGGAGCTAGATGTGTAATAAACACATATATGTTCATGTATATTACATGCTTCACTAAAAAAGAATTCAAGTATTAAAATATACACGATAATTATCGTTGAATTTCCACCCAGTATTTCAAGGCACCATTGTTACGGCGACGTTTACTTAGAGATAGGAATTTTGAGCATTGAATAATAATTTCTGTGGGTGATAAAGGCGGATTGATTCTGTTCCCTCCTAGGAACAATGTTCGAAACAAAAATTTTAACAATTTCGAATTTTTGACCACTTGGAACAATTCTGAATTTGATACCCGTATCAATTCCTCTATTTGTATTTTCAATCTAGATTCATACAATTAGTGCAGAAATAAGTGTACTCTAATTCTGGTCTCAATGTAAGTTATGTAAGGTGCAATAAACCTACGCTATGATAAACTTCGATTTTACGAACTATGGCTTTAACGAACATGCGGATTCATCCAACCTCAGATTTACCGCACAAAGTTTTATAAATCCGGCAAAAATGCAACCTTTACATTAAGTTGAAATCATAGAATCCTTCTTCTGATGTCAACGAAACATAGCATTAACTCCTCGTTTTTGATATTGAACGTAATTATGGCTGTAATTTAATGTTTTCTTCATCAATTACTGAATTTGGATATTTTTCTACTGGCAAAGACACAACTAGTTCTGAATTTCTTTTATTGTCGTCACTGAAAATAATGTGACAGTATCCGAGTATCTAATATTAAAGTTCACCCACCTGCATTTCACACCGTGAAAAAGTCGATTAATTCGATTTCACTTAATTATTCAACACTTCATAACTCTATTTAACTCGTTAATTATTATATAATATTACATTATGATATACTGTTCATTGTTTTTTTTATCTTCGTATTCAAATCAATTTTTCTTTAGAAAATCAAGAACGGAATTGATATGTAGCAACAATAGAACCTTCCTTTTTTGCCAATTGAAAAAAAATATCAAAGTGAATTAAATTCCATGAAGAAAACAATCAAAATACAACTATGACAATTTTCAAAATTAAAATCGGGAAATTCATGTTAAGATTTGTTGACGTAGGAAGGACGGATACTGCACTTTGACCTTGCAGTAAGGGACTTGATATCAAAACGAAAATAGAGCAACGAAATGTTATTCTTATTTTTCGAACGATGTAAGATAAGGTCGAAATAAGACGAGAAGCAACCAAACTTCCGTGGGATTTACCGAACGATCTTCGTTAAATGCAGCAGACTATCGCTTCAATGTCTTATTCATCGAAAGACGGTCAAACATTGGGTATAAAGAATTCTCTTCCTCAATGAAACCCCTAACAAGTTTATTATAGGGAGGGATTTTTTAAAGTAAACTATTCAACACGTAACTGTTCGACTTACACAAAAATCTGCATAACGATGTCAAATAATTTTCATTTCTAATAAGTATCAATAAGATGAACTAAAGACTATCCAAAAAATTGGCAAACGTGTTTTGAGTTTGCTAAGTGAATAGCGTTTTTACTGGTAATATTATGCTTTGCTTCTTGGATTTCGAACGATATTTTCTAAAATTGCTGAGACACAGTGCTCTATTTGAAGGGAATGTGGAAAAAGAAGATTATGTTCAAAGACGGAGGACCCGTCTGACTTGAAAAATGAGCATTGGAATCTTGCATTATAGCTGGGTTCAATCACCGACCATTGAAATTGGTGGCAAGTATGCAGTCGTATCAACTATTAATTCAGGCCTCTTAAATTGTTAATACCTTTAAAAAATCAAATTATTATGATATCCCATTTTTTGCCATCGAACTGTATCCAGCCCACTAACCATCGGGTCAGAATTGCATCCTATCCTTAAAAGAAAAAGTACGACATAATGTATGTAGCAGTTTCGATGAATGTTGTTGAGATGTATGAGCCATAGTTCTCCAGTATTTTTGCCACTTGTTTTTTGTTTGTTCGTTTGTTTGTTTTTTATTACTACTGATATCACACCGACTACAATCATGACTGTTTTTCATGAAGAGCTTTCACTTAACGTATGTTGAGAAATTAAAAGCCAAAAAAGTGTGTTATAGATTTTCCCCTGAATAATTATAGAAAATTTCCAGTGTAAAATAATGGTTACCGTCAGACGTGTAGTTTTTGTTTATCCGAGAAAATACTCAGTCTCAGTCTTTAAAATTAAGAATGAACAATCCTCTGGGATTTTGAAATTCAAATGAATCATTAAGTCCCCAACCGAAGACATGACCTTATAATCAAAAACAAGCAGGGAATCTGGAAGAAATCTTGAAAAACATTTGATTAATAGTAGAGTAGTAAAAACATGTGAAACACAATTGTGACAGTTTTGCCAATCATTATGTTTTCGACGGTACAGAAAAACCTTGCGAAAGAAGAATAGATAATCCTCGGAAAAAAATTTACTAAAATATACATGGTGAGTGCTGGAAGACTTGCTGTAGCTTGATCCCCAGTGAAAGCCATCAGTTATTATTGGTTTGTGAATTCAATGAGCACATATAATTATGATATAACCTGCATATCAAACTGACTCAGATGTAAGAAAATAGACTTGGTTGTATCAGAGCAGTAATTCTTTTTGGAGCTCAGAAATTCAAATGAAAAGCAAGAGAAGTAAGATGAAAGAAGTGTCAGTAAAAATATTAATATTTGGCAATGCGTGATCCCAGAAATTCGAATAATAATAATACAAATAGTTTTTCTATGACGCCAAGTACATTGGCTCTTTAAGGGGTTTATACTAATATAACGCCTAATCTTTAAGAGGAAAATTCTGTTTTGATGAATGATGATTTGTATTGACATGTGCTTACATTGAACAGACCCCACTTTTAAAGTCGATGTACAAGTGAGATTCTTATTGATCTATATGAAATGCGCGCGCCTCAGCGAATTCAATTGGAAGTGAAGCAGCAAAGACAAACTTTTTTTTTTCTGGGAGGCAGGCAATTCTCTCTCAAGATTATTGGTCGGCAGGAATTCTCCCTTCAGCTGTCACAATGTTTACTTGTTCATAATCTCTCTGATGCCCGCACAGTCTATCTAGCCATCCTTGACTTTTCATATCCATGCAATTTTTTCATCCGTGCTTGTTATTGTTTATTTATCTTCATATTTGCTTATGCGAAGGGGCTTTATCAATGCACACAAAGGAAGACCAATAGATCCAATTTCGAATCAAGGAAACGATCGAAGTGCTGTGAAGTGGATAGTTCCAAGGAGGTAAAACTACGACTGACTGAATTGTCCATCTTTGCATTGGTTGTAATTATCATTCTTCGCCAGTAACTGACACAATTATTGGTTTAATGACCGGAGTGACGATCGGAAGTTTGTCCGCCGACAAAATATTTCCAGACATTTTTTTCTCCATTCAATTTGATTTGCTGTTCATATAATACAATTGAGATTTCCATTGTACGAATAACATTTCATCACCGTTAAGTAACATTCTTTTCCCGAATGTTGGATACGATGCAAATGCTTCGTTCTATATCTGATCGCTGTTTTCAGGCTTGATATTCATTTTCGTTGTTATGAAATTCACGAGATATCATATATAGATTTACATTGGTAGGCAGTAGTCCATCAAGATATACGAGAAAAATATAAGGGATAAATGAACGAAAATTCAGATGCAGAAATAAATGTGCACTCACACACACACACACACACATATATATATATGTATATATATATATATATATATATATATATATATATATATATATATATATATATATATATATACGTATTCATAAATTTAGGCACACTAATATTATTCTTCATATTATTCTTTATTATGTGTGTGTATCTGTTTATGCATGTGGGTGCTAGCATGTGTTTCTTATCTATATCCTTACTCATATATCCCTTATATTATCTCTCTATTACTCTGTCTCTCTGTCTCTGTCTATCTCTCTCTCTCTCTCTCTGTATCCGTATTTCTATCTCTTTCTCTCTTTCTAAGTCAATCCTTTTAACATACAACTAAATAAAATCCCCAGTCTATGTATTGAATTATCACTCATGTAATTTCTCTGATAAAATTCATTCATTTTCTTACCCAATCCAAAAATTTCTTTCTCAAATTAAACCACGTTTTCTGTCTTCCTTTTTTATTTTCGCCTTTTCTGACTATGTTCTCCTGTCCTATTCCAACTCTTCCCATAATCATTTCCTCTTTTTTTTCCCTCGCTTCTTATCACTATTTTCCCCAATCGTCTTTCTCTCTGTACTCTTTAATTCTCATTGCAAAATTAGTCTGTCTTCATTACGTTCCCAATCCACTGGTTAATTATTCCTTTGAATAACAGCATGCTTCGTATTTATTGAGATGGTTACGACGATTATCCTCTTCTTTGTCTTTCTTTTATGGCACTCTTTGGACTGGATTTTTTTTTTCAATTTCAACGGGAAAAATAAAACTGCAAGATGCCTTTACAGTATCTCCATATAATTAGAACAAAACACATGAATCAAGTACACACGATGGTTGCCTCCCTTACATTCATAAACACACTCACACGCATAAATATATATACATATATATATATATATATATATATATATATATATATATATATATATATATATATATATGGATTACGTTAGGTGCCTTTTACCTCATGCATTGTGGATCGGTTATCGAACCTACTTGAAACCTATTCCAAAACAGATGTTCAAGGCTGGTATCCCTTTCTAATCAGAATAACTGCCACAGCACAAGATTCGTATATTGAAATATGCACACACAAACACACACACAATATATATATATATATATATATATATATGTATATATATATATATATATATATATGTATATATATATATATATATATATATATATATATATATATATATATATATATATATATATATATATGCACTCTTTCTTTAAATAGTGAGTCTTGCTCAGTTGAAAGAAAGTCTGGTTTCCAATCCAGCGACTAACATTTCTCAGATTACTCAATTAGCCTTTTTTAGACTTTTTTTTTTAGGAAATAAAAATGAATCATAACTGCTGTATCGAACAGTACCTCTCTGATCAGTCCAGAGTTATCTCTAGATCGCCTACGGTCGAATTGTCATTCTTGCAAGGTCAATCCCCAATGGAAAGATTAAGAGACTTATCAATTAGAATGGATCACTTGTGGCGTATTTCTTCTGCACTACCTGATTATTATCGGAGAATGAACGACGCAAAAACGTTTCGTAATTTTAAATATTAAGTGAGGATAATAGTCTGAAGTACGAATAAATGCGAACCTTGCCTCATTCATATCAGAACCAGTCCTTGGCATGTTTCCCAACTTTGGCCCGAAATCCTGATTTACTAAAATATGTACGTTCTTTTTTTTTTCTATTAACTCAATGTGAGTCGTGCAGACTTGATGAGCATGTCGCCTGCCTGCCAGACTAACTAACAACTTTGTCCTTGCATGACTGCTGATTATTTCAGGTGAACCCGGACAGAAAGGTGAAAAGGGCAACAAAGGCACCCGTGGCCTGATTGGTTTTCCAGGCATCAAGGGAATTCGAGGTAGTTAGTACGCCGTTGTGTTGTGTCTTGCTA
This sequence comes from Thysanoteuthis rhombus, assembly GCA_963457665.1. NCBI lineage: Eukaryota > Metazoa > Mollusca > Cephalopoda > Oegopsida > Thysanoteuthidae > Thysanoteuthis > Thysanoteuthis major. Next base: position 53,634,605 of record OY735201.1, on the reverse strand, counting down.
GTGCTGTGTTTGTGTTGGAGGTTAGTCGAGCAGATTCTCGAGGAGCGAGTGGACTGTGAATTCAGGGCCAGAAGGCCAGTTTGTAGTTCGAAAAAAAATCAGTTTTTGATTTGAACGTGTAAAAAAAAGCTATTAGTATTGCTAATTTATCAAAGGCGCTTATTGAATAAATACTTCTTATCATCTCCTTCATTGAATGAATGCACAATACTTTCCGGAAACTGAAGCCAAAGCAGCCAGTTGACGTCACAAGTCCTGGGTATAAAAGATTGCACTTAAACATACCTTACCAGCTCCGTGGCTAAAAGATTCACACATTACCTACCGATGTCCGTGAACAGTGTTTGAATGTCGCTATTCAAGGTAGACAGGCCTCTCACTTGTGCTGTACTAAACAGAGCTTAGTAAATATCAATAAACATACCTGAAAAAAAATCATATCTTCACTAGCCTTGAATTTGTAGAGAGCTTTTAACCTTTCCCCGTTAAGAGTTGCGTGGACGTAAATACATTATTTTCCAAATGTGTACAACTACTTTGTTGGGATGTTTTATTAACTCGGTTAGTCACCTTTCTTGATCGGAAAAATGATATTTGATAGTCTTGCTAACAGGGTCATCACTTCAATTCATTTGCTTAGCATACTCTAACAAACTATAACATAACTCTAATTCAATATTGGAGTTTGCGACACTTAGTATCTATTTTTCAACCAATTTGCTTGTCAACGGCCATTTTTTGAAAAAAAAAATGCAAGTGTAGTTGATATGGTTTGGAGAGTAATGAAGTAGGTGTTTTACAGATTGGTGAGATATTTCAAGCCAAGAAAACAATATATACATTGTATTTACTTTCCCCGGTAGGACACGATCCAAACTGTTTCAGTGTTTTTTTTAACAAAATATCGTATAGTTTTTCTCGCAGCAATTATAACTACAGGCAAGTTTATTCAGTCGATGCACATATGAAAATATGATGGAATAAATATTCACTAATATTAAACACAGGAAAGATTTTGAGGGTTCAAAAAGAAAGGAATTACCACTGCAGGTGTAGTTCTCATAGACTTGTCTATAGCTTGGATTTCTAGCAACCATACATTCTACATTGTATTCGATCGAATGGATACGGTTAATCTAATATCAAAGATTAAAAATATAATCAAGGCAAAACGGGAGCAACGTACAGTCAGAACAAAATACACCTTGCTGGTGTATACGTAGAATAGACTACATTGGTCGTATCAGTTTCTTAGATCTTGCTTTGAAAATATCATATAGCCTCAAGAAAGTAAACGGGCCGCAGCTGAGTGATTTGAAACTTGGAGTTGAAACTCGAACTACGATCAGGATGTAATTATGACATGGATTGTTTAACTGCGTGTGACTTTTTTAAAAAAATCAGAGATTATGGATATGGAAGTCCCTATCCGACTCTGGGACTGTTTATATCCTACTCCCTGCGGAAATGAATCGGGGATGTGTTTCTATATCTGTAAAACAAAATCTAATGTGTTTGCCTTTTTTGCTCTATTCAGTTTTCACACAGAGGCAGGCCAGTGTGTTTAAATGCTCCGTCACCATCGATACAGGTTCCCCAGACAATTCTAAAGTGGAGCCTTCTTATAAACATTTTGTAAACCGAAATGCTATGAAGCCAAGGTGCAATTACCATTAATTTTGCACATGAAAAAAAAAACAACAACAACAAAACACGTTCCCAGACACAAAAAATCTTTTTATACTTCTTAGTTTTACGCTAAGCGTATCAATCTTATGAGCTCTCAGGCTATTATGATAATTCAGGCCACATCTAATAAGTCAAAATAAAATGATCAAAGCTGCGGTGGCTAAGGATTTTTCATAAGTGGTGTAATGCAGATTTTCGTAAAGTGCAGTATTCTTGTATTTATATTATGTAGTGGGTGCCGCTGTGATTGGCACAAAACCTTTTATGTTCCATCTATGTCAGGAGAACATTATTCACTTATAACGGAACTCATCTTCTCTTATATCTAATTATTTACACTTTTCGTGCGAGTTAACGCCGGGTTATTGTAATGGAGGTCAAAATCTGTGAATACCATGTTTCAGAAATGTGTGTTTAGTTTTTGATAGTTGAAATCTTGAAGAAAAATATCATTGTTATATTGTGAACTTTTCTCGTACCCAATTGTTATGTCGGTGAATCCTAGTCGCCTGTGTTGAGTTGTTGCTAATTTTATGCTGGTGACAGTAGTCATACTTCCCGCTGTTGTTATCTCAATTTGAGGTGGTATAAGTTAAATCTTTATAGCCAAAATGATTGGATTTTTGGAAACTTTCCGAGTATTTTGTATTTGTTTTATACTGAGATTTGTGACTGGTACACTGAGCAGTTATATTTCTATTCATGGCAGTGTTCTGCTCGTAACTTGACCTCGATAGTGATTCAGTGGCGATATTATGGTTGATAATAGCTGACTCCTGAATATCAATGGTCATATCGTATAATCTAATATTCCACATATGGTACACAATACCCGATACCCCAACACTTTCTTACTCCATCTTCTAGTTGTTTATACAAATGATCGTGTGATTGTAGATTAGCGACCGAACTATTCAACACTTATTTCCATAGTCCGATATAAATCAATCAATTTTTTAAAAATAAGGTCGGGGATCACCGATTATCATTTACTATTTGAGATTTGGGTGTCAGTGCTTTATTTTTCATAATATATATTGACTTTGCTTTAAAAAAAATATCCTATGAATGATATGAATATTCCTGAAAATGTTGTAGTTTGCCGTTTGGACATGCTCCGGGAAAGAAAGTCTAAAAATGCCTACAATGCAACAAATTCAACTCAGACTTTTTTTTTTTTTCATTTTCTTATATTAATCTAAAAGCTCCATGGAAAAATATAGAATTTCTTCTTCAAGTCAAGAATGGTAATATATAATGCATCCTATGGTGATGTCAGATTCAATTTTGCAAAATCTCCAAATGTAAGTGTAAACATTTCAAGCGACTATTAATTTGAAATATGAGCAATAAACAAATGTAATAATGATGGATGAATGAATACGGTCGGTTGAATGTAATGCAACTAGAAAGATGGGAGCATTTCTATATGCAACTGAAGTAGTAACATTGTGTAGGTTTTTTTTTATAATCATTTTAAACAAATTATACTGTGCGCTTGCTCTACCAGACATACACATTTATTGCTTGCTAACAATTAAAATGTGCGAATGACAATGCACGTTTCTCAACAATATATATTTCCTTGTTATGCTCTCCTTTATTTTTTCTCTCTTTGTAAGGTCTGGATTTCTGTACTTTGTCCCTGTTTAGTAGCAGGAACCACATCTGGTTGAACTCTACACTCAGTTGACATGTTGATTTGGTCTGCCGATCAGATTTTTCTCAGTTTACAACGGCGACCAATATCTATAATCCTGACTTCTTCCCTGAGAGGATAGCGTTCGTCTTTCTCTCCCTATATATAGCCCACCAAGATCTTTCTGATCCGCGCTTTTCTTCAGTTGTTTCTCATAGAGTTGTACTCCAAGAAGCCAGCCGTTTCTCTAGTAGTGATATTCCCACATTTACAAAAAAATGACGTAATATACATTCATTGGTCAGATGCTTCTTGCAAGGTGGACTCATTTCAGTGAGCAAATTTCGGAGGGCCTGGGAATTACTGCAAGTGAGCCGTATGTTTTGGCTTCCACTAGCTTTTCTGCAGTCCCCATCACAGAAGAGATGTGGATTGTTGAAACTAAGGAGGTACCTTTCACGGTATCTTTATCGTTCCCCTTACCACTTTTCTTTCATGGGATAACGTGAAGTGTATGCCATCTCTTCTGAATGCCTGGTTTGTATTTTCTTTTTTAATATATATATTAACCAACAATCTGGCTTAGGTGCGTGGACAACAAGTTTATACTCTTGCGTCACCATGTTGATTCACAGGACTGTCGATCATGTGAACTCAATCAGAGCATCAATACAGTTCTGATGGGGAAAGAGGATAACTCTTTCCTCTAGAAGTGGTGGTAAACTGCACATAAGGTGGTTATAAAACCGCAGAGTCTGGATTATAGAAAATGCCGTTAGAAACAAAACAAAAATAGGTAGCCCACATGAACAAGCCAATTGAGTGTATAAATCAGATAATGGCAGAGTTTAACTTGTAACTTCCACTCCTAAATAGGTTCAAGGTATGGGAATCCATGCCCAACAATGGAAGAAAAAATTGACCCAAACCCAATGTTAAAATGTTGCTACTATTGGAGGAATTCTATTTACCACCATCACATTCGAATAGTCCATAGAATGGATCACCTCGAATGTTGTGCTGACAACTTATGCATCAAGAAAGACTTCAATTGGCCGAACATTTCTTGTATTTTAATGAACCTTATCAAAATTATAGACATCTTTTATTGATAATTAAGAATGGATTTCTTATATTTTCCTACCATTGCAAATCCCGAAAGGATCAGTGCGTAAAATTCTCCATTATCAATCATTCATCTTCCACAAAGATATTTTCTAAAAAAAGCAAAACAAACCGAATCTATATGAATTCATAAATCAGGTTTTGATAAGTTCCAAAGAAAAAACAGAATTAAGTTTTAAGCAATATAATGTATATATCATGATGAAATGATAATAAAAAGCAGTGTCAAAAATTATCCCTTTTTAATTAGTATTTTTCAATATCAATGTTGGTGCTTTTTTTTTTTCACCACAAAAACGCAATCTGACCTTCTAGGGTCATCATTAAACACTGTGGATCAGGAATAAGTTCTTGCTGGGTAATTGTAATTAAGGAGAAAGAAATATCAATACGTAATCATCTATCCCGACAGTAACACTTGCATTAATTACTAACTATTTAACACCCTGTTCTAATTTCCAAGATGCAATGAATGAATAGATAGCTTCAACTTGCTCATAAATATCAATTGTGAGTGTTAGTGTTACTATTATGATTTTTCCACAAAAATACACCACGAGGCCGAAATCAGTCAATCACAAAAGAATTAAATATTCCCTCACCAAGTGATATTCAAATAATCCATATCCAACAGAATTGTCAAAATCCTGCAATACAACCGGTTTTTTTTCGAGGGGGGGGGGGGTCATGAAGCCAGTGCATCACTATCTGTTTCTACATTGCACTGATAGAACAGATATTATAGAATTCAAATTTGACGACGGAATTATTGTCGATTGTCATTGTTTCAAAGATTATCTGAGAGATACGGCAAGAAGCAGCAAAAATCATATCAGAAGAAATACTATTGATGAAAAGTTTATGATCCGATTCCGAATAATCTATGTGATAATGAGAGTAATCTTCGAACTTTAGGCAATACGTATGTGTGTGTTCACATATATAATAGCAAGTGTTGTGATGATGATACAAATGTTGCTAATAGGTTAATGTCTCCTTTTGCCACTGCATTTTAAATCAATCATGTCGCTATCATTCAACACTAAAACGGCAAGACATTAAAGCTATGATATTCAAGTCTGCTTTTAATATTCAGGCCAGACATTATTTGTTTCGATACTGGGTCCTTCTCAGGAGGTAGCATCAGTTGATTGGCCCCCACCCGGTTATTTTCATTACACTTGTCACATTAAATGGCCACACAAATACTTACAAGGGCTTTTCGTTAGAATCAAGCTGTGTTACTGTCGATATTTCAACATTAAAACGCGATGGGCTTCAATTGTCGCATACATTTACACACACACACACACACACACACACACACACACACACATACACACACTAAGACACGTGCGCGCGTGCGCGCGTGTGTGTGTGTGGTGTTGAAAAATTGATATCCGATCATAAATTGCATTATATTATATTGAAACTGAATTTGAATGATCTCCCGTTTCTCACACAGGATGTATAATTTATGTTGTCTAGTCGAAATGATGCATTCACTGCGTAATAACGTGAGATCATTTCAGATTGTTTCCATATAATATATTGAAATTTATAATTATATATATATATATATATCTATATATATGTATGTATATATATATATATATAAACATATATATATATGTATATATATACACAAACACACATATATATATATACACACACATACACACAATCATATATATATATATATATATATATATATATATAAATATATATATATACACACACACACACACGCATATATGGAGTGTGTGGGAGTGTTTGTGTGTATGTATGCGCTTGTGTGGGATGGTGTATCAATTAGCTGAAATCTCCACTGTATAATGTTCGATCTTTGTTATAAATATTCACCACTTATTTGAATGCAGTGACAAGGACATAGGGTAAATTGAAAGCTTCTTATTTGTTTGGTAACATAGTCGTCTTTTGTATTTCGCTACCGCTTTATTGATCCACTTGCGTATATACCTGCAGTATCTTTACTGATTTCAGTTATGCTGTTGTCTGGATTGTTTCAATTTCTCCACTTACCGAAGACATTGTATTAGCTTATTCTTCAAGGTGTTATACAGGGAAATGAAAAGACAAAAAAACACTTTAGTAACATTGCAAATTAAGAATGAGATACGTCGAGTCATTCAAAGTATTCCCATATTTTCCCTCAGATTTGTCATAACAAGTTTGAGTGCCGGAAATTGCTCAACCCGTTCTTAAAATGTGCTTTAATTATGAGGAAGAAAAGAATGTCAGTCGTTTGGATGTAATTCGAGCATTACTAAAATTATTAATATTTTTAGAATAATCATTAGAAAATACGAATTGTCCAACTGTACTGGTCTTCTGTCCATCACCTTCCCGTTACAGAGAGACGTTTAAAAAATTATGAATAATACCCTTTTGATTTTTACGGAGTTTTCTCAGAATATTTGACTGGGATCTGTTGGGTACGGTAATTTTACATTTTGTACATCTCTCTTTTCATTATATCTATTGAAAACAGTTGTTGAAAAAGTTCTAACCGTTGCAGAGGCGTGGACACCATTAGGTGCCATTTAGCATAAAGGAGTCTACTTCTTTCGAAACTGCCATTGTACGTTTTCAATGAGATATACATTGGTTTCTCTTAACATTTTCTCTCTTACTCTTGACTGTGATTTTTCCCTCTGTATTATTGTTCCTTGTGATCATGATATGATTCTTGAACTAAGCTTTGTCTCAGAAAGCATTTAAAAAAGACAAAATATCATAGCAGACAAATCAATTCTCTAATCGCTTCACCATATGATAAATAATCAGCTTTATTGCTTTTTTATCGATACAGGCGAGAATTGGGAGAAATTGAAATAAATCAAGATATTCAATTTGATTTTTAAAAAACATTTGCGGTATTATTCGTCCAATTATTGTTTCAGTGGAATTCAACTTAGGTTTCAGATTGCTCGTACTAATGAATTCCCTGATCAAGATATATCAATCGGGTTTTGGAAGTAACATGACAGAAATTAATCCTAAGGAACTAGTCATGGGAATTTTTGAGTTGACTGAGGAAATCAATTGGACATATTAGAGCGATGTTCAGTGTGTGAGAGTATTGTTCGTATGCAAAAGGCTTTAGCAACATTTTTTTCACAATGTCAGATTTCGGCTATAGTACCCAACTCAAAAATAGAATTCGTTAAACAATGCGTATCTTTGGAAGAACAAGATCATGCAGAGCAAAGACTATTAAAAAATGATTGGTCCAAGAGCAAGTAACTTCGAACACTTTAAAATCAAAATTCATGAAATTTTGTTTCAAAATAGAGCTCCTGTGTGATCTGATAGCTATAACATTTGGGAGGTAATAGTTGGTGAATCCATTCTCAGATTTAATCACCATTTCATAGTTTATTGCCGACCCTCCCACAAAATCTAATTGGAATTAATTGAGAACCTGTGGAGATAATGCGATGCAGACAGCCAGCTAAGATGCAAGGGGGGTAATTGTAGAGGAAAATGGATCCAATCTAACATGTCTTTATTTCTTTCATAGCCTACTGCTCATTTTTGACGTGATTCTATTGAAATTTATCGTGAAATCCCAGAGATATTGCGTGTGCACCCTGGAGAATATTGAAAATATTGTGTCGTATGGACTGATAGCTAAAATGTACGAGAGGTAACTGTGAATTGATCCGCTCAAAATGTAATTACTCTCCGCCTAAACTACCGACCATTTTACATCGAAATCGGATTGAAAATAATTGGGAAATTCTTCAGATGACGTCTGAAAGACAGAGAAATTCTTGAGATATTCTGTGGTTGCCAACAAGATGAAAGGACGTACGGAAAATACTGATGCATAAACTTACTCTAAGATACCTTGAAATCAAGTGAGAACTTCTGAAGATATCGTGTGGACAGAGAACTTTTGTTAATATTTTGTGGTTGCCAAGAGCTTTTTAGGATGTAGGGGAGATGATCCTGCATGCATCTGACCCCGAATTCCTAGACGTTTTTGTGTCCTATATTTGACTCATTTAGCAAATGGTATTGAAATTTATATGCTTCTCCAGCAAACTTTACTCAGCATGAAATTGCCTGTCTAACGATATGCAATATTCCCATATTTGATAAGATACTTTTTTTCCAGAATCGGGCACCGCTGAAAAAATCTGCCATTATGAAGAATGACGTAAAATATCTTTTCAACCGATCCATCCAAAATATTTTTACTCGCCGAAAGGCCCTACAGCATGTCCAATTAGTTTCATTAGTCAACTCAAAAATATCCATGGGATCTATTTAAGTATCAGAACTAGCAAGAAAACACACACACACACACACACACACACACACACACATATACATATATATCAGATGATTATTTGTTCATAAATTGCAGTCTATTTGTCTACCTATCGATATAAAAATCCCCCGTTCCTCCTCCTCCATTTATCTATTTATCATTCGTTCGTTATTCTATTTGTACTTTACGTGCTGTATGTTTGAGGGTGTGGACGTAAGATAGTGGATTCGTGAGTCAGTAAATAGACACGCTCATCAGCTTAATTTCTCTATTTGAATCCCTTAACCCTTTTGAGCCTGAATGCACTATGAGTGAGAAAAAAATAACCTGAAGAATTTCGGATGATTTGATCGAAGATTTCAATTTGTGGGCATAACTGAGGTCATATGGCCCTTACGATCATTCAGGTTATGCAGTGTTAGATAAATATGTTTATATATATATATATACATATATATATATATATATATATATATATATATACATATATATATATATATATATATATATATATATATATATATATACACACACACATATATATATATATATATATATATATATATATATATATATATATATATATATATATATATCCCCTTTGCTATGAGTCTGGAAGTGTTTTGTGAATCATCTGTTGTTTATAGTCAACAATAATGTCCTGAAACCACTACATGGATCGAGGGAAAAAATTTAAACTTCAAGGGATTCATTTATTGAAGTCAGTAAATAGAATCAGAGAAAGATCATAAGAAAAAAAAAAGATGACGCTTATCGGTTTGTTAGGAAGTGTCTATTGAGTAAAGGGAGATATCTTTTTAAAAAAATGTTGTCAATATGCTTCAAATGTGAAGAATACGATGAATGTATAACGCCTGCTATGACGGAGGATATGGAACATAGGAACCCAATAAATCAGTTGAAAACAAACTCATGATAAGTTCAAGAACGATTCAAAGAGGTATGTCAAGAGATGAAAAAAATCAGAATGGGTCAGACAACAAATCAAAGTAAAATATATCATAGGAATAATTAAGTGACAAGTATTCAACCCTGCAGGAAATATAGTTTATAGATGGCGTGGAAGGTTAACGGATCGGTGCCATAAAGATAGTAAATAGGGTAGGAGAAAACCAGACGTGTAATGGAGGGATGTTAGAGACAGTTTTGCTGGTAAGATATGACACACACTGACACACACACACACAAACACACAAACGCACACACACACACACACATATATATATATATATATATATATATATATATATATATATATATATATATATATATATATGTATATACATATGCATATGCATATCTCAATCTGTATGTACATGCATATATATTTACATATATTTATATATATATATATATACATATACATACACATATCTCAATACGTATGTACATGCAAATATATATATATATATATAACGGTGGGTAGAGAAAAAAAAATGGAGAGAGATGTCCAGAGAAACGTCGATTAATACATACACCAAAAGTTATTCAAAGATTGATAGATAGTTTCAGACAGAGAGAGGCAGAGAGAGACAGAGAGACAGTGAGAGAGAGAGGGAGTGAGAAAACGAGAGGGAGAAAGAAAGAGTAAGGGGGATGGTGAACATTCACAATATACACAGACCCATCAAAGTAAATCTGGCATTACTTATGAACGAGTAGCAATGACAGGTGCTACTAAACACGCACTAACAGTATTTAAAGTAAAAACGGGGCTACAGACATCTCTAGAGTCTATCTATCTACTTAACACACTTCAACGAAAATGGGAAAAAAACGAAAAGAATAAGAAAATACAGTGAAAGCCACTCTATGATCTATCTGGTCTGACGGCACATTACGATACAACCGACGCGATTGTCAGTTTTTGGCATAAAAGCCATCAACAAACCATGCTGAAATATAGCAAAAGAATAAAGTTACGTACTGCTTAATATACACAGACATATATACATACATACATACATACATACATACATACATACATACATATATATATATATATATATATATATATATATATATATATATATATATATATATGTATATTTATGCACAAACGCATACATATGATAAGGTCTGTATCAGTGTACGTGTATTCATATGCGAGTGCGTATTGGTAGCAATCTATCCACATCCATGAATGAATATAAGTATATGAGCATATAACTGAGTCAGCGTAATATATATATATATATATATATATATATATATATATATATATATATATATATATATATATATATATATATATATATATATATATATATTTTTATCAGTAAAAAACACTTGCATCAGAGAGAAGTAGTAGGCTGTCACATACAGGAAAGTAAGCTATAAAGAGGTCGTACATTTTCCAGTTACTACAGCAAACATTTTTTTTTGGTTATTTATACACACCTACTCGAGCAATAATGTAGCCAAATATTAAGTCATGTACAGAAATTGATATATCCTGGGAAAATAATTTTTCAGGACGTTATCATGTACTACAAAAAAGACTCTAGCATTGATAAGGCAACCAAACTAACAAGCCTTTCCTGAAGACTATTGGTAATGTAATCAATTTGATTTTATTAAATGAGCAACACATGAATAGAATGAAGAGGATACTTATTTTATGAAACTAATGTTTATTTTCAGCATAATTTCATTTATTTCCAATGCACTGAATTCAATTGCGGTTAACATAGGTCGAACGTTATGCAATGGAAATTTCTGATCAAAATCTAGGCAGCATACTAATTGAGTTGGGTGCATAATTTTCATTTATGTATAAAAGCTATATATTTTCCGAGAATGTTCCTGATTGTGTATCAGTTTTGAAAAAAGCTTTACATCGAGCTCTTACCAATCACAGCTAATTGAGAGATACAATTTGGTCAAATTACAGAAAGAAACGACGTTTAGTTAAGCGCCGTATTTTGATTAACGCTGTCAGATTTAAAGAATGCTGATTTTGAGTTGAATGATTTTAGTGCCTTTCATGAATTTTCATGGAGTTTTCATTCCAAAATTATTACACTTGAGTGAACTTGTTGGTTAGGGATATTCCATTGATGGGCATATATTTTATCCATATTCACATAATGATTACTCCATAGGAATGAAAAATAAAATTTTGTAAAGCATCAACCATGACCAAGTGGTTCTGAAAATTTCCTGCATAAACATTGAAATACTAGCAAAGGTTCCGCTTTCTTTCTTATGTTAATCAAAGTATTGGATACTTGCAAATGTGTTGTTCAGGGTTATCTGCTATTTATATTTTGTAGTTTCTGATTTACAGCAGATCTATCTTTTACTTGTTGACTCAAATACACTATCAGAAAATGAAGCATATGGGTTATTCTTCTGATATGATTCATAATTGAAAATTCAAGGAAAATGTGAATATCTCTCTTTTAAGCATGTTTAGAACATTATTATTGATTTTTTTTATGTTAGCGTGTAACAATATCTAAACATCGGTGATCAAAATAGCTCAATTCTATCCTTTTGCAAGCCTATCAGCGTGGTCTTTTCTATTTGTTACGGCATTAAATTGATCTTCAGAGACATGATACATTACAGAAAACCTCTGATATCTATTTGACTGTAACACTCATCTTCATTCCCAAGTATTTCTGTCAAGCTTCTGAGCATTATACCGAAAGAAAGGTGTCAGGCAGACACATTATAGAGTGAATAGGTGGTTAGTATCTCCGATGTGTGCTCTGTGAGGCAATGCAAGGTTCAGTAGTATCAGAAGTAATCATCTTCGAATTTCTCAGACGAAACGTTGTCAATTATCATTAGTTCATACGAGTATTTGTTTTTTCTTGTATCTGTCGCTCTTTTATTGCAGCTCTAAGACTGTTGAGTTAACGGCATGGATCGGAAATAAAGAATAGATTCTTATGTGGAAAAATATTCTATAGTTATACAAATCATTTGAACTGAGCTGGCAAGTGACGTCTACTTGGCCTGATTGGTAGCGCGTTGTCGGCGTCAGAGAAGCTTCCAAAGAAAATGATAACGAGTTCAATACTACACTAATAATTTATTTTCTGTTCTTTATTTCCAATTCATGTAATTTATTTGAAAGTTGTAGAATAACGAATTGCAAATAGAATGAACAGACGTGGGGGAAATAGTCATACATTGATTGTAACATAAGGTCCATTCCTGTTTGTAAGGTAAAATTTAGATATTGAAGAAATCAATTTTGATCTTATCTTCATATATTTGTATTAAGGAAAGTTTATCTATTAGCCATTTTTCCTAGCTTCTTGTTGTGGATAGGACAGTTGCAATTAAAAATTGAATAATTTGTGTATTGTTCATTGTAAAAGACACGCCGATATTTACAGAGCACTTCTATGAAAAAGTGGACCAATAAAATGTATCTTTCCGCGAGTAATACATTGTGCGATGCAGAGTTTACAGAGTGATTTTTATTGAATGTCATGGAATTGAGAAAAATTGTCTTTCATATCTAATGCAAACAAAGCACTAGCGTTTGGTAGAAATATATTTGATATGAAGTACTATTCAATACCACCATTTTTTGCATCGTTCTCTTTTTTAGTGACTGAGGAGCAAGGAAATAATCCCAGACATTGCTGTCAAAGGCAGGAAGTGTCTAGCATTTGTCCTTCGGTTTGATATGCAGATTTTAATCGAGCTCACAGTTTGTTTTTTGTTTTTTTTTTATGCATCTTATGCACCGGAAGAGAAATCCGGTGAAAGTACTTCAGCAAATCAACATCACCAATTGTCATGTAATCTATACTCTAACAATACAAAAGTTGAAAAGATTTGCACTAAAATGCTACCAAATAAGATTAGAACACAACAATAAATATCTCAAGATCGCTTATGTACTTGATGAGTTGTGAATGAAGTTATATATCAAGGATTGACATTCTTTTCAAATTACGATTATTTAGAGAGGTAGACTTTGCACTAACTGAGAGGGTACGTTTAATAATCATAGATAAACCTAATAAACATGTACATAAATCTACATAAAACAAACTCTTCAAAGGTCCACATATTTCTATTAGGAACTGGGATCTATTTTTCTCGACAACGAATCAAGAGGAAACCGGATTCAGAATTTACTATAACACAAAACTATATTTTTGCCAACCAGTATTTTCTATACTCAACCGTCAGATTTCTTTCATCCCTCACTCTATCTGCACACAGCCGACCAACTTTATTTTGTGTTGGCCTTTGCATGAATAGATGCATGCAATCTACGCAGCTAGAAAGTTATTTTGTTGTTGCTGCTTTATTTATTTCAAGAAAAAATATGAAAATTCCAAATAAAATGATGGATAATTTGAGTATATATGCAAAACAAAGTTGAAATTTTGTTGCCATATTTCGTACATTGAGAGGATTATATTTTATTTTCACATTTGCATTTTGTATGCCAATAAAATTATGCCTGGATATACATGATGATTGATATACTGAATTGCTTACATGTTATTAGATAGATGCATAGTTATTTGTATAATGTTTGGATGTATCAATGCATGATTGTTTTATCAAGCGGTACCAACTTTAAACCCAATGGGGATTATTCAGAGGTGTCCAATGTATGACATAGTGTTGTCCTGCTTCTATAACCATCCGAGTGCACTTCATTGAGACAGTGGTTTAGAAAAGCGATGCAAGGAAATAAATGTAAACAAAATAATATCACCCTTGTTATTCCGAAAGCCTAGTACAGAAAATTTTTTTAGGCATTTTCAATGACATATACAAGACGCATTTACTTACAATATATGTTTAATGCTATTTATATGAGAAGATTACGCGGTTCTAAATTGGTGCAGAGAAGTGAGTGAAGCCACTCCACGTCTATTTCACACATTGCAGAATTCACTGTAACAATGAGATATGTAGAGCCCAGACAGAGACAACTGAAGCCATAGTTAGTGCAAGGGAGTTTATCTCGAATGTTTCGGATAAATACATATCTCAGAGGTTTCCGAGAGGAGCAAATTGAAACTATCTAGCAGATAATCCCTCAAATCGAATTAAATCAGCTTATGTTACGCGCGTATACTTTCTCAGAAAAGTATACTTGACAAAGCATTGTCCAGATTTTATATTAGGAGCGTACCAAAGATTAGAAGTAGTATATTCGAGAAGAAATTAGTTTAGAAAACATTTCGTCTATTCCAATTCATATGGATACATATCCAATAACTATTTGGATTTTACAAACATGAGAATGAGAAATATGAGTAAAATTATGAGAATAGCCATACTTTTACTAGAAAGAAGGAAACATACGTTAGTATCCATGTGTACGAACGGCTATTATAAACATATAAGCGTGAGTGTGTGTATAAGCATGCTAGCATGTGCACGTGCCTGTTCCTCTCTTATTGGTTCGACGATTATTTTTCGAAATATATAAAACTCTATGTACGCTTAGCATTGGAATATAACTATTGCATTCATCTTTTATGAAGTGTATTAGTGCCTCCAGCCCTCTGTGTATCTTTTTTCTCATTATGTCATGGATGTTTGATTCAAATGGTCACAACGGTAAGTGTAATCAACAGGAAATCGCCAGAACGTTCGATGAACAAGCGTCATTTTCAGAATGTTTAGATGACATAATTAATATGTAAAATGAATAATGTCAGCGTCTCCAAAATCGTATCACCCGTCAGTTTTAAGATATGAAATATGAAAAAAAACTTTTGGTGTTTTATGTCATCCTTTTCAGATTTATTTCAAACATTCTCTCATTTTTAAGGGAATGGGCTAATTATTGAATCAGGAACGAAGATTTCAAAACAAACGATTTTCAATACTACCTCGTAATTAGATACCTATCATTGCACATCGTGCATCGTTGGAAGCAATTAGTGCTGACCATTCTTAGTGTTAATGAGTTCGATCCACTGTGAGGGCGTCACTATTATACGCCAGTGCAATATTAAGCGAAAGTAAATCACGCATTGCTGTTGCGATAGTTGCAGATTACCCTCCGGCACCAAAGCCCAAAGTTGAAAGCCAGGATATCAAATGCTGAGTTGTAAGATGGGCAGAACTTTTCTATTCGAAAAAATGGAGTATTAAGAATTTTCAACAACCGTTTCCTCTTCGATGTCCAGCAGTTCCAAGCTTCTTAAAAAAGCTATAGTATTTTGCGTTCTTCCAAACAGTACCTGAAGTAGGTCTCTCTTCTTGAAGGATTGGAATGATACTTTTTTTTATTCCATTTTCCTGAATATAGCCTTTTGCTAGTTGGT
>OY735201.1:53368566-53616066 GCA_963457665.1 Thysanoteuthis rhombus | reverse complement strand
TCCTCTCTTGGTTGTTATCACATTTTGTTTAATTTTTTTCTTGACTTTTTCTCAACACCGAACTTGTTTGTCAAAGGCAGGAAGGTTTGCCGATAGATAGCTCCCGACTCAATTTGATAATGATACACATGGTGAACCTTCTATTGACACTATTTTATTCTAAAATATCTCTGAATGAGATCATCTACACTGCAAAAACCAAAGCCCCGAATAAATGGGGTCGATTAATTTTTCTAAATCAGGTCAGATGACGGTTAGTCAATGTCCTCACTCTGAAATAGTCAAAATTACAATAGAGATTAGAGTACTTTGTTTGGTAACCTTCATTTTCAATTTTCAAAATATATTGTAGATTTACGATGTTGAATTTTATTGACAACATACTCCATAAACGTCGACTGACTGCTTAAACCAAGTAATAAATCACAGCACGTGCTTGATTCATAGATACATGCGTGCATACGTACATTTTGATGTATGTATGACATGTTCATTAAGTACATGCTAAGAGACGTTTAGTTACTTCAACAGAGAGATTAATGTCATTATCTTCTATCTTCTTTGACAGATTATTGGCAATTATTTTCATATTCCCAACTAATATTTTTTCATATATATATATATATATATATATATATATATATATATATATATATATATATATATATATATATATATATATATATATATATATATGCTTTTTCTGAAGTAATAGATGCTAAAATTTGGCACTTGCCTTCGTAAACCAAGTTGTACTTTTTTGGATTTAATTAAAATTGAGGAAAAACGCAATGTAATCCGCATTTAAACGAATACTCCAGTAATCAGAAACTACATTGAACGGATGGAACAACCTTAAATAAGATTCATCTATCAGAGTGTTCTGTTTGTGTTTTTGCACTCTACAAAAGCGATGGTTTGCCATCATGTATAAATAATAAGCAGAACCACTTCTAGTAGATTTGATATATACTTTCAAAAACATAAAGACGGTCTTCTATGATATCCGGACAAAAATAATCAACAACTTTTATAATCAAACTATACATTGTTTCTCTGAATTTTTGAGATAAGGTATTATCATTATCTCTATTATTGTTCGATGATACCTGATAAAGACCGTAGAGTACAACAGCCGAAACGTTGTATGGAAAACAACCAAGATGAGGATCGTTGGAACAATAATCGAGATTACAAACTATACATGTTTACTTCTCGTCGTAAAAGTTATTTTATAATCTTGGGATCCTTTTCTCTTTGGGTTTACAAGTCAATGTTTTTTTTTATCATTCTTATAATTATGTGTGGTAAAATCCAAATGCTACGTTGGTAACTGTTAAGCCAGTTCTATTATAAAACGACGTGAAGTATAAATCTAAATTAGAAGTGAAAAAAAAACAACTTGAAATTTCAGACTACACGATTTGGTAAAGACATAGTTTAGCGAATGATTTTAAAATCATAGTTATTAACTGAAATTGATTTATCTACATATCTCAGCCTGAAATTCCTGTTCATCAATAATATTTGAAGATCACGAAAAAATCTGAGCAAAACCTTATTCCGAAATAGAAACTTGGCAAATTGCAGAATATTAGAATCGGCTAAGTTATTCGATCTATCAATCAGTCTTTATCGTTTCCTCTGGAGTTTCGAGTTTCCGTATAACCTGTCTCCCTAGGTGTATGCTATACACGGGGGGATTTAAACTTTATTCCAATAAATATCGCAGATCACTGCTGATTTAAGGGACAAAGTTTGGTCCGGCACTATGAAAGTAATTAAAATAAAACCTCTGGAGCAAACTTGATGCAACCTATATCGAGAAAGTAGAGCCAGTAGCCAAACCTGAATTGATATTTCACTTCAGAACTTCAGATACTGAATTCAGTTTTATCCATTACAAAGTATTCTTCACAAGTTTGAAAAAAAAATCTCTCTGAATATTTTTAGAATCATTCGTTTTTTCGTTTGAATTGTGAGATTAGCTTACAAGGTTTTATACTAAGGAAATTTCCAAGTATACAATTAAAATATTTACTTTATCTTAAACTTGAGATTTAAATTTAAAAGCAATTTTTTATATGTTTTTTTGCATATCCATCTAAAAAAGGTTCATCTGTTGTATTGCAGTTTTATTTTGTAAACAGTTTTCATAACAATTTTGCAGATAGCAATGTCACAGTGCAGTAGCAAAATACAAAATTAATACAGAGCTTTTACTCGTCTTTAAAGTATTTTTTTAATTCTTTGTGAGCCTTGGACATTATTGAGATCCATCATATCCTTTAACCGAGAACTTTTTTTTATTTCTATGGAAACGGATGTACGTCAATTTTTACATATTTCTTGGGGTTTGCTTATTAATCTTCCGCTTCTGTTACAGATTTCATAAAACTTCGAATATTTTCTCAATTAACAGTCAATTATAATCAAAATTGAAAAATTTAATTGTGAAATTTTTTCCAATGATAATGCTGAATGTGGCTGAAATACCAATCTTATTAAAATCTGGTGAAAATTAGCAAATAAGGATGACTCAATTCATAAGGTTCATTAAAAATTTGGTTGGTAATACTGTACAAATTCTAGCTGTTATTTTTGCGGGGTGGGGACTTCCAGCTCCTTTTTTTCCCTCTGACAAACAGGATTCTATCCACATTTCCTTGAGTTGATATATTCGCAACCCAAATGTTTATTATTTGTATCTGATGAGAAACTCAGATTTGTATGTATCAGATGATTCTATGAGTTTCAATGAAGATGAGCTATAAATTAATTGATTGAAACCAACGACAGAAATATTTCGCTTGTTCACGTTTTTACTTTTATTTTCCTTCACTCAGGTTTACCTGGAAGTCAAGGCCCCCCTGGAATACCAGGTGTTCCAGGCAAAGATGGAAATGACGGAGTGCCTGGACCTCGAGGTTTGCTTATTTTACACTATTCATGGTGTATATTGTCTTGTACAATATCCATGTCGTCTATGTCCGCTTGAATGTGGTGGTTTCAGACGTTGTCCAAAGCATATCCGTTACGCAATTCTGTCACATTATTGTTATAAAACTATATAGGCTGAATAAGCATAACTCAAATTAATATGTGCACAACTTCCTTGGAATATATGGTATATATTAATGGAAAAAAAATTCAGGGCGTGAATGTATAATTCTAAAGCGATGCAAAAATATAAAGTAGCTTTACCGTCCAATGTTAAAAAAAAATGAAAAATTCCCGGTGGAAAAAAAAAAGGATAGGCGCAAAACCAGAACTCCTTACTGTTGATTGACCTTCTGCAGCCGAGGGAAAAAATATATATTGTGCAAGACATTACAGTGGATGTCAACATTTTGTTCCTAACACTCTCTTTGGCACCCGGGAATACGTTTTGTTCTAGTAATCATGAAAGTAAGAAGCCCATTCTCATTTGAACAACGTTGTATATAGAATAATAATACATAATATGGTGTTTATATATATATATATATATATATATATATATATATATATATATGTGTGTGTGTGTGTGTGTGTGTGGTGTGTGTGTGTGTGTATGTGTGTGTCTGTGTCTGTGTATGTTTCTGTAGATAACTACATTTCTGTATGCATTCACACATATATAAGCATACGTATGTGCCTCTATACATAGATGTATGTATATGTACATACATACATATATATATGTATATATATATATATATATATATATATATATATGTGTGTGTGTGTGTGTGTGTTCATATGAATGCACATATAATTCATACATATATAAACATGTACGAAAATATATATTTATAAATTTGAAAATAAAATCATATACATAAACGCATGAAAAAAATTAGATATATTTTTTGTGTCAACTCAGTTACTTTTTTTTTCAGTATGTATAAATGTGATTTATATGATTACTTTAATGTTTTGATATGTTCTACACATACTTTAATATTATTGTAGTATTTGTGAACTTCTGTTGTTGGGATCATCCATGGTTCACCATGTATTGATTTTGGCTATTAAAAAACAAAGGAATTACATTAACATGGTACCCAAAGAGTGTTGATTGAACACAGCTTACCTTTCATGTATGGTTTAATATATAGCTGATGTCATACATGTAGTTTGATATTGTACGTAGAATATTATCATGATACATTGTATATGGATACTATTTCATAATACACGCCGTTTTTTTTTTTAAATCAAGGTTTACTTACGTAGGTCACCCAAAAACCTATTTAACGATAAGGGATCAGTAAGTATGATAGATGTGACTTGTTTCACACTTTTGAATATTCAATCCGTTGTGTCGGTTTCAACCTCAGACTGCGTGCAAACCTACTTGATGATATGATCGTTAAGAATACTAATTACGTAGAAATGTTTCCTCGAGTTGATTTTCCACAAGCATATCCAACCGAAAAAATTGACATTTTTTTTAACTAACGTCATAGGTCTTTTTTACGCTTTGCATACCATCACACTTCCATCAAATTGTTTTCCCTTTAAACTATCAAATGAATCATCTGCAGATAAACGGTTGAACGAAAAAAAAATCAATTTCTAGCCAGTTGTAACACATCGATTGGCTATTCTCTCAGTGTACTATCCAGACAGCCCAATGACCAATCAGAGGCCAATGTTTTCCCCTTTCCCTGGTTCCAAACAATACAATGACCTTTCACACTGACAAAAACTAACTCCATCTCTCTTTGTTACCTAGTTCCCTCACCATTAATACAAATCTATTCAATCTATCAAACATTCTTGAAAAATAAAGGAATCATAAAAGACAGTGAATGTCTTATCAACCTCAGATCAGCAGACAACATCGTTTTCTTTGGTAGGAAACCTCCATAACCTCCAAAGAATGCCAGACGAACCAAATGGAAAAAAATAAGAAAGTCGTTTTTCACATGGACTTCAGCAAAACAAAGGCCATGTGCAACGATCACGTCGGGAAAAAACACACACAACGATCAAAATCAAAAATGCAGAACTGGGAAAGTAGACTACTATTCCTATCCAGGACAACGAATCTCAATGAAATTCTTAGAAGGAGAATAAATCAAGGAAAGGATCAGTCGAGAGTGGCCAGTCATCGGTAGAGCAAGCCCAAACTTCGAAAAAACCTCATTAGTCTTAAAAAGAAGAGTATACAACCAATGCATCTTCCCAATAGTTATGTATCATGCTCAACTTCACATCGAGATATCACAAGACAACAGAATATATTAGTGAAAAAAACTAGAGTCCAAGATGTCATTGAATCCATTACAAATCTCAAAAAGCAATCGGTTGGTCCTGTTGCAAGAATGTCAGACAACTGCTAGACATCAGATCATACAACATGACTCCTCGGTGATAGAGCTGTCTAACGAATCTCATAGAGAGTCTATGCCCTACGACGGGCGATAAGAGTATTGTGACCGTGATGATGAGGATGATGATGATGGTGGTGGTGGTGATGATTCGTTTATTCTATTTTTATACTTCCATCAACATATTCTTTGATTTTCGTCATTATTTTGTTGTGGTCAAAATGATAAGTTTCAAGGGGATCAAGATGTTTAGTCATGGCTTTATCAAATAGTTAAATAATCCTAAAAAGTCCGCTGCCTTGATTGATCATTATTACAACTAAAATAACAATTTATGGTATAGAATCAATAAATCTATGAGTAATCAGAGCCATTATTGAATTTTCTGATAATATAGTTCCATAAAATATATAATATGAAATACTTACTTCATAGAACGGAAATAAGTCTTGTTTATCAAGCAATTTAGTGATAAACTTTCTATCCTCGATTCTAAAATACAAATCTATGAACGTTGCTTGCATTTTGTTATGTTTACACTTTAGTTCAAGACCTTCAAGGTATATTGTACTCAACAATTTTCTGAATTCCCCTCTATAATTATGAGAACATCAATAAAACGGGTGCAAACTAAACATGAACAATTTTGCTTTAGTTCAAATGAAAGATTCATGTTTATACAATTACAGATTTGCCCAGTAGGGAGCAGAATCAAATCCCATAGGAACACTTATGATCTCACGAAATGATCAATTACTTACTTTAGAGTAACATTCCCCAATAAGATGACTATCAATCAGCTTAAGTGTATAACTAGTCGAGTTGCCTTTTTTGCTTAAGTGTTTGTGAACCCAATACACTTTTTTCAGGATGATCATGGGGAATTATTGAGTAAAGGGTACTAAAATCGTAGGTTGAGGTAGATTTAGCTCCTTTACAGGTAGTCATGATATCCATTTTTTTTTTTTAACGGGCATAGAATTATTTACCACCCAAAAGAGATTTGAATTACCATAAAATATGGAATTCTGTATTTTACGGTATATTAAATGATACACACCAGAAACAGCTTTGCTGGGAGGTTTATTGCTACACACTTTGGAGGGTACAATAAAGCAATATATATGCAGAGATTCTAAAACAGTCTAAACCGGCTGTAAGTGAGGAAAATATTCGTACGTATAGATATAACTAAAGATGTTCTCTTTAATATTTATCATAAGTGCTAGAAATTGAAATTATGTAATTCAGTTTGCTCCAAGTTTTCATACAAATGGAACTGTTACTATATAATGAAGTGTTCGGTGAATTTATTCAATTGTGTTTTGAATAAAACACGTTTTCATTGAGGGCTTATTACTTGTTACTGATTGCATAGGCTGTGATACTACCACATCAAGAGGGAGCCGAAATTGTGGATGCCTACAAACCATTTAACTCAAGTTATCCCCGATCTCTCCTTATATATATATATATATATATATATATATATATATATATATATATATATATATATATATATATATATATATATATATATATATGTATATATATATATATATATATATATATATAAATATTGTGTTTGCAAAGAAATGAACAGTTTCAAGAATATGTCAAACCGAATTAATTTGAATATCAACTCTCACTTTAGTTAGTTGCTGCAATCAACAGTTGTTCACGTGAGCGCCGTTAGTCACATGGAATATATGAAGGTGATTGTCAAATCATTACCTATTATGCGTCAACATATCTTCATCTATTGTTGCAACAGCTGTTGTGATGCATTGTTTCAGATCATCAAAATGAATAGGAAAGGGGTGGATATCTTGTCTTTGATATATTACCAGGCCAGTCAGGCAGATCAGGACTTCGAGATATCCTGTGAATTAGATATATTGGTGGCTGTCACGCCGTCGAACTAGCGCTGTGGCGGATTTGTAACACGGTTACTGCAACTTGTATGTTCCAATCGTGTGGTTCTCAATCCTGTTGAAAAATGAAGTTGTCACGGCCATAGATCAGGCATCGACTTGCTCTGTAGCTTTTCAAGATAAGAAGCTCTTGATACGGTGTCTTTCTCGGAAAAAATGAGTCATAATGTTTAATATGATAAACTTGGAGTATTTCTCTACAAAACTGCATCATGAGTGCTGATATTTTGAACATTTTTGCTTTACTAATTTTTTGAAACTGTGTATTCTTTATGTAAACACCTTGAATTTATATCAATACATACATATACATATATATATATATATATATATATATATATATATATATATATATATATATATATATATATAAATATAAATATATATATTGGTATCCGTCACAACGTAGCATTGCTCTTACCACCGAAGTAAAGAGCATCCAGTAATGCAAAGGCACATATGAATGTTTTCACTTAAAATTCTCCTTTCATTTATTCTCTATCACTTATTTTCAACACGATAGTTATGTATCGAGAATATATATATATATATATATATATATATATATATATATATATATATATATATATATATATATATATATGTATATATATGTGTGTGTGTGTGTGTGTGTGTGCATGTGTGTATGTGTGTGTGTGTGTGTGTCCCGACAAAAAAAAATCATGAATTTTATTGTATTATATAGGAACTTTTACATGAACTGATCTCTCGTTGTTACGTGGCTAATGTATAATTCAAACTTGACTACGTCGATGGAATAAACAATTAGAGAAAATTAGAGAAAACCTCTATGTATACACATGTATACACACGCACACATTCCAAGTCGACTTGTATGCTCGTATATACATATATATATATATATATATATATATATATATATATATATATATATATATATATATATATATATATATATGTGTGTGAGTGTGTGTGTGCATGTTTGCGTATATATATGTGTACATACATGTGCACGCGTGCGTATATATATATATATATATGTGTGTGTGTGTTTATGTTTGTGTATATATAACACACACACACACACATGTATATATATATATATATATATATATATGTGTGTGTGTGTGTGTGTGTGTATGTGTGCAGGTGTGTGTATGCATTTGTGTACAGTAAGGGGATGAATATTTCGACACATTAAATTACCTTTCACCACATTTTTCTGAAACATTGACATTCTCTTTCTTGTAAACGACCTTCAAATCATCAATATGTCTCCGGTCTATCTGATGAATTTGATCTTCCGAGGTTTGCTATGATTTTTTAATTAGATTCAAGTCAGGAAATTCACTTGACCAGTACCGTCCTCCACAAACAATAAACTAAACTGACCATTTTTTTCGTTACTTTAGCTATATGCTCCTGGTAGTTATCTTTCCGAAAGATCCAAACCTCTTCAACTTTTATACCAAAGATATCAAATCAGATTCCGAAATACTCCGATGCCTCGATCCATCCATGGCTCCTTCGATCATGTGCCCCCGTATCATTGAGAGGGAAATATAACAAAACGATGATACTTCCACCTCCATGTTTTACCGTGTGGGTGCTGCTTTTCCAATCATAGGCTCATTCATCTGTTCTCCATACATGATGAGCTGGCATGTGCTTATTTCTTTCTATTTTGTCTGATCAAAGAACGCTCTTCCAAAAATAACATGGCTTCTCCAAATGCTCACGAGCAAACTTCATCTGAAAATGCCAGTCTTTTTTCTTTCTTTTTTTTTTCTTTTTTTTTTCAACAAAGTTGTTTACTTTGGAATACAGGATTTCAAGTGATTTTTATGCAGTTCATTACTAATAGATCTTCAGGTAATGGTTGCTGCAGCTGCTCATAAGTCATCTCCTACTAAGTTACCATTGGATTTAGTTTTACAATTCCAAACATTTTTCCTGTCGTTTGTAGAGAGAGTTTCTGTGGAGAGTGAAGTGTTGCTGGAATTTTCCGAATATTTATATGCAGATGAAGAAAGATATATATCTCCATTCTTTCATAATTGATATTCGTATGGTCATTTTTAGCAATGTCCGAGCACCTTTCCCACCATAAATTTTGATTGTTATATTCTACATCGTATTTTTCGAAATAAATAATTTTTTAATACTTGTAAATTTTGTAACGAAATGAATATTTTACATATTTCATATATCTATGATAGCATGTTTATGATCAGCTCAGTGATTGTAAACCCCTACACACTTTTCATCATAATTTGTAGTTATTCAGATGATAGCTTTGGAAAATTTGTTTGTAAATTATAACTGACAATAAAGCTTGATATGTAAGGTCTATAGCAGAAGTAACTAAGGTCAGCTGTTACATCCATGGAAGTGAAAAATCATTCCATTAATAATTATTAAACTAATTCATTAAAACAGAAATATGACCAAAATTAACAATAGAAGAGATATTTCTTTCTGATGTGTCGTTCAAGTACAAAACATTAGTTGAGTTTATTATATTGTCGTTTAGATATTCGGAAAAAAACGGTACCGAATCGACCTAGCACTAGGGATAGTTTATACAGTTGATTGGGTAAGTTAGTTCTCTTGCCAGAAAGTACAGATTTAATGAATATATTATAATTGAGTAATTTAAAATTCACAGTCAGGCAGAAAAATTAAGAGCTATTGTAAATGAATTTGATGATTTATCAATGGTATACTTTCTACTTTCCGTTTTGTTTCTGGTCCATTTTACACTTTTGTTCTTTCTCGAGATACCTTTCGACTTGTTTGAAATTTGTCTTGATATTTTGCAGGCTTTTTGTTTTCATTCTGTCTCATTTGCATACAAAGCTTTTCGAGGAACTACACTTAATCATCATCAGCATTTTAGCATCTGTTGTTGGACACACACATTCCCCCAAGATTCGCAAGACGTCTCGATTATGGGTGTCACGGATCCAGTACTTTTTGAACTCGGATAGTTCCCTCAGCTATATTTTTCCCTGTCGGCCACAGTTTAATGTTTGATCTCTGGGGTCCGGATTGTGAGTAAAGATGTCCAGCAGTTATCTGCCATTGTTGCTCTATGACCAGCTCATTGATATCTGAGTTTTTTCAATGGATCTCATGATATCAATGACTCATGTTTTTCCTTTAATATACACTGCAGTCTTGCAATCTGTCAATATTTTTTCATGTGCAGGTTGCATGATTCTCAGTTTGAAGGTCAATATTTTGGTTAAGTCTCCGTTTCAACTCCATAAGTGAGTAAGGGGAAAATGCATTATTTGTAGACCCTTCTTTTTTTTAAGACTTATTGGATTTTCCTGTCTTTGATTTTTGCCAACCTAAAGAGAATTTTGCTTGATTTCTTATTCTTTCGAGAATTTCATAAAGATTCGTCATCTTGAGTAAATGTAGTGATCTACTTTACTCAGTCCTGCGTTTTTTTAAATTCTATTTTGCATATCTTCAATATGTTTGTTGAACGTGAAGTTCATAAGGAGAGCTACTTTTTGTTCTGTTCATCCAATTCTAGCATTCTGGAGATCATGAAAGTTTTCTGAAATTCAAATTTGAGGTTACTCAAGTATTTTACGTCTATCCTAATTACTTTATTTTCCTTGTCAAAGTCTAGGAAGATCAGTTCTCGACAGGCCGTGAGGAGTTTACGTGAGCTGGAATCTCTTTGTTGCATCTGTTTTCGAGCTGGGAGAGTTCAGACTTAATATAGCCAGATAACAGAACTGTTGTGTCGATAGATATGTTGCAATATTCTGATATATACGGGGTCTACACCTTGTTGTACGATTGCATCAATGATCTAGAGAATTTCTACTGAGTCAAAGCCTTCTCAAAGTCAACAAATGTGACATAGAATGGCATTTTATTTCCAGTTGATTTACCAAACGAAGATGGTTGATGGTCGAGATGCTTCACCTTGAGCCAGCTCGTTCCCGTGGTTGTCTCCCATCCAGCATTTCGGTGATACAGTTTGTGATGGCTTTAGTAAAAAGTATGTAAATGCAGCTTAGTAGACTTATTGACGTCTAGTTGTTCATATCTTTTGGTTTCACAGTTTTGTATACCAGCATTACGATTCCGTTGTTACAATCTTCTTTGATCTGGGATTGAGGAATATGTTGAATAGAATGGCTTGTTCCTTCTGATGCTTCTACCAGCTTTTTTTCAGTTTATTGATGGTGATGTTATCAGGCCCTGGGAACTTTGATCTCTCCCTTTGTTTGATAGTTTGCTTCAGCTGTTACGAAATAACTTATGGAAAATGTTTGAAGTGATTACTCGTGACTCGTTTTGGTGTTCGGAGGAAAAGGATTTTTTAAAATACTATTCTTGAACACGTTCAATAATTCGGTCCTTGTTTGTTAGAAGGTTTTTTCCTGTACTGAGAGTCTTTTTAACAGTCTGGGAGTCTTTACCTTTTCCAAGAATACTTTTGATGGCAGCTGTGGTCTAAGTTCTTTTGTTTACGTTTTGGGGTGGTTTTGTTCGGTTGCTTCAATCCTCTCTTTTGTCGTAGTCGGTTACCTAATATTTCTACATTTTTCCATGAGAGTCTTTGTCTCTCCTGAGAGTTTACTGCCGGTGATTTGTTTGCTCTTCGACTTAAACATGACGATTAGCAAGTTTATTTTGTCGTTGAGCTCGTTTCCTCTTCTGTTTCGCTGAGAAGTTATCTGTTTTTCAGTTTGACCTTGAAGTAGCGTTTGAGCTCTTTTGGAAAGTAGTTGCAGTTTGGTGCGGCATATAATCCATGCGTTTTTCCTTGGTATAAATATGCATTTTGTATCTCATCATTTTGTAGTTGTTTCCCACATCGACTTGATTTAAGACCTGGATATCTTTGATGACATCATTCTTGTCTGCCAGGATGTTGTCAATTTTGCTCATTGTTTCGTGATTGGGAATCCTTTACATCCATTCTCTGTTGAGTTTCTTCTTCAAGGGAGTTGTTCATGATTTTGAACCCGTTTGCTGTTGTGTCAACCCCTCTCGTTCCATATTTTGTATCCAAATTTGCCAACAAAACTCACATTACTTGACCCTTATAACAACCAGCTTCAAAGACCTGTTTTATCACGTGTCGTATATATTCCAGTTTATATTTTAAATGTAGTATATATACTGTTTATTACCACCTCATTATTATAGACTTCACTATCATCAACTTCACAATACAGCATGAACTGGGCACGCGTTTGTCAAAGTGAAAATGTAACTCATTAGGATGAAAAAAGTTCAAGGGAGACTTTACTTGATCACAACACATATGAGTCTAACTTACTAAAAGAATTAGTGATATCTTTTTTTTGTTAAAAATGAGGCCAACACTGGCGTCATTAAACAGTTGAAAGAAAACTCATTCAATCTGCCCCAGTGCCCAAATAGCACTAGTCTCACCTATACATAAATGTAAATCTCGAAATAAAGATATTGTATCTAATTGATACGATCATATACATAAGGAATATCTTTTAGAAATTATATATAATGCACACAAACATAATTATAAATTCCTTTTCTACTACATCGGAAGAGTTTTGACATATTGAAATTGAAATCTCTCACTTTCATCAAAGAATGCTACATTTTGAGGATTCGTCCTCAATTTTTGTTAGGTTATATATAAAAGCTATAATGGAAAGCAATAAAAAACATATTCTGAAGTTTGACGAGAAAGATTTCAACAATATTTCAGGATAAAATGAAACAAAACTGAAATGTTTTCCGGGGAAATCATGATTCCGGAATCACTTCAAGCTGGCATAAATATTTTCAGTTTTTGGTTATTTTTTTTCATCAATTCTATCTCATATCAGCTGGCAAAGACATTGGCAGAAAAATGTATTTCAAGCTCCCCGGTGTTTAGGAAAAGCTTCAAAACATGGAAGGATAAGAAGTGCGCATGCGTCAGGTACAGAGATTTCATTACGCATAACTTCTTTGCCGTAACGGAACCCTCCATCTTGAAGATGCAGGAAAAAATTAATAAAGCAAAAAATAGCTGGGTTTCAGTAGGAAAAAAAGGAAGGTAGCGATTTGAATAGCGGAATTGTGAATAAATGTATTGCATTCGTTTCTTGTGAGTATATAAAATTAGGGTGCATACTGTTACTGCAGAAAGTGCATTTCATTAAGAACTTAGTTGCACTGATTGGCCCAAATTCTTCTAAAAGTCAACATAGATGATTATCAGATTAGTTTTAATCCTTCATTTCTCATTGTTCGGACTTTTAAGTCATCTGAAATCAACCAATCGCCTAATTTTGTCTCGAGTAGTCAAGGGATAATCTTTTAAAATCATTAGAAATGGTTTATTGATTTTATTTAAGTTTGTAATTCAATTATAATCTTAATAGAAAATTTCCCTTCCTCGGTAAATGTTCTCAATGTTTTATTGTTTATTTCCAGGATTCTCTTTCGTATTTTACTTTCACATTTTTCTTTGAATGATCAGAAAAAATCCTTTTAAGAGATTAATAATTAACAATTAATTATAAATAACAATTGGGTTGGACTGCTTTTACTTTTTGAGTTAATACTTATCTCACTGTAAAATTTGGAGTTGATTTTATTATTTGCTTCTAACAACAATGCGAAAACAATAACAGGGACTATCCTCATCTAATCTAAGGTAGTAAACTCTCAATTTTGTGTCTATCATGTCACGATAAACCTAATCTATGCATAGAATAAACATGTCCTTATCATGTTTTGAAATTAGGACCAAGTGATTGGTAGGTAGCTCTCTTACCAATCTGAGATTAACTTACAAGCTACATATATCTATATACTTTTGAACAGTATACATAATCCAAATATCACAGTGATCATCTTCAGTGGGACTTGTAGTAGGCGTGGAGTTTGACCTTGCAGCAAACAGGCTTGCTATACTTAATGTCACACACCAGAATGAAAATTTGAATTTACGCTTACAAAAAAATGTCTCTCACCTACAATAGTATAAACATTTCTTGTAACTACTTCTGACTTCATTAATTACTGGCAATGCCACAGTCATTTTAGTGCAACAATATTTTAGCCAAATTATGAGAGATGTGAATGATCAATTCACGCCCTGATTACATAATGACCAGCTATTGTTCGTGTGGATATTATTTTCTTTTCTTTTATTACACTTTCTATTAAAAAACACACAACATATTTTTGTACGTAATAATGAGTTTTTCCTGTTGCTGAGAAGCTCTTAAACTACGAATTGAACCATGTGATTAACGGGATTGAATAAAAAAAATTGCACCAAAAAACCATGGATATGTATATATATATATATATATATATATATATATATATATATATATATATATATATATATATATGTGTGTGTGTGTGTGTGTGTGTGTGTGTGTGTAAATATATGTATATATATGCGTGTGTAAATGTATAACTATATA
Source organism: Thysanoteuthis rhombus (assembly GCA_963457665.1). Taxonomy (NCBI): domain Eukaryota; kingdom Metazoa; phylum Mollusca; class Cephalopoda; order Oegopsida; family Thysanoteuthidae; genus Thysanoteuthis; species Thysanoteuthis major. The sequence continues at coordinate 53,601,387 of OY735201.1, read as the reverse complement.
TGTGTGTATATAGATATGCATATATATACATGTGCATGTATATATGTATGTATATGTGATATATATATGTACATATATGCATATATATGTATGTATATATGTGTGTGTATATATATGTGTGTAAATGTATAAATATATATATGTGTGTATATGTATAGGTATATATATATATATACATGTTCATATATATGTATGCATATATGTGTGTGTATATATATTTGTATATATATATATATATATATATATATATATATATATATATATATATATATATCCTGACGTTTATCTTGAAAAAGTGAGGATACAAGGGTAGATATCCTGGAAATATAAGTGTATTGCATGGAACTAAATAATCAGCGGATGTTAGGTCTGTGTGGAACACATGATCCAGGTGTCGATAGCCAACCATGGCCAACAGCAATGACGAATGAGCTAATGAGAGTTTATGACAATCCGTATCAAACTTCAGTTAAACGTTTATCTACAATGAAAATGAAACAAACACTGTACCCAGTTTTGAGTGATCAAGAAGCCTGACCACATATACACAAAATATTTCTGTTATATACTGTATCTTTTGTTGTAGAAGGTGCTATTTTTTAGCTTGAAATAAGTCTTGGGAATTAACCTTGTGTCTTACAGACCTAAAATTACTCCAATAGACTAATCACCGAGGAAAATGTTAGACATTAATCTGCATATCAAGTGCATAACCCAACTTAATATAAAATAGTAAAAATGCAATCATAAAATGTATTGCCGTATTAATTGTATTTAGATGATGTTGAACAATATTATGCATTTTCACTCTCTACAAATTTCTTTGGATCTGATGAACCAGTCTTAAATGGCAAGTAGGGGATAAAACTGTAATATATCAGCGTGAATGCAGCTTTAACGTGTGTTTTTTATCAGTGGGCTTAGTGTTAACTTGTACTTTTTCCGTAATGTAAGAAATAGAATGCTATATTGAAGAAGTTCGCTGTGCAACCAATGAAATATCGTTTTAAATAGGTGAAAGTGTTTGTGTCCAAATTTTGCCTTTTTCATTCATTTTTTTTTTTTCTCTTCATTTTAAAAGTCAAAATTTGGATGATTTTTTTGAAGGGAGAGCATCCTTGATGCCGTGTAATACGGTAAATATCTCTCCCTACTTCTGCAAATTGGGGACCTGTCATGTACGACACAATACTGCAATTGCGTCTCCATACATATCAAGTTAATATAGATCTACCTAATACAATGGAGAATAATGAGATTGTTTTTTTGTTTTTTTTTCAATCTTCGAACTTGTCTGCTTCGGTGTATCCGTTCATATGCAAACCAACCCCTTCCACACCATCTCAATCACCCGAGTTTGGTTACCCTCTCTGTTTTTCTTTACTTCTTCTTTGGAACTCCAACCAAAAAGTTTAACCATACATCAGCGAAACCAAGTACACTTGGGCCAGAATATTAGGAAATCAGGAGGAAAATATACAGTTGGCAAGGGCTTAAAATCTTGAGGGAAAATATTCTCCAATATTATTGTATTTACTGCTATTCATTGCAATAATGAACTCTATTGTCATTATCTGTTTTCTCTTAGATCATCTTTATTCATTCTATTACTTGTCGGTACATCATTTGTAATATATATATATATATATATATATATATATATATATATATATATATATATATATATATATATATATATATATATATATATATATACCAATGCATAAAACATGCATATTCAGCAATTATTTTGATAAATACTTAATTGGATGTTTGTGTTAAGGTCTACATTTCCCGTGTTGTCTGGCTTTGCATGGGCTTGAACATGCATAAACAAACTCTAAGACGATTGACTGAACGAACCCATGACCAACCCAGTGACTGAGAACAACCATTTTTGTACATCCAATCCCCAACTATTTAATGCCATGTTATGACACATCTGAGAACCTAATTTTGATGCGTGAATATCACTTGACGGTTCATGCAATGATTATTGGTTGTAAAGCCTAAATAATTTCAAATATTCACCGAGCATATTGTTATGATTATATATTAAAAATATTGTTGTTATTGCTTGTTGCTTTGCAGTTGCAAATCTGGCTCATCAAACAATATCCCTAGAATTTTCGTCAATTTAAGTCGGCACCATTACCCTTATCAATACCATCTGTATTTGGTCAACAAAGATATCCGACGGCCCTGTTTGGGAACCAGTTTTATAGCGAGCATCCTTAGATATCTAGGACTGAACTCAGTATCAATATTATCTACTTCAGCTGTGTTGGGGTCAAAATTTTCCAATATATATATATATATATATATATATATATATATATATATATATATATATATAACAATATTGATGAATTCACCATTTATGATAGATATATCGATGATATCATCGTATTGGCTGGAAATCTTGAAGCGAAAGACGATTAGAGCTGGCCCATAAAAGTAATTGGTCCTCTTCATTTATGAACTTGACTTCAATAACAAAATCTTCTTAGATGATGAAGTCGATTCCAACAGCTAAAATTCTAATGCATCAAGCCTACTAGTACCGACTCTTGGCACACTATCTCAGTAAATACTTTACTGATAGAAGACAACAGTAATATAAGAATAGTAAAACGAACTAAACTTCTCCTATTGAGAACATTAAACGAACCCTGATCAACATATGTATTCCAAAACCATATCTTTGTCGAAGAGATTGAATTGAAGTTAAGGATGTTTCACAAAAGCAATATCGAGAATAACCTTGATTTTATTGCAACCAGATGTAAAAACGATAAAGAAGTTCCTTATATAGGATATACAACTATAACTCTCCCTTGCAGATTGACAAACTATCTCAGTTACTGCATTGTAATCTACCAGCATATTTATGAAAAAAAAAAAAAAACATTGCACAAAGGCTAATATTGACCAAATCCTTGTGGACAACACAAACATTTTCTATAACACAAAATATAAGACAAGACTTGAAATAATAGAAGCTATTTTGACAGAAGCAAGACAGCCCATTATTAGTAAGATATCTTTCAACATCGGCTGGGCATGAATATTCCCAACTGTATGTAACATCCTCAAGCACAGTTGACTTCGTCAGTACGTTTCATTGTTACAAAAGTGAAAGACAAATTCAAAAATACTTAGCTATGATTATTAGACTTGAAACAAAACAAAATAAAAAAAACAAGCAACATTTGACGTGTAAATCTATAGTAATAAATCCATAGAATAATACCAACGATGGTCCAGAGACTTAGAACTTCGAAACACAAACTTTGTAGATTTTCTGCAAAATGTCCATTTTGTTAATAAAGAGTTTGTACACAAACATGGAAAAAACAACTAAAAATTTGAATAAACTGAGTTTGTAAATATTTCAATAATGGATGTATCAATATATATAAGAGGGAGAGAGAGATAGACAGACACAGAGACAGAGACATATCTTGTCCAGCACCGGAATTTAAGGAGAAACAAGTCTAACACCTTACCACGTAATTGATAAATTAACCAGGCATCGCATTCGACTCAAACACGTGTCTCTACATTACCGATTGAGCTAAAATCGCTTTTAGTATGCAAGAGTTCGAAATGGTGCACCTAAGCCATCCATGTCTCCTCTGTGAGTTTATACTTTTAACTATTAACACATATATGAAAATGTGTGAGTCTGTGTGTTTCGATCTTGCTGACAGTGTGTCTATCAATATATTGGACAGTTTTATGTTTGACAGAATATGGTAATTGCAGGCAAAATTCATTTTCGAGCATATTTCGTCCGACAAGAAGGAAAAAAATGTGCAGCGATTCGTGCAGCCGACCACGTAAATGATTAAATTGAATGATGCTGCGTGGGACTCTAACCCACATGTACCAAGAGGCAGTATTTAGTTGCAGAAAGTAAGAGTTCAGCTTTGCATCATAGCTACATTATAAATAAAGCATCCTGTAAAATGTTTGAAAACAATTTTTCTTTTCATTTAATTGTAAATTGAACTTCCTTCAAAAACCCTCGATTTGATAACATGTTTATATTTAGAAACATTAAAATATACTTTTTTTAAAAATTATCTATAAGAGATTATGGTTTGTGTTGATAACATCATCGTAATATAAACGCAACCAGATACTCTTGATGCAAAAATTCAACACGTACGGAATAATGATAATCCTATTCAACAACTGCATTTCAAATGTGTCAGCTGTATTCATAATCACTAGAGCATTAGTGAGGGCAAAAAAAATATCCGTAAAAAGATTGCAATTATATATATATGTATATATATATATATGTGTGTGTGTGTGTGTGTGTGTGTGTAAGTGAGAGGTGTCCGTGTGTTCGTCCGTCACATCACGGAAAGCACCTTGACATGGGTGCTGCAAAATCAATCGTGGCATGCCTACTCAATGGACCTGGGGGAAGGGGTTAAAAGCAAAGTTTTAAGAAAAAATATTTTCTTAAAAACACCATATCAAGATATCACAAAGGAAAATTGTCTTGTCAGATAGTGCAGAAGTGAAAAATATATGCCACACGAAGGTGATTAAAATGCACATCAGCATCAGCGAACTTGGAATAAGTCAGAAGAAACATGCAAAGAGATGATAAAAAACAAGAAATCCATGGAAGTATCGAAACAATCCAGAAACAGCATTACTAAAATACTGAATAGCAGGGTGGCATATTCAGGAGCCTTGCTGTCAAATCTCTGGCGAAAGCTTGCAGATACTATTGGTAGGAGAGAGTCTACAAAGCGATTGACGATGGTACAGACTTCCCATATGACATCGTCGTGTGTTACGTTGTTTAAGGCAATAAAGTAAAGGGACCATGCTTGGTGGCAAAGAGAACTTTGCTGTTGAGTTTGTGCTAAAACAGGTGTTTGGCTGTGCACGGGTTAATGCAAACTAAAATGTGAACAGCAAAAAAAAAAAAAAAAAAACGATTCGAAACGTGTAGAAAAAGATAACAAACAATGTTGATTTTTTGTAAAATAGCAGAAGGGTCTATATAATGAAATAATGAGGAAAGGAATGAAGAAGGGTCTCGGTATAAAAAAAATGGTCAAGTCAACTGTAGGAATGATGTGTACATCTATTTTCCTCTTGTTGTCAAGTTAATTCAACTTCAGATACTTACTATGTTTTCATGCTTATCCAAGAGAGAGAGAGAGAGAGAGAGAGAGAGAGAGAGAGAGAGAGAGAGAGAGAGAGAGAGCCCATCTTCGGCGTTGTGAAATTACTGCAACATACCGATTAATCAAGATTCGAAATCAGCTTCCATGCGAGAGAGAGGGAGAGAGTTGATATAATGAAATACTTTTGCACTTAAAGACGCAAAAATGAAGCCACATGGATTTAGGATAATCAATAACAATTGGTCTTTTTAAAATGATGAACGTTCTCGTTGGACTAAACGATTTCCGACGAAACAATCGTCTTCAAGTTATATTTGTCACCGGAGAACAACATTAGTTAATTCTGAAGGCTTTCTCGAGTAATCGACGCACGTTTTCTCGATCTTAACCAAGGGACTCTTTCCCATAAACAGCTGTTCCTAGCCTGTGGTCAAGAGATTACGCCGAGAGTGGTGGTCGTAGTCGTCACTTTTACCAAGAGAAGAAGAGTTGCATCACGGAAAAGTTTCCAATGCTCTATTCATTTTTCCTTGCCTTGTATTATGTATCTACCGTGTTGCATTTTCTGACATCTTTCATGAATCGTGGAGCCCCTAAGTGGTACGATTAAAAGGAAAAAGAAACAAACAAAGACACTGAATTGTTATAACAGCGACATATTTCTTCTATTCTTCTCAGCGGCTTTTCGTCTCAATCGCGAAGACGCAAATCACGGGTCCTACCTTTTGGCTTTCGCATCATTCTCCCCAAGTGGTTCATTACGCAACACTGAATAGAACACTTACATTCTTCCAGACGTCCTTGATACTTGGAGAAAATCGTTGATCCCACTCTTATCGGCGATGGAGGCACATTTTAACACCTTCTTTCATTCTCTGGGAGAATCACTCTTATCATATCTACTTGCCTTGCGTCTCCACTCAACAACCGTCTCCTTCGGGTGCACTTGCAGCTACTGCTAATTAATTTGTTCTCCCTCTCACTTTCGTACGAGAAACAAACCCCTCGTCTACTCTACCCCACAAATTCTCTATATGTTTATCTATCATTTTTATGTTCATTGTTGAATGTGTATGATTGTATGTATATATGTTTTACTCATTATATTTTGTTCACTTCTAATCGCTAGCCCTCTATATTCGTTTTTATGACAACTCAGTGACAAGAATTTCTTTTGCAAGTTGTACAAACCTGGGCATCGTCATCATCAGCCTTTTAGCATCTATCATTGGATGTAGACCTTTCCCAAGATTCGCCAGACCGCTCTATCGTGCGTGTCACGGAGCCCATACTTTCTTAACCTATTTAGTTCGTCTCACCATCTTATCTTTTGTTGGCCCTGGTTTCGCACATGGGCTCTGAGGATCAGCGTGGTGAGCTGTGATGCCCAGCAGCTGTCTAACATTCTTGCAACATGGCCAGCCCATTGCTGTTCAAATTTCCTTATGGATTCTATGATATCTCTCCTCTGATATACTGTACAGACATGTGATTTTTTTCATGTGTGGTTTAGCATGGTTTTCCTTGTATACGTTGTATGGTTCTCAGTTTGAAGGTCAGAACTTTGGCCAGGTTCCATATTTCAGGTTGATAGGTGACTTTCGGGAGGTTGCATTGATTGTATACCCTTTTTTTTTTTTAGCAATAACGGCATTTTCTTGTTCTTGAAAGTATTCCTATAAAATCACGGTTGCCACCTTTAATTGTTTTACACAAATATTCTGGTATCCATATTCTACTGGTAATAGTAAATAAACAAGCGAAAAAAACGAAACCGTAAAAAAAAAACTTACAGTATCGTGTGGAGTTAATCGGAGGGGAGAACAGAATGGATGTTTTTTTTTTTTTTATCCTCCATACCGTTGGTGAAAAACTGAACATCTTTAATGCCTACCTTTTATCTATCATCAAAAAGCCGTATCGATTAAGCATGATAATCTTAAGGATCCACATTTTTATGCTTTTATATATCACACAGTGTTTGTGGCAACTTATTTTAACCGGACATTGAAACAGACTATGCAGGTATGCATGGTCTTCTATATTCTCTAACAATTCTAAAACTTCATATTTTGAATAATTCAACACTTACACATCATCATATTTACTGTTCTACCTTTTTTTTTCTTTTAAATAAAACGATTATCTTTTAATTATACAAACAGAGGAGGAATGCATACAACAAATGGCGGGATATGTAAAGTAATTCAAACTGGATAAGGATAGTGGTTTCAAGAAAGTTGAGACCTCTGTCTACTGGTCTCCATCCCTTTCTTTCCTTCTCCCTATTATGTTTTGATCTCCCTCTCTCTTTTTCTCTCTTTCTTTCTGCCTCTTCGTCTCTGTCTCTCTTGCATCAGAAGGCTTCCATTTTGATGGATACAAAAAAAGCTCTGCGAAAATAAGCCAGTTCAAATAACTGATCCTGGTATCAGGCTTTTAAGCAAGATTGGAGCAGATGAAGACAATTTTATGTAACAAATCACAACCTGGAACGAGTCTTCAATTTACAAAAACGATCCATAGAGCAAGGTCAAATCAAACCAGTTGCTCTCGAGAGGGTCTACTGGCCAAGTCGAATTCAAAGCAGTGAGGTCAGCCAAGAAGTTGATGGAAATTTTGGGGGGAAGATTTCAAAGAGGTTCTCTCGATAGTTTTCTCGAAGGACACAGGACGATCACGACCACTTATTATGAAAAGGTGTAAGAAAATTGAAAACTGCATTGGAATAGTTTCCACATCGACAATGCAGCTGCACATTCTTTGAGCAGCGATGGCTGTCCTACCATAATTCTGTTGGGAAACCTTAACGATCCGACCATATATACCTTTGAGCCCTTCGACAATGCAAAAATCGCCATCTTGACTTTGTCTCAATTGACGAACGCACAAATCTACAGAGAGGAAGAGATTTATAGAAACACAGCCTTCACAAGCGTGTGGACCAAAATTGAATATCGGTAGAAAAAAGCAAAAACAAGAGCTTCACGTATTGATATATTTCTTCAAAAGAGGTTGCTGTGATTTTGTAGCGATACTATACATATATATATATATATATATATATATATATATATATATATATATATATATATATATATGGGTGGTGGGTGTGGAATGACAATATCAGAGAAAATGTGGACGTTATAAAAATGAATGGTGCATTTATAAGTGGTCTATAACCCATGATGGGTTGGGTAAGGATAAGTGTCGTCTCCAGAAATATCGGTGGTCTGGTGAGGGATGTCTTAAACGAATGTCCTTCGGTTACTGTTATAAGATGTTGATGTCTGTGTCATCTTGAATTTGCGTTATGGATAGTTGAGGTAAAAGAGGATCTATTTCATTTAAGTATAGCCAGCCAAAGCACAAACGCTGTGTGCTAGATCAGGAGTGTTTGAACTGAAATATTTAAAGCTTGTTGCAATTATCTGAAGTTAGAAAAAGTTTAAATGACGATAAGGTCATTCCCCCATGTATTACCGTTACAGACAAACTATATCAATACAGTGATTATAATTTTGCACACTCACATACGCACACACACACACATATGTATTTATATATATATATATATGAATATATAAGTGAAATAATGGATACTCTACACGTTTACGTTTCTGCCGTTTTGGCTTTCTCTTCGCGAATGATAAGATTTATTCTGATCCCTATTCAGGACGTTATTAGGACATGTATCTATTTCTTGATGGAAAAACTTGGCTATATTTTATTTATATTCCTTTACTTACTAGTTGATATTTTTTTATTGCATTTGTTCCGTCGGGGAAGGGGGAATGAAGTCATAACCGGTTGTTAATAATTATATTGGTTGTATTTTGAATTTCTCAAATGTATGTGTCTTTGTGTTGTATATATAGATACACACAAACACACACAAACACAAATTCACACACACAACGCACACACACACACACATATATATATATATATATATATATATATATATATACATACATAAACATATATATATATATACATATATATATATATATATACATATATACACACATACATATATATATATATATATATATATATATATATATATATATATATATATATATATATATATATATATCCTTAGTTTTTTTCGGCGGTTGGGTTTTCTGTTTTTTGTTCATGTTCTTTTAATGTTCCAATTGCTCTGTTATGTATTTGTCGTATCATTATCAACCCATGTTCCTAATTCAGTAAACTTTTAAACTTTATAAGAACATTAAAATGAACTTTTGCTATTATTATTATTATTATTATTATTATTATTATTATTATTATTATTATTATTATTATTATTATTATTATTATTATTTTAAACCAAAGAGTTGGATAGATATTAGATGACGACGAAGAACAGCTCCAAATTGAACCAGATGACGCAAAAAATATTTACACTCTCATTCTGAGTTTGCTTCTTCACAAAATGATGAAATATGTTGAGAATCCTGGCCACCCGCTGAATGTTAGTGTAAAAATGATGATTGTCTGTCAGTGGAACGTTAATTGCCTCTTACTCCTAATAGTGCGTAAATAACTGCAGGGGAATGTCTCAGCACTGTCCCCTTCATTTACTACCCGGGAAGAATCTGATGACCGTTTCAGTCAGGTTATTCATCTTCAACATCAGGCGGCGTCTAATGCCTTAAGATTCTGGTTGTTAGATGGACAATTCAATAAAAAAAAAACGAAAAAAAAAAAAAGCTACTCAGTTGTCTGGAGTTGGGTGGGGTTGAATGCCCTGAGATACTATGCACAAGAAATTATGGAAATAGTAACACTGCCATATTTTTCTGTTCCTTGAATTTTACAAGGGCCAGATGTACGAATCGATTATCTTCGGCCAAAATCAATTCTCGAAGACTCTTCATGCTATTTTCTCATTGAACTCTTTATATTTTTACTTTCTCTAGAGTAGATTCGGGGATATTCTTCAAAATATGATCTAAGTAGAATTGCATTTTCTTTAAACAAAGCGTTAAACTCTGTTTTTCTGATTATGCAGAAAAGTGCCCATACACATAAGAGTGTATATCAATAGGTCTTTAGCCAGTCACGTACTTAATTTTGACGTGTAATGTTCACTGCATAATGTTGTGTGATTGATATTCACAACGTAATTCAGGGCATTGACAAGAAATGGCATGATCTTGCAAATATAGATATTTCTTGAGTAAAAATGAATGTGTTCTCATCATTAGTATATATATCTATTCGTGAACGTGCGCACACACACACACACACATAGATAGATATATACATACATACATGCATACATACAAAGAGATAAAGAGTGAGTATACACACAAACATATGTTGGTAGAAAATTAACTCGAAGAAATTTCTATAATTAGTATTCTCAAATATATCATTACTTGGTTTGCATGCAGTCTGAGATGAAAACCGACACAACAGACTTGAAATTCACATTGGTGAACATTCAATAGAAGTGACACGAATATCAAGTCAAATCTGTTATACTTACTGATACCTATTCGTTAAATATGTTTTGGGTGAGCCTTCGTAATTAAGTACTTTGTTTCAAAATGATATACAATAGATTTCATAATGTGCACTAAAAAATGAAATCCTTCTTTGATACGTAATTGCAATACGCTATATAATGTAACAAAATACATGCAGAATGACATAAGCTATATAATACAATCGTTGCTGATGGTGATTGATCGTTTGGGATGCCACGTTTATATAACTTCTATAATCCCCAGAACAGTAATCAACTGATGATCCTAACAAGAGAACATTTACGCATAGTACAATAATGTCAAAGTAAGTGTAAAACGAAAAAGCATTGAAGAAAATTACATTATCAGGTATTAGGAAATAAGTGACCTAATTGAGACAAAAAATTGAATATTTTTGTTGTGATTAGTGTTCAAACCTTTAAAGCTTTATATACTTCGAGCAAAGGCTTTAAAGAATATCATGACCCAACCTTCCTCGCCCCCAGACACTTTGTTAAACTAAGTTATGCTATTATCAGGTACAACGTAATCTATGATTAATTACAACAGCTCATTCTTTTCGAAATTTTATCAACATTTTTCCTGTTGGCAGTAATTCGTTTTCTACATAAGAAACCATCAAAAAGAAATCTTACCATAACTGTCGACATAGATTACTTCAGATTCTGAATGAGTCTGGCTGGCTGGCTGGCTGGATGGATGGATGGATGGATGGATGGACGGATATCTACGTGTTGGAAACACTGGCCATACCAATGAGGATAGAGAGTTGAAAATATAAACATTTACTCATTATAATTTTATGGAAATTATTTTAACCCTTCCACCATGATGTTTCTTTTACAATGGCACTTCAATGCTAAATAGATCTCTTAGTTTGTGTCCGACCGTCTTATTGCTTGTTTTTTTGAAAATATTTGCTTTTTAGTGATTCAAAAATATTGACGTAACTTTTTTGTTGATCTACCCCTTTTCCCAATTGCTGCACTATTTTGGCGTATTTATAGAATATTTAAAAGTCGACTGCGGTGCAATAAAACATTTCTGATATCGAATTATATCAAGTATAATACCTTTAAACTGATTTTCTTTATTTCACAACATTGTCAATAAATATTACATTTTGCGATTCACAACACTTCCTGTAGCAAGTCGTCGTTCAAAATATTTTTTTTTAATGAAATTCACGAAATTGCTTTCATAGCTAATCATCAGTGATTCATTTTGTAATATTTTATATGATAATCTATAACGGGTTGGTGCTTATTATAAGATATTTGATATTTCCTTGGTGGTGAATATCACTTTAAAATGTCAAACTGTTCCGTTCGTTGACCAGTAGGATTTTGTTGTATTTGTTCATTGCACGTAAAACATATGCAAATATATGCAGATGTTGCCATATAGTGTATACTTGAGTAATTTAAAATATTTAGTTAACCATGATCAATGGCCGTGTATATTCTCATAATGTATTGAGCAATATGGAGTATTCAAAGTGAGTTATGGTTGGAAAGAGGGGAGAAAATACATTCTGCAGTTGATGTGGCCCGGGTACGCATTTATGAATGCAATCAGACAAGGTTTGACGCAACATTACGCCCAGGTTCTACAATCCTACATTCTGTACTTGAAGTACTTCGGTGTTAGGTTTCTGCAATCAACTGTTGGAAGTTGTCTGACGATTTAAGACAGGTTAGCCTGCCCTGGTCTTTTACTCAAACGTTTTGAAGAGTAAACATTGTCAGTTGTTTTATCCCTCATTCTTTCCCCAGTCTACGTCTAGATAAAGTGAGAGCTGTTACTTACCATAGAAAGGTAGCTAATTGCTTTGTGTATCATCTAATAGTACCCTGGTGACTACTACGATAGTAGATCACTAGCCAATGCATCAGAAGCTTTTTGAAGAGCCAATTCTCATTAGTCTCGGTGTCGCTGCATATTTTTTTACATTATGTACGAGCGCAGCATTAGCTCCGAAGTTCAAAAAGGATTTACAGCAGACAGAGACAGTTGTGCATTTGCTTTTGGCATCTGTATTTGGTGTCTAAACCCAGATAAAAGCTAGAAACATGGAGGTTTGAGGCTGGCAGGTGTTTTTAGTAAAGTAAAATGGAACTAAGCAATCGTCTTAGCTCACTAATCAGGAAACATTTGTTCTAAAATAATATGCTGCATCGACATATTATACGTATCGATCCCAAACTGAACGTTACATTTTTTTTACGCTTCTCTGTCTTACGCTATGTCGAGGGAGGAATAGAATCAAAACAATCTCTTGCAATTTTTTCTTGATATCTATCCTGTCATTGAATAAATCAAGGGAACATTATCTAATATCAATATATATATATATATATATATATATATATATATATATATATATATATATATATATATAATGTGTACTTTAGAGAGTGAGACAGACTCGGGAGTGAAGTTTTTGGTGGTAAGGTTTATTAATCCTTATATGTCAATAGTCCATACATGTTTCGGGATTTCTCCCATCATCAGTGGTGCGTGTTGTGTGAGTGTGAATTAAAATGTACCATGTGGAACCAGAGTCCACTGCCAGCGGCTATGCATTGTGGGTAAGTTTTGTTGTCAGGGCTACAAGAGGCCTCATGCTGAATGTAAGAATGACCAGCAGGTATTGGGATTTTGGTAAAGCAGCAGCAGTTGGACTTGGGGAGGGCAGAGTGTGTCAAGGTAGGGGGTAGTGTTGGGGAGGTTTATTTTTTTGTATGTTTGGGATAGTGTAGAAGGAGGGGTGGTGGGGTCAAGGAGCTACATAGGTATCAACCTTAAAAGTTACTGAAAATGTTGCTGAAAGTGTTTTGGCTATGATTTGGACAGGGGTTATAACAGGCTAAGGTGAAGTTTTTCCTATGGGTCTAAGTGACTTTGAAGCTTCCATTATTGAGTGTGTCTAAGATGTGGGTGTGAGGATATTAATGGTAGGAGTTGTGTGTATTAGTGTTCTGTGTGGTGCGGGTTGTTCAGTTTAGTATTTAATCCATTAGGGTATAGGGTTTTAAGTTTGTTGATCCACATGTCTTCGTGTTTTTCTAGAACTTTAGTTATGTCAATTGGAGTAGTTTTTTCTATTTTTTCTATGATGGTGAAGCTAGCATCAGTGGCAAAATTGTGGTCAGGTGTGCGAAAGTGTAGTTCTACAGGAAGTGGGCTACGATTATTTTTTGACTTAATCCTATGTCTATAATTGTTGAGTCTAATATTAAATTGCCACTCGGACTTGCCAATGTACTGTAACTTACATCTATTGCACTCTAGAAGGTATATAATGTTCTTACTACGGCAGTTGCTATTGTGGTATATGTGGAAACTCTCTTTTGTGGTGGTACTTGTGAATGTGTTGGTGTACTTGAGGTGGTTGCAACATAGACTGTTTCTTATGTTGCAAGGTGTGCAGAATTTAATTGTTCTAGGTGTATTTTTGTGTACGACTATATATATATATATATATATATATATATATATACGAAACAAAGCTGGAATGCCTGCAACATGAAATATTTGTATATATCCTATCGGTGTTCAAGCCCAGGAATGAAACAGTATTCAAAATGCTGATTGTCAAGGCAATACAACTCTCCACATAATCAGCTTACCCTCATTAGAATAGTCTCAGTGAATCATTGGAATGAAAAGACTTTCAGAAATAAGTCACAAAGTACGTGACTACGCTTCTTGAAATTCGGGCCCTGGTTGCATCTGGAACGAAACAATCATATTAAATATATATTTTTAAACGTTGCTGCAATATTCTGATTGACAGTAAGTAATTGACAAGCCCTTCAGAGGAATTTCAAGTCTGCTTTCTTAGGAATAAAGCATTCTGTTGGATGGGGAATTCTGTGTGAATAAATATATTGCTTAAATTCTACCTTACTGACCGTCCAGCTCTGCGTAGGGCATTATATATCTATATCTATATATATATATATATATATATATATATATATATATATATATATATATATATATATATATATATATATATATTCTGCTTTACAAATAGAACATTCTTCGAAATCATCATAAAGTATCTGATCTTTAGAAGCATCATCCTGTTTTTTTTCTGCTCCTATACACATGTATTACTGTGGCTAGTCCTTCCACTTGCCTGACTTCGTCACAGGGCAAGGAGATAGTGATGCAATTATTGTGGGTTGAAGATGTGATTGCTTTAAAGCACAGCTTTAATCCTGTACAGCTATCCCTGGCAAAAAATGAAACTAACCAAGCAATGAAACAGGTCCGTGCATGATAATCTAGTATCGTAGATATCCATGTTTTATCCACTGAGTGGTAGTCTACATATTACGACATCCAGATCATCGTGTTATTTAAATGATTGATAGCAATCGAAGCTCAGAAATAATTACTTGTTCCCTACAAACCGAGCGAGTTGGAGTTGCGATTCAAACTGAAAAAGTTAAACTATAAAATGATACGTGTAAAAGAAAAAGACCCCAAGTGTACTGTATATTTTTCGAAGAAGAGAACCATAGAATTGAAAAAAGGTTTTATACCTCAAGTTGTAGAATTTTATGTTAAAAGTAAAAGCAGCATAGAATAAAAAACTTAATCCGAAATATTAAAGGAAAGTTTTTGCTTTTTGTAAGGTTTTAAATTGGGAATTGAATGTACGTTCAGTCTAAATAATAAGTTGATTATCATTAAATTGAATCTCACTTTCCATATAAATATGTCAAATGTTTCAAAATAGCATGTTGTGAAGGTTTAATTTGCACTTTTAATTCTAATTTTCAATTTATTGTTATCTAAACGTTTTTAACGATTATAGTATCCGAGAAAAAATGGCCAGTTAATAGTTTGTCAATTCTTAGCTTAGGAAACATTATTATTACAAGAATTCAAAAAGTGTTTTAAATTACCCATGTGAATAATTTCAAAGATTAACATTTATCCTGATTTAAATGCCCCAGAAGTATCCATTTTAACATTGACTGATTTTGCGGTATCATTATTTCAAAGGTGAACCTGGACACAACTGGACAAGCAGCTTTTTGGGAAAACGAGGGAAAAATGGTGAAATTATGGAAGGCCTCCCGGGTTTGAGAGGACCAACTGGACCTCCCGGACCACCTGGACCACCCGGTGTACCAGGAATGAAAGGAGATAAGGGAGACGTCGGAAAACCACCAAAATGCACATGTAAGTAGAGAATATATGTTTCTATCTCTAAGTTGAAGATTTTCATGTAAGCCCAGGAATTGTGTTGTCATGTTTATGATTGTACACTTCTTGTTACTTAAACCATGCAACTGATATGAGAGAATACGTTAACATTTCTGTTTTTACTTATATCAATGAACCATGTATGCTGTATGCATGTAGTTATTGTGTTTGGGTATTTGCTGTTGGTAACCTATGTACATACTTGATGGGCGGCCAATTAGTAATTGATTGACTTTGTGTCCTAGTGCCACATTTTGAGTTTAGAGTTTTACTGAGTTTATTTGGATGTCATAATTTGGCAGTAAGATGTCCATTGAAAGGAATGACGTTGTATGATAGAAATTTGGGAATATCCGATATCAAAACAGAATCTCCCGTAACAATATAGCTGCTCTGCGTTGATAAAAGTTGTTGCCTCTCCGAAATAGCTTCTGTATAAACGGTTGCCTTCACCATAAGTGAATTGAGATCTAAAGTGAATTTGCTTTATTATGGCTAAATAGAATCCTTTTATCGGACAGATCAGATGACTACACTCATTGGATAACATGAATACATACCAAAGTTCTGTATGCTAACTGGGTTCTGCTTCGATGATTTCCGTAGCAGAATTTAGGGGATAATCAGCATTCCAAAACGCTAGCAAAAGACGATATTCCGCCCAATTAGTCACCATTGTTTGACTCACATGTGTACAGGGTGAAATGTGTGTAATGTTGCATGTAGTCTAAATGTATGTGGATACTGGAAAGTTATATTTGTCAAATGACGCACGTATGCAAATACCTTGCGGTTACTAACACGTAAATTAATTGTTTCTAAATGTGCATTATTCCATTTATAACAATGATTTAGTTATAAAATCGAACTCCTACAGTTGTTATGTTAAAGAGAATATTAGCATAATAAAGCCTACAACCACTTTCCTGAGTAACCAGTACATGTGTGTCTGATTGCCACTGTCTATGGATCTACAGGCACGAACAGATATGTGTTAATCTCTTACATAATGAGTGTAGCAATAGAGTTAGAACTGTTCCATTACTGGTTGGTGCACTTTGATCCTAACACAACAACTAAAATAGACAATGGATGGGTTTGAAATTCAGTAAAGAATAGAAACAGCCAAGAATATAACGTTGCTTGGTTCTGCGAAGTTACAGAGAAAGTTACTCGAAATTTAAAGTGACTATCTATCACTCAATCCCAAAGATAACCACCAGGCACCTATCGTGGATATGTAAGATCGATCATTTTATGCATATATATATATATATATATATATATATATATATATATATATAAAAGCGCCCAAGTGCATTTTTGTGATAGCCACTTCTGTGTTTAGTATATTCATTGCGCATGTACTCACTGCTATGATTGTCCAACAATGACAATGTACACAATCTTGCTGATACAGTATGGATTCTATAAGTTCTAATCTTGTAAAAACAAAACGGGATTAATTTCTACCAACATCAACAACGCATAAAAAGGGATTCGATTTCCAAAATAGAATTGAGGATGAATTATTCTGGTAATTTGACAATGTTGTGGTAAAAGTTTAGAGGGAGGGTTGTGTTACATCTTAATTTTTTTCATCATCATTATTACAAAGATAGATTTGATACATTTCGCAGAGGTTACGTCAATGTTTTCAAAAACACCCAGGGAAACCATAACACAAAATGTGGGTATGAAAATCATTGGAAAGAAAAAAAAATAGTGTGTAGAGTAGTCCCCCAGTTGATTTGCAGGAGAAGCAGGGAGGGTCTTTGTGTAAGTGAGAACGACAGCTCTTGATATGTCTTTTAATTGTAGCAGTGGTGTGATAGAGTGAAGTGATATGTTTTAGATTCAAGGAATGTGGGTGTATATGAACAAATGGGATGTTTTCATTCTTCGGTTGAGTTTATATATACATGAGATTGGTGCACTTGTGTGTGTGTGTGTGTGTGTGTGTGTGTGTGTGTGTGTGTGTGTGTGCATTCTGCCTTCATATGGTGATTTGTATGTTTGTGTTTGTGCAGGTGTGTGTGGGTATTTTTCTTAGAGGAAACCAGTGAATCATTCCTGTGTATGTGTGTTATTCTTTCATATACACAGTGTATCTTACTCTATGACTCACGTGTTTATCTCATCTTGTGATTTGATGTTTTGATATATTTGTTTTTACTTCAGAAAAGTTTTTCTTTGAGAGGGTTCATACTTTGAGTTATTGTTATGCATTTGAGTATAATGGCAGCCTCGACGCAATTGCAAGTTGTAGATTCATGAACATCTCATTCAAGTTGTATGCATTCCAGTTTGACTTCCACACTTACCATCACAGCTTTGTCAGATTACATCACATTCATACAACGAATATTTATATATATACATAAGATGTATATTTGCATGTTCTACGGGGCCAATTCACAAACGTACTCATGCACAGGGAAACAAGTCAGCAATAGGGAACGACCTGTAGCAGTTGTGAATTCATGTAGGCAACTTGCAACCAGTCAGTAGAGATTATATTTCTAAAAATATTAAAAGCAGAGCGTATTTAAGACGAGCAGGAATAATTCCTTTTCAAAACTACTTATTTAAGTAAATTTTATCGATTTAGTTAATCAATTGCTTGAAACAATACATTATAGTTTAATTATCTGTAGTAATCTATAAATGTATATGCATTGGGTACTGCATGCAGATTTGCAACCCGCATAAATAGACTCGAAATTAACAAAGATTCTTGTCGTTGTACAGAGTAAACTAGCGCTACGGACATTATTGCATTAGTGATTTTGATTGAATGCCGAAATATTTCAAAGCAAAGTTAACCTTAGTAAATATCCATGTTAATCCATTTGCATAGAAATATGATTGAGGCTGCAATTACTACTACCACTGCTTATCATGATACTACAGCCTCTACTGCTCACACTGCTCTTCCCCAGCCATCTACGACTACTAATAGTAATAAACTAATAATATGAAAATAATGTATGTATAAATGAATATATATATATATATATATATATATATATATATATAGAGAGAGAGAGAGAGAGAGAGAGAGAGAGAGAATTGAATCTAGAAATATGTATAAATAAATCTATATTTATACAAATATGCATACATACATATTTATATAATACTAACTTGGAATACAATATGATATAATGTAATACAAAATCTGATGAGTGATGGGTTTATATCAAGAAGTACTCGATAAATTCAACATCAAACATCGAGTTGATTTGGAGTAGAGCTTAAAAATGATTGAGTGAAAGATTCGCTCCACGACACATTTATGTTTCCGTCCTATTTGTGCTGCTCCGGTGAATGATTTAATTTCATTTTAGATCCCTGTTGAGGACTTCTCCTTGGCGAGAGGAAGGGCCTTTTTTTCCAAGATATGTACAAATATACAAATATCAGCCAGCATAGCTATCTTATTCGTCTGCTCATGATTAATAATAGAAGCAGCAGCATTAAAATCACCGTTATTAGTTGTATAATCAACCCCAGTCTCTTGAAGAGCAACCTATTTACTGTCCCCTGTCGGATATATAGATGCAAACCTATCAAATATTGAAAAATCAAACATGAACAACTAGTGTCATGTGAAAGTGAACCTGAGGCACGGGGTCAAAAAAAAAAGTAGGAAAAGAATACTTGCTGAAAGGAAACGTACCACAAATGACTGATGGATTAACAGCACACTGGAAAAAAAGTACCGGAAATATCCGAAGTAATTAATAACATTCTATATATAGAGAGAGAGGGGAGAGGGTGAGAATAACGTTTCTATGTGTACGGACTTGATTGTAGATATCAAATAACGACATTTATTAGCTTGTTATGATGCAAAATAACTTTGGTCACACTTCTACATACAATATATATCATCATGCTTGTCTCTTTAGTCTTTGTAAGTCTCCCTCAGTGCAAATAATGTTCTTGAGTAGGATTTATGTTGATGCGTATATGAGTATTTCGTGAGTTTTTGACTTGACTCGCCCACACAGAAACTAGTTTAGTTCTCCCCAACTGTTCCATTCTTGAGGGAGGAGTGCCTAAGTAGGTTCAAAGATGTAGGTTGTTAAAACATCCATTCATCGAATAACTTCGTAGAAATCGATGAATACGTTTATCAGCATTTCTTTCGGTGAGAATCGACAAATCGCAATGATGGACGACGTGTTGTATGGAGCGAACCTATTCGATTAGTTGACCTTTAGCTAAAATCTCTCGTAATTCGTTGAATCTAGCTCTGACCCAAGATTCCAAAGCTCACAACACAGTCCTTATAAGTAAGGTCGTCATTGTGACAAGAACTAGTTGTTACCTCCCTCCTCGTAAATACACCATTCATCACACGGCAAGACGTTTTTATGACTTAGCAGATGATTTCCACCCAACTCCAACATCGAACAATAGCCGGAGGTTAACGGCTGGCGGAAGCGGATGGATGTATTTGTGGCACGAAGCCAAGGAATACAAACACGAGAATCAAATTTGAAAAGTCTGCACGATGTGATCATATGTTTTATATCAACGTTACAGTTTTATTTTCTTTTTTACAACGATATTTTTTTACGTGGGCAAAGCTTAATTTTTTACAAGGACAAAGCTTAATATGCGTAATAAAAGTAAAGGAATCAGCAAGTTCTTTGATATAAGTAACAAGGATACTTAAGCATCTGCAAAAAAAAAAACTATAAAACAAGCACTTGTCAGCATATATAAACAAAATACATAGTAGACTTTCCGTGAGTAATTTTTAGAGACTTAGTCTAGTCTTTTTATTGTTATTATAAGTTCGATTCCAGGTGGTATCCTACAGTTTTTAGCCTCGACTTATGAAAGCTCAATTGATAATTTTAAAATGATAATAATTATTCACTAGTATTCCCGGTGTCTGATGTTTTATTGTTTTTCAATGTAACAACTCAAACGGCCGCTTTTCTCATTAATTTTCTTATAGGCGGAAAGTAGGATGCATACTGTGGTGATAAGTTATTCAGCTCCTCCTTGAATTTTCTTACAACAAATTCAAGCATATGTAATCATCGCTAATATATGTAGCTTATTGGAACCAACACACCATCTATTGAGGCCAAGTAGCAGAGCTATTGGTTTATCTGTTGTTTTTTTTTAAAATCAAATCTGATTAGAATAGTGATACATACTTTTTTAGTTCTGAAAACAACTATCATCTTGATGTATTAGATTGTGACTCAACTTGAAGGCGAAATTTTTATTAAAAAAAGTGTAATGCAACATGTAAAAAGAACGAGTTATGTTTTTTTATATAAGTTGTTCCCCTTGAACGGAAGAAATCTCGAGGTATTCCGTGTAATACAAGCAATCAAGTTGTTCGTCTAATCGGAACGACCGGTTATTAAGTTTAAAAGTGTTGGTCCTGATGAAAGCATTTCAACCTGATTCAGCTGTATCTTAATCGCAATCAAAGGATATTTTAAGAAAAAAAAAATGTTACATTCGATCAGTCTATAATTTCAGATGGTTGATAGCGGGTATTTTTAGCAGTGTTACGGACAGAAAAACAAAAGGATTTTAAAAAAAAAAAAGGTTTTGCATCAGACTGGAGATGCAATAAACCAAGAATGAACAAGATGGGAATTTTGCTTGAAAGTAGTTATTGAGGCCTTTGCAATACCAGCGGCCGTTTAGATCAATGTTAAGGGCATCAATACTTTGAAGCTGCTACTCTATCGGTGGTAGATTCGATTCATGTAGCAGCCCTACTTTTTTTTTCTAGGTTGAGTGATACATTAACCATATTATGATAGGACATCATTTCAAAAAGTTTCTTTGTGAAATAACGCTAATTGTAATTAATCCTATCAGATTGCAAATATCTATTCTTGGAAATTTACATACTATTAAGATCTAAAACTATTGACAAGTGAGGAAATATATTGGATTTGAAGTTCAATTTATCGTTTTCTCTTGCTATGGGAAATAGTGTTGAGTTAAAACAATATGGGAAAGAGACAAAAACTCTCCCATTTTGAACATTGTTGGATTGCTCCGCCTCGGAATCTGGCGTTGACACACTACACAATATCCGGAAAAAAAACTTTTTTTGTATAAGCAGGGACCCAAGAACAGTAGTGGTCGACACAAGAAGATGTCTGATTCTGATGAGAAGTAGTTATCCAAACCCTGCAGCCGAACTCCAATCATTTCATGACCTGCCTGAAGGCAGTAATAATACTTCTAATTCACAAAGAGACCATCAAACGAACAATTCAAAATTTAGGATTTAGACACAGAAATGGATTGCGAGGTCTCACTAGGAAAATGACCTTCAAACAGTGTAGACTGGGATTTGTAATATGTTAGAAGTTACACAACGGACAGTCCTCTCAACTGACGAGAAGACATTCAACCTAAACGGCCAAGATAACCTGCAGCATTGCTGGAAGAATCCACAACTACCTAAGGAAGTGTGCCAGTAATGGTTGTGTGTGATTTGAGTTGCTACAGGAAATGGTCAGATGATGACATTTAAGTCCCTCAAGAGACACCCGGACGGCAATATATATATATGTGTGTGTATGTGTGTGTGTGTTTGTGTGTACTAAAGAATGCAAATTTAGTATCAGGAGGTTTTTTTGATTGGTGACACACAGATCATGTTTCAGTAGGATAATGCTCTTATCCATTCTGGGGAGATCACACAACGATTTCTTCGAGAGCAAAGGTATGAACGTTTCGGTTGGGCCTGCTGACAGCCCAGTTATCAGCATCAATTGAAAGGCATGGGAACGGGTAGCAAGGAAGGATTATAAGGTGGAGAGCAATTTTATACGGTTCATACGAAATTCAGAACTACTATATTATCGGCTTAGAATGAGGCGCATTGTGATATTTGCCGATTCTTAGGTTCGATAATCCTACCATGTTCGAAATCAGACAGCTCTGGTCCCTTTTCCATATCGTGTAAAGTGAACATTATTATAACAACAGAAACCGATAACTCTACATTCCGTTAATTGCCAATAAGTTAATAGTTTTGTGGCAAGAACAGTTTTAATGATTAAACTTATTTTGAAACTTCACAGAGCATTATCAACTGCTCAAGTCTATAATTTGATAATTGTTTATAAGTTAACCAACCTGGAAAATAACATAAGCTTATGAATTTACTTCAGATGATATTGAAATCATTCAAAATGTTCACTTGATTTCAACTTATATATATATATATATATATATATATATATAATTCTTGGGCATTTAGAAACCTACAAAAGCTTTCCCATCTACATTCAGTTGTAACCTGTCTATTTATCAAGTAGTAATATTCTGCCATTGAAAATAAACTTACTGTTATTTTTTGTCAGAAATCCCCATTACTTCCCTTAATTCTTATTTTAGAACTTGGCATATGTACAGAATAGTTTGAATTCACCATGGGAGTTGAATCTACTTCAAATCACGAACAGTCACCCAGAATGGCCGTCAAAAATGTCGTTTCAAATCTATAATGAATGAAAACAGTCTTTTTCCTCTTCTCTCTTCACTCATATCTTTCGGTTACAGAATCCCCAACGCCATGATTACTAATGAAATACTCGTGGTGTAGCTCTAACTGCAAGCATATTATCGCCAGAACGTTTGTTTCCTTTAAAACTTGTTTTCAGAATAGCCACAGCGTAATCTGGCGATTGGCTTCGGGTAGGAGGTGGTCAAGTGATTTTTACCACATTAACCGACGCAACATTTACCTTTATCTTAGTCACATAAGATAGAGTTTTGATTTTTTTTCAGATAGCCAAGTCTATGAATCACCATCACTACAATAAGAACATTATGACCGACAAAAGTGATCACAACACAATTATATTATGAAAAGCTCGCTCGAACAAAGTTCAATATCATATTCTGTTTCTCTTTTTGGCGAATCCTAGCTTTTAAACAGGTTTCATATATTATAGTTACTCTCAATATGGTTTGTTTTGATTTTTGCGTCTAAATAAGTTTAAAGCATAACACTGCTTGTTGTACATAAATATACAGACACACACTTTTAAAATGGTTTAATTTACGTCAATTAACAAAAAACGCCAAGTTGAAAAAGAACTTTTTTCCTCTTCCTTTTGGTGATTCAGTGTACTACAAATTAGGTTATCAATTATTTATTTAATTGATTATCAAATCAAATAATAATTATTATTATATGCATTTGTACAAACTCAAATACATGCTATTATAACGAGCCTATCTTGCGCCAATTTCATATATATATATATACGTATATATATATATATATATATATATATATATATATATATATATATATATATATATATATATATATATATATATAGCTTCCTCTAAGAACAAATCTTCAGCAGGAAATCAGTGCAGCTTTTGTGTGTGCGTTTGTGTGTATGTGTGCGTGAGTGCATGTGTGTGTGCCTGTATCACTTAGTTTGTGTGCGTCTGTGTGTCTTCCATGAGATAATACTAATTGTAGTGTTTCGAGGAATCGTTCTGAATATTTTTCAGTCTCCCTCCGTGCTTTTTCAATTAAAAAGCAGCTCAGACAACCTGATAAGCGATGCATACTTCCTGTCTTATAACCATCGTAGGCCCCGAACGATTTCTGAACCGTAGCCAAATTGCCTAGAGCCGTCCATTTAAGCCCTCAAATTGGCTTAATTAATCATGAACTCGACTGTAACCCAATTTCATGCGACATATTAGTTTACGAGCACTTAATAGTCTTTACCTTTACATTTGAATCAATGTGTTTCACATCAAATTAACCAGTCAATATAACATTTTGCTGAGCGTTAATATATTGTCCGATCTCTGGCTGTCTGCCAATTTCCACCTAACTGCATGTCGAATGGCTTCGTTAATGTATCACTATTTCACTATTTCAATGCGCACTTATGCGAATCATTTACTACTACCTATTCTTGTAATTTTTTGCCTGCATAAAAAAAAAAATGCTTACTAAAACTTACTAACAAACTAACCAAATATGCATGCCTCGTTGTTTGCAGGTGAAAAAGGAGAAGCTGGAGAAAAAGGTACTCGAGGTCTGATTGGATTTACTGGATACAAAGGAGATAAAGGTATTTTTCTGTCCAGTGCCGCGTATTGTGTCGATATTGTGACCAGTTTTCTGTTGGCTTACGTTGATATTTGTTTTGCAGACAATTATCTTTTCAGGAACAATATATATATATATATATATATATATATATATATATATATTATATATATATATATATATATATATATATATATTCAAGAGGAACACTTGAAAAGAGATTCGAAACAGAATCATATACATGTATATAGTTATAGATGCATAGATATCATCTGAACCTTGTGTGTTGGTGCATTTTGCCTGCTGTATTTCAATATTTTTCTCTAAAAGTTTTTTTTTTCAATGAGTAACACCACTAAAATAGTTACAACGTGGGTATATGTTTTCATATCTATTGGTTTTCAGCTGTCGAATTTAACAATGGATATCGTAGCCCTGGGGATATAATGTACTTTTGTGAGAATTGTTCACATATTTTACCCAGGTTTCCCATTTGTTGAACATTGTATAAGTCAGTGGATAACTCAAGTGGGAAGAGTAAACAGTAATGTAATATACTGAGCCAAAAGCACAACTTCGCGAGTAAGAGTAATGTGAATATATTTTAGAAGAAAAAGCGCAGAGAAATTAGGAATTCCATAACAACAGTCACAATCACAAATCAGTTTCTTCATCTATGTTTCTAAGATATAATTTACACCACAACATTCATCGAACATATATATATATATATATATATATACAAATACGTATACAGATAAATATACATATATATATATATCTATACATATATATATATATATGTATATATATACATAGACATATATATATGTATACATATACGTATATATACATATACATATATGTACATATATACATATATATATACATATATACATATATATACACATATATATATATACATATACATATACATATATATACATATAAATACATATATATATACATATACATACATGTCTTTATATATACATATATATGCATAAACATATGTATACATATATATATATATACATATATATATATATATATATATATATATATATATATATATATATATATATATATGCACATACATATACATTCGCATATATATTTACTGCCAGCTTTAATAAAAGGGACAGACTATCAATATCAAGAAACTGCATCGAACCAAAGACGGATAAAACAGCGGACGAAATTTTGGAAAAAAATAGGAATTTGACGGACATCAAAACTAGAAGTAGCATTCCACCTCCAAAAAGACACATACAAGCTATTTAAGAAATAAAACAATAGCCCACTATGCATGGAGCATTATCCTAATCATCCACAGCACATAACCACGCAAATACCAAAATTAACTTGCTGTAGCTTATCCGATAACTCTTCCCACGAAAAAAAAAAAACATCTTAAAGAAAAACAATTAGGAAGCAGCAGTAAAGAACAGCTGGTTTACAGTAATACTAACATTCATAGCAAAGACAGAACGAAAAATCAGTAAAGACGTATAAAAATGTATATTTAACAAAAATACACTGAAAATCAACTATAGTTGTTTTGAAAACATCCTGTCAATATTTGGAGAAAAAAAAAACACAACAAAAATGTCACTAAAACTTGGCAAACACTCGCAAACACCGACTGTAGCTGCAGAAAGAGAAGCACAAAATGATCATCAAATCTTAACTACGCACAAAACTATCAAAATGCATATGGACCTAATATAACCAACGAAAGCACGCTACAAATAACCTAATAAAGAAAGCATAATAAGAAAAACACCACCAGCTAACGGCGACCCTTCGAAGCACTATATACTCTTTCTAGAAGGAAAAATCGACATAATATTCTTCTACAAACGTCACAAACAAAATATCGGAGCTCATATCAAAATGCAAACAATAGAAAATATTTACTCTTCGGTATCTAAAGTCACACCATAATTACCAACTCTTTTGGCTATTTCTTTCTGATAAAACATCACCAACTTTTCAACAAAAATTTCATAAAATACATTCTAAAGATGCGCTCGGATGCGTCTTCGGTGATGTATATAGGGTCGAGGGAAGTTTCAGGTCCTCCAACATCTGACCCCCTCGCCCAGGCGACCCATCCAAGATTGATCATCACTTAATTTGTCCCCCAGCAGCAATAAGCTACCACCTTCTCCTACATGCCTGATTATACTATGGGTAACCTATGACGCTGAGCTTTTATATGTCATGTTCCCAAGGGCTGATGACACAAACAACCAAACAAATGTTGTACCCTACTTCAAACAGTGTAGCAACTATTCTATTGTACAGGAACGCCATTAATTTGCTTTCCAAACACTTCCTCCAGTCAGTTATACTCACTGACATCGGCGATGAAAGAGTAGTCCATATTTCCAGTTCATTATAGAATCCTTGTATCGGAGAACGGGTAAAAAAAAAAAAACACAATAACAATCAAACAAATCAATCAACCTTCAGCCAGGATGGGAAAAATCCTGGATTAAGCAAAAAACAGTTTGGATTTGAATGATATGAGAACGAAAATTAGTTGTCTGTAAAAAAAAAAAAAAAAAAGAATAAACAAATAAAAATGAATCCACTTATGTCAGGGGAGGGGAAAATAAATCCCTGGATTAAGCAACAAAAAAATAGGTAATTGAAATATTCACAAAAATGATATCAGATGTCTATCAATAAACACAGAACGATCCTCTCATATCAGAGGAGAGCGGAAAAGCAAAAAGGAATTCAAGATTAAACGACGATTAGTCATTGGATAATCACAAAAATAATGCCAATGTCCAGTAGTCGTCTATGAATTAAAACAAATCTGGTGCAATCTGAGTAACTTGTATGTAGTCATACACACTCTTTTGTCGCCAAATTCCATGTACTGGTTAATTTTGTTGCTCTCCTTGCTGATTCTGTAATTGATTTTCTCTTTTTGGTGCCTGTTGAGCCAAGACCAGTCAGGGTTTCACATAATAAACTCACTGTGAAACCCCTCAAATCGACATCAATCGGGTAAAAATTGTGTAATCAACCCTTGATATTTAGAACATCCCTCTCCCTGAGCTTTTTCCTGTCACTGTCAATTCCAAAATGATTACTTGCTCTGAGGAATCTAAGAAAATGACCCTGTCCAGGCAAAGAGTTGTCGTTGTAATATGATCCCGAAATTTTAATTGATTCCCAAGATCCACTGTCAGTTGCCAATCTGGGACTGAGCAGATCGGGCACGGTACTTTTTATTTTTTATATTTGAATTGGGGAGGGGGGAAGTCTCACCAGTCCTGCTGAAATTGATGGCTTTCTTTACGGGATCATACGTGCTAACTCGAATAGCTGCGCTAAATATTTCTGCCATCGTTCCGAGCACCTAATCGTAGCGCCACCGATAACAGCCAACATCAAATGACTTCTCCCTGAGCATGGTAGTTATGGTGTTTAAGTCCTAACCCATGGGTGGAGATTTTTCGAGCTCGGTGAAGAGCTGTCGACGGCCAATGTGGCACTGTTTCTTTCCACTGCGGTAAACTTTACAACCTTGTTCAAGCTCCTTGCTAGATAAACCCTGCCATCTTGCTCAAACTTCTTTCTGCTACGCCTGCACACACCATTTCTTGGAGGAGAGGCGGTCGCTGCCTCCCCTGGCTTCGTCAAACTGGATACTAGGAAAATAGCACATGCCAGCTGGTCCTTTTGCCAGTCCCTACAAGAGCCCTCCGTCTCAATTCTCTCGTTGCACACCACTTTTCCCCTTTACGGACTTTCACGCCAGCCAACGCCACGTTAGGGTCTCTGGAGTCTCTGTATTGTACTCTCCCTTGTACAAGAAATATCAAATACGATAGAATAAGATAAGTGAAAGAATAGGATATTCTCGAATGAATCTTTTTTTCATACCATTTCCACGTCCTGGATGAGTTAATGTCTGGGGCAGCTTAAATAATCTTATGATCCTGACTGTCTCACTGCGATGGTTAAGCATCTGGATGGATCAGTGATGATTCAGGCAGCACCATCATGAAATTCTCTTGGTCCAACGGTAGCACTACATCGTAGGGTGAACTCCCAATACTATTTGTCCTAAACGGTAAACACCCTTTTCCAATCGTGGAGCTGCCATTCAGGACAATTAACCAACCATTCACATCAATGAAATTCTTGAAAAATGGTTTAAAATGAATGGAAGTGAAGTCTTGGATTGACCTCCGCAGTCAGCAGGAATTACTATCATTGAACAGTACTGGAACCGATTTTGCTCGAACTTCATCTAGATACTCTCACAAAGATTCGTGAATCGATTCCTGCGTATTGAGGCTGTTGTTAATGCTAAAAGAGGCCCAAATCCGTATCTAAAATAGTTTTAAAATCTAAAAAAGAATTGGAAATTAAAATAGTGTTTCTATTGTTCTGTCCAACCTCTGTATATAACCCTGATAAAAAAAATGAGGCACAGTACAAAATAATATCCATGTAAAACGCATTATGGTTATACCCTTTATAAAATAACTATCTACATGCGTAAGTTATATATTTAAAGTTATAAGTTATATATTAAAATCATAACTGAAAGGGAGGTGGTGTTAGATCAATACTGCAGAGGTGCCATATTAGTATAACTGTTCTGTTTTTAAAATACCTGAAACGGTTAAATAAAGAACAACAAGAGACAAATTACCATTGTACCATAGACACAAAATATATGTAGAACGGGGAAAAACGCTAAAGAAAATCATATAAATTGCATTGACAGATATTGGGAAATAAGTGACTGAAGTAAAAACAAAATGATTTTTCAAAGCTTTTTAATTTTTATTGTTTAAAGCTGTAAAGCTTTCTAATATATATATATATATATATATATATATATATATATATATATATATATATATATATATATATATATATATATATATATGCCAAAAAGCATATTACCAAAGCAATTGATAACACATTCATTCCTTGATACTCGCTCTCTGGTATTGGCGTCATGCGAAAGTTTTACTCCAACAAATTGTGAGAAAATATGACAATATCTGAAGAGAGGAGAAGATGGCTTATGACAAATTCAGGGGATTAAATTGACGAAAAAACGAATAGAACGTCACTTGAATATTCAAATGAATTTCCACATTTTTTCCTCAGAACGTTGTTTCATGGACATAATCTTGTTTGTTAAAATACAACCTTCGGGGAAGTTACTTGTCTGATCAAGTGATATCTTTGTATTATTTCATTTCTACAGCTGTACACATTGTTTTGTATTTTTTGTGCATCAAAACAAATTTTATTCTAATGCATTTTACAGCAAAACAAGCAACTCTCTGCATTTTGTTTAAATGGAGACCAACAAAAACTATGTTTTCGTTACAAATCAGATCACTGATATTCTTACAGCGATTTTCTCTCTTGCTGTTATGGTCGTATTTTTTACTGCTTCTAACTTGATGCTATTTCTGAATATATATATATATATATATATATGTGTGTGTGTCTGATACCTATATCTTAATATTAGCGAACTGCTGGAAGCAATGGTAGAAATAAAAATTCTAATAAGTAGATTTCATATAACTATAGGGAAGTGAAGTTCCAGCTAAACATTATATAAGTAGTTACATTGTAAAATTCGTTTTTCTCACACAAGACTAGTTTTGGGGTGGTTTGAAGAACTAATACAACAAAAGAAAAAATGTTTTCTATCCTCCATCTGATTTTTCGGGGATCCATCATTTACATCATCATTCTTTTAGCATCTGTTGTGGGACATACACCTTCCCAAAGATTGGCCAGATCTCTCTATCATGGGCATCACGGGACCAGTGCTTTCTCAATTTATCTAGCTCGTCACCCAATCTTACAATCTCAACAAATGCTACAGCTAGTGGGATTCTATATTCTGCTGCTTTCTCTTTCAGTCAGTTTACTGTATGGAGATTATTGAAGTGAGTAAGTTTTCCTGAAGCAAGCTTGTTCCCGTGGTGGGTTCTCATCTAGCGTTTTGGTGGTCGGGTTGATGATCACTTTGGTGAAGAATTTGTATATGCAGTTGAGTAGGCTTATTGGCCTGTAGTTTTTGAGGTCTCTTGATTTTTTGATTTTTTTATTTAACCGCAATATGAGTGCGGTGTCCACTCTTCTAAGACTCTACTTTGTTTGAGGCAAACATTGAATAGAGTGGATAGTTTGCTAGGGATAAATTTTCCAGCTTTTTTAAGTTGTTCGATGGTAATATTTTTGGGCTCAGGGTTCTTTCCTCTCTTTGTTTAATAGCTAGTTTCATTTCCTGCGGAGTAACCTCTCAGAAATCCTCGAATTGAGTACCCCAGACTTGTGTTTCCAGTTCATATTTCTGCGTCCTTTATTTTGGTGGAAAAGATGTCTTTGTAAAATTTATCAATATTAATTAAAAGTCATGTTCATCAATTTGGCTCCTATCTGTTGTCAAGTTTCTATTTGCTTGGGACCCATATAATGAAGAATGAAGTATTTTCAATCGTAAATTGATCTCTAAGGACCTTGGAGGTCAGCGCCATCTATCCCTTGTCACTCTTTAAGTCTAGGTACTCCTTTACATTACATTGTCGGCGCCCACGGCGCATTAGTTTGGAAATCTATACGACATATACTTGCAAGATAACAAACAGTTGTCAGCTATAAAGTATTAGATTTAGGATATACCTCTTCGTTCAAAGTAAGATCTCCTTTGCTCTGTTCGTATCTTTTAAAAAATTTCAATGGATATTTTTTCTGGTTAATTCATGTCCGTTTGTGTTACTTTTCGATTAATCAAGAAACCATCAGTAGGTTTTCGATTCATTTGTTCATCGATTATTTTTTCTAGTTTACTGTTACAATTCGATTTTTATTTTGGACCAACATCTAATTTTCTTCCATAGAATAATTGTTAACAACATCAAAGTGAAATCGCTCAGTTTATCAGCTCAGACATTGTCTGGTCTCCTGAAATGACTTATTGCTATTATAAATTACTTATATACTTACATACACACACACACACACACACACACACACACACACACACACATATATATATATATATATATATATATATATATATATATATATATACAAATTTTATCGTGCCATTTTGGTTGGCTTAATATTTGACATTCCAGGATGGATATTGCATCCCAAAATTTGAATGACTTTCTAAAGAAACATATTTTGCTCATCATGGTATTCTGTTCTAGCGCCCTCTCTCAATATTGGCTACACCAATATTCTTACCAGCCTTAATGCAACTGTACTTTTGAGGGGGCTCCAATTATTGCTTCACTTTATTGGCTATCTGTGGGTTACCCTAGAGTCACATGTCAGATAACTAATGTACTAGTGAATTGCATATTCAAAGGACTACCTTTGATGGCAAAAATGCATGGAAACTACCAATCCTATGCAGTAATAGTGTAGAAAATAATGACATTCTCTCTGAAACATATGGAAAATCACCGGATATGACATACATATAATGAAAACTAGAGAGCAGACAAGTCTTTATGCCATGTTGAAGATAAGACAGCTGATATATGAATCATTAAATGAGTTAGCAGATATCAACATTCCTATGTGGTATCTGATCTAAACGTCACTCTTCGGGAGCAAGCATATATTTTCAAATGTTTGCAGAACTATCATAAATAGAAAGATTGCCGTTGAAAAAAAAATGTCCAGACAGAGTATCACTTCATATGAAACGTTTCATATCAACCGTCGTCAGGGGCCCATTTCCCATTTATCAAAACGATAATAAATTTGAATATTGTGTCTTATTATCGGACTCTTGTAAATATGCAATTATCTCAGTTTATCTTAATTAGCCTGATACCCATTGTCTTCTATTAATCTTCTTTGATATTACTTTGATCATAATGAGTTGTGCTAAGCATAACTTAGTACAATACAAGGACAAATGGAGAGAATTAATAGAAGTCTGAGACAGCTAACGGGGCTGGATGAAACTAGTTATGATATATAAGACCAGTTCGGTATGTATTGGTCCATATCAACGCTCAAAATTCTAGTCATATGAACCAACAATCTTTAAATTAATTAGATTTAGTTGAAATGTGATATACATATAAAAGGTAAATAAATACATTTTGTATGTAAATCACATTGTTTATTGGCCAGAGAAGAGAAAGGTAGTTTAATACTAGAGCAAGTGACCGTGAAAACATCCCAGACCACTTAACCCCCGTTGTGAAAAAAAATCTCCCTTAGAACATTGGCTACCACCGCACAAACTTTCACCAATACTAATTTAGAACCCCCGGAGATATTTTTGTGCGTACATAGGATGTGACTATGAAAAAACTTTTGGATCCACCTAAATATTTGATAATTTCTTCCCCCAATCATTGCCAACATGTCATTGAAATCCAGTGTGAACTTCCGTGCTGCATA
The DNA here is from genome assembly GCA_963457665.1 of Thysanoteuthis rhombus. Taxonomy (NCBI): domain Eukaryota; kingdom Metazoa; phylum Mollusca; class Cephalopoda; order Oegopsida; family Thysanoteuthidae; genus Thysanoteuthis; species Thysanoteuthis major. The sequence continues at coordinate 53,567,986 of OY735201.1, read as the reverse complement.
TATACAGCTATGATGCAATGGAGGTGACTGTGAACTCTTCATATATCTCCAACAAAATACAAATGTTGCTTACTATTGAAGATACTGTGTTCTATGCATACAGCTGCAATACTTGCGAGTTGACTTCCGAAAATTATTACATCTGACCCAAAATGAAAACACTCCTCCATCAGTCCAATGTCCCACCTTTCACAAAGTGGAATCCATTTTGAACTTCAAGGGCATATCATGTTGTATACACATATCTATGATGCAGTGAAAGTGATCGAGAATGATCGCTGGATCCATCTAAATATCAATTGACTACATTCAACACAATATCATTAATTTTTCTTTTCCTGAGAACTTGAGATATATGTCGATATGTTGTGTACACATGAATGTACTTCTGGATCCATCTTGGAATGTACACACATCTTCTTTAGGCCATTGTTCCCCCTACACAAATTTATGGAGAACTTTTAGAGATATTGCTCCTCGTACATATTGGTACGATATTGTGGAGGTGACAATTCCTGTATCCACCCCCGAAGTGAAACATTTTTTTCCATAACCCAATTTCCACTTCCACAAATTTACATTGAAATTCATGGCCTTTTTTTTAAGTATTGTGTTCTGTACACATAACTACGGTTCAGGGTTGGTGACCGTCAAAATATGTTGAGTACGCTGTAAAATGTAAACATTTCACCAGCCCATTACGCATCCTTCATAAAAGTTCCAACGAATTCATTGAGAAATTTTTGCTGCATACGTATAGCTATGAATAAGGGACGAGTGATGGGAATTCATGGATCCGTCTGGAGATGTGAACACTTCTCCTGTAGCCCAATACCCACCAAAGAAAATTCATTTAGATTCATCTAAAGATATTAGAAATATCATTAGGACCAAAAATAAGCCTCTAGTTCTGCATTTTTTTTAATGGTAAATTGAAACACCTTACCAAAACATACTGTAAGGGCAAATTTATTTCAGATTTATATCATTCTAGTTAGAGCAGCCCGGGGATGCGTGGCTAAAAAGTACCTGTACAATGTGTTTGTTTTGCTGTGTTACGATTACATACATCAACAACAAATAATAATGATGATAAAAATAACCATAATAATAGTAATAAAAATGATAACAACAACAACAACAACAACGATAATTCTTCTTCAAGCGTATGTATGTCTGTCACTCTGTATCTGACAGCCTACCACAAAATGAAATTCTTTGTGCGTACCAAAGTGAACCTAAGAATGGTTGGGAAGTTAGTTTTATTGACACAACCTCACACACATGCGCCCAAAAATGGTCAGTAGCGCGGAAAATGTAATTAGTGGTTCAATCTCCAACGAAGAAATACTTGAAGGAAAAATTATCTTCTATAAACAACCTGAAAAAGTTCTCAGTAAAAGGAGCGAATTGATAACTAAATATATGCACCAAAATAAATATATATATTGAGCTAAGCAAAAAAAGATAACGATTGTAGCGACTAGGAATATATACCAAAATCTTTATTTTTATATCCTCAATTTTTATCTATTTAATTTACTAGTTTTTAACTAATAAAAAAAATGTTCTCATAAGCATACCCGTAAACAATTTAAATTAAAAATACGTATTAAACATCCAAATAGAAAAACTTGATGTTTGCAGCATTCAGATTTTAGTGTATTGAAGTTTATCAAATTAGTTTTTCCCCAACATACGATTCGACAATGAATATATTCCAATGAATCAGGCCATTTTGAACGTAAAATGAATTATTTTATCATAAATCACCCAAAGTCCATCAGTCTATCCGTCTGTACTTGTTTATCCCAAGAACTACTCAACATAAACTCTTGAAATTGTCTGTCGGCATGGATTTGATCCTTTAGAAATGGTTTTAGCGAATTGTCATTTGGCATACAGAACATAAAAAGAATGAACAATTAAAGAAAATGGGGATGCGGCAAGAATTGTTTGATTGTTCAATCTATTTACGTCGTCAAAGCCAGTTCAACCATTCATCGTGTAATAACGGGAGATTATTTTTATAATGACTTCCAATGTAATACAACACAATTTATGATCATTTTGTCAGATCACACATCCATTTCTTAATAACATAGTTGTGTGGGATGAGAGAAATATTGCAGATATAGACCGTGAATAAACAAAGCGAGAATTCTGAGTAAAAACAATTATTTGGGAAATTACATTACCAGTGTTAAGCTCAATAACAAGTACAATGTTACGTTGAGGCAGCTACCCTATCGATTGCAGGTAAGCTTTGTATAGCATCACAATTGTCTATAATTGTTAGTTCTACATAGGTTTTCAAGGCAAAATGTTACATTCACCGTGTATTAACTGGATATTGTTTTAAATAAGAGTTTCAATATAACATGATTTTATACATGTACACACACACACACACACTTGTATATATTTGTGTGGTTATATATATATATATATATATATATATATATATATATACATATATATATATATTTGCATATTTACGTCGATGTATATGAATATTCATGTATATTTATGCATATATATGTATATACGTGTGTATATATATATATATATGTGCGTATATATGTATATATATTAATGTACATTTATACATACATATACGCAAGCACACACGTGAACACACCCTCACCAACTCTCTCTCTCCCTCCCTCTCTCTCTCTCGCTCTCTCTCTCTCTCTATATATATATATATATATATATATATATATGGTACAGATCAGGTTAGCAATATAGCATAATATAAAGTAACGTCTGATGTGTGATGGATTTATTTTCATAGAGTGCTCGATACATTCAACTTTATACTTCGAAAGTTAAGCCGTTTTAGAGTAGAGATGGATATGTACAATAAGTTGTAGATTTGCCACACAAATCAGTTCATGTTTCTGCCCTCTTTGGGCCTCACCAGGCGGATGATTGTCTGTGTTTTTGGATTCTAGTCTGGGGAATTTCGTGAGAATTTTGTGGGTGTTACTGTGAGTGAGAAGAGTTATTCATATTGTTTTGTTGATGGTCAGATAAGAATATATATATATATATATATATATATATATATATATACATATGGAGAGAGAGAGAGATGAATAGATAGATAGATTGATGGATAGATAGATAGATGCACATTCACATATCTATACATTTTGATACTTGATACAGAAGTTGTTTTTTTTCGATGTAATCTCAAAACACTTAGAATCATAAATCTTAAAAGTAAATATAAATGTGTGTCATATCAAAGAATCGGGACAGGTCTTTGAACGTTTTTCAGAAAATAATAAGCCTTTTTTTTTTTTTGTCAATTTGTATTTTCTAAACACACATGTCACTCCGGAATATAATGATTGCAAATCTGCTCGTGTATCCGATACGACGACAGAACATCAGTTTAATCCTCTTCATCTTCGTGTGTCTATGGGTTTTTGTAGGATAACTCAGTCAAGTTTGACGGTTTCTGACAAAGAAAGAGAAATAATTCTATGAAATGATAGGATTTTGGTACATTCATTTACCTTTCTATCATGTAGTGCTTTACTATATTTACCTTCGTACAGAACTAATCATTTTAGAATATTTTAGAATAATGATACTGTTGAAAAGTGCTATTGTAAATGACATTTGACTTAAATTAGTCATGAGGACCCAAGATTTTTCAGCAAACCAGGAAACGGATACAATTTTCGGGTTATCCATTCATTTAGCATTGAGAACTGAAATGACAATCTTGGATGATAAGTTTTAAAATCTTAAGTAGTCTTTTAACTTGTGTTGTTGTTTAAAACACAATAAACATTTGATATGGTCTCATTTTCATGCATTTTCAAGTACTTTCAGTACCAAATGGTAGGTTGATATTTTTTTAAAGCTATATTATTTGAAATCATTAAAACGACAATAAAATTAACGATAACAGAAAATGGCATCTCTGTGTGATTATGTTATCTGGAACAAGTCTGTGAAAATGGCTTCCTTGTAATTAGTTTCTTCCAAATTCAAATTATAAATTGCCAGCAGAGAATTTCATTTAAAAATTTACGCTTGCTGATGAACGATACAGCTTCACAACAATACAGTCTGTGTTCCTATACACAAAGCATAAAATCAATTTTATAATGTAATCAATCGGTCTGGACTCCTATTTGATGTTTAAATCAATGTTCAATTTCATATTTGCCGGCCTATAAATTTGATGTTTTACAAGTATATTTTTGGAAAATTGCTCACCGCTACTTAATTCCACTATTTACTGTACAAGTCAAAATTTAGTTTCTCTCAATTTTCCTCGTATCAACCTACCGAGGAGTGAGTATCAAACTAGGATTTCTTTTGTTAACGTGCGTATTTATCATCATCAGTCTTTCAACGTCCGCCGTTGGACATAGACCTTCCCCAGGATTCGCCACACTTCTCTATCATGGGCGTTGCGGAGCCAGCACTTTCTGAATTAGTCTAGCTCGCCTCTCCATCTAATATCTTGCCGGCCTCAGTTAAGTATGTGATCTCGGGGGATCCATGTCGTGAGTTGTAATGTCCATCGGTTGTCCGCCATTCGTGCAACATGATCAGCCCACTGACTTTTGAAATTTTAATGGATTCTATGATGTCCTGCATTGCCTGAAAGTACTGTGCTGTATTATGGTCTCTCCATGTGAGGCCTAGGATAATTCTTTCATGTGCACGTTGTATAGTTCTCAATTTACTGATCTGTGTCTTGGTTAGGTTCCATGTTTCAGCTCCATAAATGACTATTGGGGGGATACATTGGTTATACACCCTTTTTTTTAGGATCTTCTTATTTTTGATGGTTGGGCTAGTTATGCCAAAGGCTTGCCATCCTAGTGTGATTCTTCGCTTGATTTCTTCTTCTTTTGAGGGTCTCATGGATATTCGTTGTGCTAGGTAGATGCACTGATATACTTCCTCCAGTTCTGAGTCCCCGATTTTAATCTTAGTGTTTTTATCCCCGAAGTGGTTGTTGCACATGATCTTCGTCTTGCCGAAGGTCAGGTGTAGGCTAACTTTCTTGCCATCTTCATTTAGTTCATCTATCATTAGTTTGAGTTCGTGTAGGTTCTCTGCAAAAAGGGCAATGTTGTATGCAAATCTGATGTTGCTTGGATACTTGCCGTCTATAATTCTTCAAGGAATAATACTATGTGAGAAGAAGGGAAGGATTTAATTTAATTAATTTTCCATTACGTTGGGACGAATTCAACATTCCTTCTTCAATTCTTCGAAGTATACATTAAGCCTTTATGTTTTCATAATTCTCTAAGTGTATTTAACTGCTACAATTCATCTAAAGAAGAAAAAAAAGATGAACCAGGATAGGTGAATGTTTATTCCCTATTAGAAATTATGTTACTTTTGTAAATATTTCTCGATTAATGTTACGGCTTGTGACTTCTCCCTATAGCTGGGCGAAGAAGTCCGTGTACAACTCCAAAACACAAACTCTCGATCCATTGGTCTTCAACATTCGACATGCGATGGCCAACATACTGCTGCAAAAGTTTTACAGGGACCATGTAAAAACGCTTGAGAAATTGTATTGACAATGCCGCTGCCTACCCCGAACTTCAACACAGGAGGCAAATTTTGCCATTAAATGGTAAATCTAGTTTGACTGTAATCGACCAATAGATGATAAAATTATCAACAATTTTCATCTAGAAGTTCCTTTTAACTCATCTTGTTTGCTGATGTAAGATTATTTCTCTCAGCTCATTTTCAACTCACAAGTTTGCCACTTTCAATGACATTTTTCAATCTACAACCAGACTGAGGGATACCAAAGTGTTACATAAATAGTATGAATGTCGAATTCATTCCGTGCTGATTTGGAAAACACATGCACTATGTCTAACATGTTTGTACATTTTTGAGAATTTGCTAAGCTACACGACTATCATTTGAAAAAAATAAATTGAATTAGATAGAGAGATGTTATTAATCGATAAAGAAAATGTATTCAGTAAGCTTCAAATAGGCTAAAAAAATATTCTTATTATTCCTCAGCCAAAAATAAGAAAGACACTTTACAAAAATACACATTCATAACCAATGTTATTATCTATGGCATCATGACGAACACATAACTATTTTAAGTGACAAGTGCAGAACTGCAGTATGAGCAGGCTTTTGGTTCTTGCTATACATCACCTGCTGTCAGTAGCATGAATTAGATTGCTGTCACCCAGTGCGTTAATTCTTCTCCATGAACTTCAAACCTTACGAGACCGTACAGAAAATTTAGTAGGATTTTTTAACTAATGTTACTTGCAAATCACAAATCTAGTATATTGATGAATCGAATTTCTTTGTAAGTGACATAAAAAAACTAACAAAATTAAAGTTACACTTAATTACAATGTAGTATTTACTGTTAAAATGAATTTATATCTATAATGGGTCATGTATTTAAAGCTACACTTCTGTAAGAAAACAACTGAATTTGAGGTGAAGGTTTTTTAAGAACTAAATCAAATTTTTATTTATTTCAACTTGAACATTTACTTTATCGTTATTATGCATCAAGGTTATTTAGTAACATTATCATAGGTATTCTATAATAAGTGTAGTTCTAAATTACTGAAGTAGGGATTGATCATGGTCTCTCTCTATTTTCCTTGAATTATTGTTCCATTTACAAAAAAGGTTGATATGGAATATTTTTGAAGTCTTTTGGGATGAATGTGTCACGAAAATAATGTAAATGAAATATCCCCCGCTTCAACAACTGCAGACAATGATGTCATTTTAGAATGAGACCCACACAGATATTAATTTGTATGGCATGACTGAACATGGGACTCGGGTTGAAGAATTGATCTGCTTATTCTGTGTTGTTCGTCTCTTCTCGGATGAATGTCTACACATTGACGACACATGAATCCAACTCTTGTTCTTTTGATAACCTTTTAAAGGTATAGGCATCAGCTATCACTATTAGATTAGTCTAATAATTTAAGCAATCTGATAGTTAGATTGGCATTTAGATTAATTCATTATTATCATGATTTGGCAATTAATCAACGTTTGCCTTGACCAATGCTTTTATTGATCTTGAAACTGCTGTTTAGAACAAATCACATTTCCCTTGTTGATACATGAGGCCTGCTTTTATGTACATTGATTATAACTTCAATTTTTGAAATCAGAAATTAATTGGAATTTTAAAAAATATTTTTTGCTGTAGACTTTCTCTCTTCTCCCTAATTCCTTCTCTTTTTCCCCTCTAAAAACGTTTAATCTTCATTATATACGAATATCTGTTTATAAAACCCCATATTTGATGATTGGTTTTGACTTTTAATACAATTTTAGCTGCGAAACTATCCATATAAATTAATTATGGATATGATAGTTATGATTTTACTAAAGTGAAAATGCGCAATATGCCATTGTTAAATATGGCTCCAGTGAAAATCAAATGTCATTAGATAGTGATGTTTGACCCCAGTCCACGTAGTGCATATATATATATATATATATATATATATATATATATATATAGTGCATACAACCCCCAAACTTAAACGATACCTGGCCAAGTTGAAATCTTCGTGACAAAATGCCACTACTCTAAACTTTTAAAAGATCTATGTACGAGATTTTGAATCACTCAAATTAAAACTTAGTAAATCAGAAAACATTGATTCCTTATCTTCAATTGGCCCCTGATTGATAAAGTTCCAAGTCCATATCTTAGGAGAAACGCTTTGATGTATGTTTTGAAATCAGCAAAATTTCCTGTGATCAGTGAAAATGTCTATTGATCCCTGTTAAATCATTTGCGGTCTATGTGATCGGCTTTGTACTTATCATAAATGGAGCTTAATAAATAGTAATGAAAGAACCGGAATAGACAGCAATACTTAAGTAACGTCAGATTCTCTGACGACATCGTCCGTTTTGTGGGGAAAAAAAACTTCACGATCTCAGAGTAATGCTAAACGAACGGAACGAAAAGAGCTAGGATGCCGATCTTCACATGAACTCCAGTAAAGCACATGTCATCTACAACGGACATGTTGGAGACAAAGATACAAAAATCAAAATAGAGAACGCAGACCTGAAATGAGTAGACAACTAAATCTACCCCGGACAATGAATCTCAATGAAACCCTCAAAAGAATTAAGCAAATAATCACTCTAGGATAGCAAGCTTTCAGTGGAACAAAGTCAACCCTTCAAGAACTTTAAAAATCTCATTAGTTTGAAAAAGAATGGTTTACAACCAAAGCATCCTCTTGTTAGTCACCAATGGAGCTGGAACATGGAACTCAATTAAAAGATTGACCCTCACTGAGAGCCATGCAACGTGCACATGAGAGAATCATGATCAACATCACATCGAAGGGTCAGCGCAGTACATCAGGAAAAAAATAGGCGTCAGCGACATACCAGATTCATTAAAAAAAAGACTCAAATTTCAATGAGCTGATGATTTGACAAGAATGTCAAACATCGTATTTATCGAAATATCATAAGCGAAACTATAGCCGGAAAAATATAAGATGGTATGACGAATTTGGAAACTCGAAGTCACTTTAGTTGGTCAAGGTATCAGACTTTTTTGATTGAAAATAGATGAATGAAATTTGTCAAATACTGGATGAAGTCGTTAAAGCAAATCAGATCAGGAAAGATAAGACCCATAAGTACTAGAACAACAGAAAAGGGTCTCGAAGTCTCTTGCCAATAGACAGAGTCATTTACAGCCGCGAGAGAAAAATTAAATAATGGCAAGAATACTGAGGAATGTGTCAGATATTTGAAAATCCCATATCACCTGGTTCCCATCAATGATAAACAAATGCCTTTGAGAAGATAAATGATTCTAATAAGAACTATAACAATCCACTTGAAACTAGGAAAAAAATTAGTTTGACCACACATACTTATTCCTAAAACATAACCTTAGAGAATTAATTTTTTTTCTATTTTTATTTTTTTTATTTTTGGTGTGCAAAGTACAAATGAATAACCCAATCCAGGCCAAACTTATAAGAGATTGGAGTCCTTCGTTACCGAAGTCAAAAGTGGGAAATCGAGAGAAAGCAGATAGGTATGTGGACGTCACCAGAAAACACAAGATGGGGACTTTGCGAGAAGCCTAGCAAAATTGCTGGAGGAATGGTTTAATTGATCAGTCATTTACCCCTCATTTGATCAGTCATTTGATCCATCATTTGATCAGTCATTTGATCCATCATTTGATAACTGTTAACCGTTCGTTACTACTGGCGTGAAAACTCTGAGCCTAGAAGTTAAGGGTTGCAATTATTTCACTGCTTATGGACACTATTCTCCATTTCATTCAGCACAATTTTGCAGCTTCCACGCTAGATCCAAATACTCATGAAGTTTATTATCCTGCATTTTACATACTCCAGTTTGCTGCAACGTCTAGAAACATACACGACAAACGGATTGACTCTACAATTACATCTGTCATGATCTCCTAAAAACTTGAATCCTCAATGCTTTTGATCGAGTGATGTTTAGAGATCACTGGCCAGTGGGAAATTTCATAGGTAGATCTGAGAAGCATTGAAGATTAAACTTAATCTTTAAAGAAAATCATCAAAATTTTTTTTCTCCACTGCTATTAGTTGTATCTAAATTACCACTGGATATGATGTATTTTGAGTAAATTGCAAAGGCTGATATCAATACGAATACGACTGAAAAACTCGAACTTAAAAATTTACATGAATGATCTGGAATAAGTAAAAGTATTCATTCAATGAGGAATTTTAACAAAACTCGATGAGTAGAATTTGCAGAAAACAGAAAATGAGAAATATTAGTAGTGCACGAAGAAAAACTCATGAGTGAAACTGAATTGCAAGATAGGAAATCGAATAGGGAAAATGAACACGTGTTGATATGCAACGATTACGAAATGTGATAAAATAAAGGAGATACGCGAGGAATGCCTCAAGTAAATAAGAAATATCTTGGAAACGAAACTGAGCTGCTTACATTTTAGAAATAAGATATAAGCATAAACAATATAGGTAGCAAGGTACTCAGGACGAGTTTATAATGGAAAACAAAGAAATTAAATGGATTAACGATGTTATCTTTATGGATATTCAGTTTTCGTTCATGTATAAGAAGAACGTATGTATCGATTAACTAAATTAAGATATCGTCCAAATGTTTGTGATTGAACGCTTTTAACTATATTGCTAGCAACTATGAAGATCAGGAAAAACTAACTAGCATTTAAATTCTCATCATAAGAGTTTAAATGACATTTTGTCAAATAAATAGCAAGTCCACAAACGGGATAAGGCAGCAGTTGTATGTCCAATGTACGAATTTGCTGTTTATTCATCACATTCTTTCAGAGGACAGTTGGATTCATAGAAGACATTAGTATGTTTAATAGATGCTTCTGAAGTCAATCCTTACTCCTTTCATTATTCATCATTATTTCCTTATTCTTCTTTTACAATAGGTTACTAATATTATATATTCATGAGCCTCAAAAGGAGGTTTGTGTCATTCAATCCTTCTGCTGACTGAATGCTCATAAACCTTGTGTATGTCTTCGATACTTTCATTCTTCATTCATACATCAGGACTGACATATTTCTAAACACACAATATGTGTTGTTGTTTTTTTTTTGTTTTATTTTAATGATCATAAATAAATAATTTGCTTCAAGACATCTAGAGAAAATGTTTAAAATATATAGACATATAAAAAAAAATGTATCATCAGTGTAGGGAGAATCGGTAATGTTTTAGCAATCTGGGACTTGTTAGAGATATCAGTCCCTGACTCAGCACAGCCCGAGAAAGAAAGATCCCACGCCCCCCTCTATATGTAGCAAGTTTCTTTTATTTTCATGAACCTTGTGTTAGTGGGTCGTTAAGCACAAACGAATGAGCTGAGAATGGGTCCGAAATGGTAAGAGAAGAAACCACTTTTTCTTTTCATTTAACCAGAAAATGATTGAGACTGAGTCACTGGTATGAAATACGAGAGGAGAAAGGAGAAAAGGGAAGGAAGTAGGGAGGAGAAGAGAGAAAGTAGACAAGGGAATATAAACTAGAGAGGCGGGGAACGTGTGTATAGATTGTTGCAGCCTGCACCCGCTTTAGAATCTCAGTGTTCTTCTGATATTGGTTGACACTGCATTACGATTGCATTCACGCTCCTTGTGGCGTGGACGCACACACACTCTCTCTCTCTCTCTCTCTCTCTCTCTCTCTCTATATATATATATATATATATATATATATATATATATATATATATATATATATACTTAATTTTGATTTGCCTTTACCGCCCCTTTGAGTTTGCCTCAGAGCTATCAGTTCCATGCAGTTGAAATCTGTTCTGTTTTTATTAATTTGCCATTTACATAGAAAGAGGCCATCCCACTTTGTATCCTGGCGCGTCTTTTTCCCTAAAGGCGAAACAGCATTTTCAGAGGAAAAAAAATCTGCACAAGCTGAATGCTAATGGCACATATACACACACATCATTGTAAGACTTTTCAGTCTCTTCTAAGTCTATGTCCCAAATCTGAGTCACACTTTCAATCACTTCTTTATCTCCTTCCCTCTCTCCATTCTTCCTACTTATCTATTTATGTATCTATTAATTATTCCCCTTCCTTTCGACTATTTCTTCAATTCTATCTTGCAATGTCATTTTATTATATTCTGTTTGTGTCAATATTTTTTTTTATAATCTTTCCCCCTTTATCTTCGTTCCATTATATTTTTTTCATGTAGATTCGATTCTTCATAAAACTATACAATTTTTATTACAATTATCTATGTTTATATGAATTTCAATCACACACACGCCTTACTTCACCTAGACCGTCATAAGCACCGGTCCAAAGATTATTACATTCACCAGACTCGATGGCCCAATTCAGACCTTCAATGGATAAGGTGTAACCCATTTAAATGTTCGTTTGCTAAGCCAAGCCATGGAATCATTTTAGGGGAAAATGAATGTGGATTGCATTAATCTCTGTTTAAATCCATATTTTTCAATCGTACACAGCAACTCTCAGACAATAAATTTGTGTTCAATGATTGGAAATCGATATTTAATAATTGCTATATTGTATTAAAAAAAGAAAATGATATCTTCCACACCAACCTCGCCCTTTTTAATAATCAGCAAACCTACATTCTGTGTACATTGTGTTTATATATATATATATATATATATATATATATATATATATATATATGTGTGTGTGTGTGTGTGTGTGTGTATGAATGATGTGTATTTTTATGCATGTTTATATACATATGTGTGTGTGTGCGTGTATATTATATGCATCATGTGTATTTATGCATGTTTTTATATGTGTGTGTGCATTGTACGCATCATACGTGCGTTTATGCAAGCTTATATATGTGTGTGTGTGTCGGGGGTGCATGTGTATTGTATGCATCATGTGTATGTTTATGCATGTATAGATATGTGTGTGTGTGTGTGTGTGTGTGTGTGTGTGTGTGTTTGTGTACTATTTGCGTATGTGTGTTTCGCACATTATTGAATACACAATTGGACAGAAAGTTGAATGAATTAGACTCAGAAAAATTCTGGTACTCTGAAAAAAATTAGCAAACATTAAGAAATGTATTAGAAATGTCAAGTTTTATTGAGCCAGTCTTAGTTTATGACATGACCAACGGTTGAAATTCCTCTTTTGTATTGATGTTATTACGTATTCACAAATACGTCTATATTTATTTAACCACATTGAAAAAAAAGGAAAAAAAAAAAACTCAAACAAACACATATAGTTAGATAGATAAGCAGATCAATACTGATAAATTTGTTTATACAAGTATTCACCTATATAATCTGATTATTTAATCAGAGTAAAAAAAAAGATAATTATAAAATCAGAAAACAAATATAAAAACGAAGCAGAACAGACAGAGACAGATAAAAACATTTCAGTCGTACTTATTTAAAATGTGTTTTAAGTGGACTTAAGAATCAAGCAATTAATGTCACTTGGTATAATCGGATCAGAAGTCAAGAAATTGGAAATCTTCCACGGATATTTAAAAAAGATAGAAAATCATTTGCTGTGAATCCTTTAATGAGATTAGCCAAAAATTAATCAGTTCTTTTGAAGACTACTAGACATACTATACTTATATCTACCTATGATTATGGATACTTATTAAGTTATTGTGACACGGGGCCAAATTAGAGAAAACTCTAGTTTTGTTATGCCAAACATCTTTCTTGAAAATGAACAATCAAAATTCTGGTTTTTATCTGGCCTGAAACACCGATTACTAGTACCAGTGGAGACTACGTAACTATCAAACCAAACAAATTCGGCTTTGTTCATATTTGTTCAGTTGCGACGGGGAGGATAGAGACCGTACAGACCACAGCACTACTTGGAACTGCACGGATACTGAGGAAGGTGCTAGAGATATAAGTACTGCAACGAATAGTAGCTCTGTCATGATATGCGAAAGAGGGAGGAGACGTTAGCTGAGGACCTGAGGAGACTTATTGTCACTCAACCTTCAGCGATAACCACTGGGCAACCGGTGTGAAACTGTAAATCGCAGAATTACTGCGACCTATGAGTACTAGGAGAGGAGGGCTGGAAACTTGAGGAGACTTGCTGTCACTCAAACTCCAGCGGTTACTGCCAGGCAACTGGTGTGAGATTCATAATAATAATAATAATAATAATAATAATAATAATAATGATGATGATGATGATGATGATGATTATATCGAGGGAAAAATCGTCACAACCCAACAAAAACGCAAACGCCGTCTGTGCGGAGAATAGAATAAAACTGTAAACCACATATCCTGTGAATGTGGTCAACCAGCCTAGAAAGAACACAAATTAGACACGACAGGGTAGCAACAGTTATACACTCGGAACTGAGCAACCGAATGGGGTTCAATCATGCGGATAATCGGTATCAGCACAAACTGGAGACAGCCTTGGAAAATGGAAGTCATAAATTACTCTTAGACTGGCATCCAAACTGACCATCACATCCAAGCGAGAAGACCAGACCTGTTAATCGTGGACAACGAAAGAAGAACTTGCCAGATAATAGACATGGTTGTGGAGCATGAAAGTCAGGTTATTACCAGTGATAGTAGATGCTCTGGGAACCGTGCCAAATACACTGAGATTGAGGGAGGATTGAGATAATGCAAACCTGATCACTACTGGAGTCTGTTGAAATACTGAGGAAAGTAATGGGAATCTGGGATCCACAACCTCGAATTGTTAGTTATGGACAGTTAGTCAGAAGGGAGAAGGCAGGGTCAAATGATACAAACCACAGCACTGATATGATATGCAAGGACGAACTGGAGACCAGATGAGAACTACTATCATGGGCTCCTCTAACAACCATCACCATCTGGTATGAAACTGCGAGTCCCAGCGCCGCTGCAACCAGTGAGAGTGTTTAGTGGAGGTCTTAAGACTTGACGAAACTTGCTGTCACTCAGTTGTCAGAGACGACCACCGAACAACTGATGTGAAAATGCAAATATTAAAGGGCAATAGCTGGAGCAAAGAGTTAGCCGATTGATGCCCATGGAGGAGTGAAGACCACAGAAAAAGATCAGTCACAAGTTGAAGAGCTGGGAAAAAAAGACATGGCAGTGCACAGTGCAATCACACTTGTCCTGGGAGGAGATTGGAAAGGATTTTGTTTAGCAGTGATCATATTACTGTCGTTGTCGGATATATATGATTATCATCATACTTTTCCCATTTCGTCTTTCCATTTTTGTCTCGTTTCCTACTGCGTTTACTGTCTCATGCACACCAATCCATAAAGCCTTTCTTCCAGCTGTTGTCCGTTCTTCTTGATATGTGCCCTGTCTATCTCAATTTTTGTCGCCTAATTACTTGTTATATATATATATATATATATATATATATATATATGTGTGTGTGTGTGTGTGTGTGTGTGTGTGTGTGTGTGTGGTAAATTTATTGATAAAAAATAATTTGATAGAAAACAAGGTTAACTTATCTTTGATTCTAGTATTCTTAAGGATAGTTAAGTGCAATTTTGAAGGCCAAATACTGAAAATTAATACGCACCTTCGCAAACATACGCCTTTGCAAGAAAGCTTATCCACTGCAAAACACACATTAACAAGTAGTAGAATAAACAGCTAGGTTGTTGCATTCTTAGCTCAGACATGTTTACTTGAAAGCTGGAATCAAAAAAAAAAAAAAGGAAAAAATAAATGACATATCTGCCTGGAAGAAAGTGGCCAGATTCATTGCGCTGTTCAAAGCTGCTCGGCTACATCTCACTTTTTAATACGTTCAGGTTTTTTTTTTTCTGCTGATGTCATTTTTTTTTTTTTCGTTTTCTCTTCTTGTCAGCGAAGCAGTTTGGATTGCTGGAAAAGTCTGTAAAAGTGCCAAACGTCAAGTCTTCTTTCAATTTTTGACAGGGAATTCGCTGGTTCCATTCTTTGTCTACTTCCACCACTTTCGAATTCCCGTCAGTTTTTACATACTTTCGTGTAAAAGATCGACGATTTATAATTTTTGAATTATTTTTCTGTATATATCGTTTGTTGTGTTTTGTATAAATCTGAGTTTCCTAACATATATATATATATATATATATATATATATATATATATATATATATATATATATATATATATATATTCTTTTTTTTAAAATGAAGTCTAAGAAATTGCAATAGCCTACGTGCTCATTTAGTTGGAATAATAAGAAAAACAGATAAGTAACAGAAACCCAATGGAAATAATAAATACCTTAGCATTTATATTCGGAGACTTTCCTTATCCTGGACAAGAGAAGATCTGAGGAGGTTAGATGATAGAATAATAAGGATATTTATGACAATGAATTGCACAAAAGATATCACAGTGGTAGACTGTGTGAAGAAGAAAGAGGAGAAAGAGTAGAACATTGAAGATTGCATCAACTCCTCTATCACGGGACTCGAGGACTAAAAAGATTAATTATAACAGCCAATAGTTGCAAAAGATATGAGAACGTTAAAGAGCGCCAACTCCAAAACAATACTCAGAAAATTAAAAGAAAATCAAATGTTCGGCCATTTCAGGGGACACATTTAGTGAGTTGAAGAAAAATCAATATAAACACGGTTACAAGAAGGGTATCTGAAACAGAAACTATATCCTAACAAATGGAAACCCAGAACAATCAATCAGAAATGCTTATATTATAAACGAATGCAACAAGTAACCCTGAAAAAATGAAAAAAAAAAAAAACATAGATTGATACCGTAAACCCAAACCGTCAGAAAATTGAAATATAAAAATTCTCTTCGACTGGGATTCATAACTCAATCCGGGAGACCTGATCTAAATGTTTGTAATTGAATTTGTCAGATATTGGATTTTGTTGTTCCAACAAACCACATAATACTATTGGAAGGAAGTGAGGAGCTTGATAAATAACAAGATCTCGCAAGATAACACAAAAACTGTTGAAAATGAAGATCACACCTTCGCCAATCGTTATTTGAATGCTTGGAGCAGTTCCAAATAATTTAGCAAGAAGATGCACCTAAAAATTGGGACAAGGATTGAGATTACCTCAACACCAGCATTACCTCAAACAAAGCTGACTGCTTCAGGGTCAATTTTCCACTCTAACTTCTATTCTGACCGGGGATGATCAATTGAATTTTTGCATTGTATATAAAATAAATAGAATTTTCTTAAGTATATTTTTTCAGTATATAAGTATCTATTTGTTAGATCAAAATAGGCTTAGTCGATAAAGGATCCGCCAACAAAATGGTTTGTCATGATTACACATATTGGTTGGCAAATATTACTTTTAAGCATTGGTTTGTTTTAATGTGAACTGTTAGACAAACAGTGAAGAGTTTTTTCCTCCAGAATCTGATAAGGATCGTTTCTGTTCTTGTTACGATAGAAATGCTAAGTCATCTTTAGACTTGGAATACTGAAGAAAGTGGTGGAGCGATGTGGAGATTTGCTGTCTCTTGGGATCGATGTTGTCAGTCGTGATGTCCAATAGTTGTATAACATTCTTATAATATTTCCATCACCAGCCCACTGCCATTTGAGTTTTCTAATGCTTTCTCGGTCTACCGTCTTTCCTCTCATTTACTGTGTTCTCTTGAGATACCTCTATGTAAGTTTAAGCATGATTCTTTCAAGTGTACCTTGCATGGTTTACCGTTTAATGGTCAATCTTTTGATTAGGTCCCGTGTTTCAGCACCATAGGTGTCTATCGAGATGATGCATTGGTTGTAGGACTATTTAGATTTCCTCTCGTTTTTGATAGTCGACCTTGCTCTACCAAAAGCTTATCAACCTAGTGTGATTTTTCATTGTATTTCTTCTCCTTTTGAGGATGTAATTGAGATTCCTTACCCTAGGTAGATGTACTGTTCTATTTTTTCAGCTCTACGTTTTCGATTTTGATCGTTGTTACTTTTCATTAACATGCTTGCTGTACATGGCATTCGTTTTGTTGAAATTCATGGTGAGGGCAACTTTCTAGCTTTCTTCATGGAGGATGCAAGAAGGTTATTTGGCTATTGCGAATGTTATTAGCAAAGAAGACGTCATCAACTAATCCGAATTCACTAGGTATTCGTCATCTGTTCTGATTCCCTAAAGAATGGAGACTGATTATAATCACAAAGTTGCCATTGATATTACTTAAAGAGATATTCATTGGTATCTATATATTCAAACCAATGACAAATCTTATTATTGGCAAACTTAGTAATTGTAAAAAGATACGTGATTAATGTTGCTGGTAAGTAGATCATAGTGCAGACAAAAAAAAAACCGGCCAAAGGAATATTTGTTTATTTTGAGAACTGCAGTTTATGGAGTTCAGGGTTATACTTTCAGTTGTTCCGTTCTTATTACAGTTGCCGAGAGCCTTGAAAACGGGCTGCAACAAACGGAAATACGAGGAAGAACTAAAGTCAGTTAGGCAACCACATTATATACATTGCTACAGCAGTATTTCTTTAAAAGTTGAACAGTTTACGTTATTTAGCGATGGAACATTACCAAAGGGATAAACGAAGGGTGAATGGATGCTGGGGGTGGGGGGGCGGATCAAGAGTGAATGAAATAGGATGAGTGGATGACCTTATTTACTCAGGACTTATTTCTTTGATTGTTTATAGATTCTCTATTCAAAATCTGCGACGTACTTTATACAATTATTAATAGCATATTTCGACTTTTGTGAACATTTTTTTCTGTAATTAAATTATTTATTCCATCAATTTTTCAAGATAATCCCCGTTAACATCGTTCCAAATTTTAATAGATATATTGTCTATTTGTTTTTAGTATGGATGATATTGCAAACAAGGAGCATATCATCATCATCATCATCATCATTGGTATTTCAACATCCCTTGTTGGACATAGAACTTCTCCAGGATAAGCCATACTTCTCTATCGTTGGCGTCGTAGAGCCAGTATTTCGAAATTTGTCTAGTTCATCTCTACATCTCGTACTCTGTCGGCCTCAGTTTCGCATGAGATCTCTGGGTAACCATGCTGTGAGTCGTGATGTCCATCGGGCTGTCTACTATTCTCGCAAAATGATCTACCCATTGCCATTTAAGTTTTCTAAAAGATTCTGTAATGTCTCTGACTCCCATTTTCTTCCTTATATATCGCGCTGTCTTGTGATCTCTCCATGTGAGGTTGAGCACGATTTTCTTTTCTCATGTGCACGTTGCATGCTTCTCAGTTTGTGGGTATGTCTCTTGGTTAGGTTAAAAAGTCTGGCTATCCTGGAGTTCACATTTTTTTCTTGGTGAGAATAAAGCTTATATGTAAGAGGTACTTGTAATTGCTTCATACATCTCCTTATAATTTTGTTTCGTCTACATCTACGTACAATTTTACAATTGCAACGCAAAATGACAACTTGGAAGAAAAAGAGCCAAAAAGTTTTTGTTCAGACTTATTTGATCCACCTAATAGCGTTTATAAGAAAGGTATCATAGAGAAAGTTGGCAAAGAAAATTGGAATTTATCCGTTGGGGGGAGGTCCCAAATTACACTATTCTTTTTAAGACCAAGAAGGGGGTACCCGTTCAAAAAGTGCATCTGGTTTCATAGAAAACTTCAGGATGTTCAAACTTGAAATAATACGACGCTGTTTTTTATCCATGGTGTCAGTAATAGCAACAATCTGAAAAGAAATATCATTGTAAATGGTAATGACAATCAAAAGAAAAATGTTTGAAAGAGCCAATACATCATCTTAATATAATTCAATTTAGCCTTGTCCTTCTGAAAAATAAGATAGATTTAAAAATGGTTCTCTCTCTCTCTCTCTCTCTTCCTTGATTTCTTTTTCTATCCCTCTCGTTCTTCCACCCTCTTCATCTCTCTCCATACTGACCCAAAATCTTGAATCTTTAAACTCACCCTTGCGAAAGCTGATGATGTAGTAAATATTTGAGCAAAAATCTATATCCATTTCAGAAATGGATTTTCATTGTAATTTGAGAACCTTCTCGTATATATGTATGAAAAAAAAAAGGAAAAATCAAAAAACTTTAAACTTGACCCTGCAATGTATGATGCATGGACTTCGTACAATGGCCAGAGATGTAACTTTTGGTTACTAAAGAAATGTTTGTTATGAACTGCACAATAATGGTTAGAAATCCTGGATCCATGTTAGTTTTAGAAGAACGTTCTTTGGCCAGTCAAAACAAAAATTGAAGTTTTTAGCCACAGCCTAGTTCGTCATGTATTGAGGAAAGATGAATGTGCCAATGATCGACGAAAAAACACCATCCCCTCAGTAAAGTACAGGAAGATCATAAATTCACATAGCGGGGGTATGACACGATCGAAAGAACCATATATGGATCGATTTATCAGAGTATTTTGGAAAGCGATTTGATATCTTTAGCGTGAAAGCTTGAAGAGAGATGAATCTTCCAACTATCTAAAGCATACAGCTATAGCAACTTACACATGTTTTATTCTGAGCAATACATGGATGTTCTAATGGTCTTGTCAATTTCCTGACTTGCATCAAATCGGAAAATCATGGGAGGACTTGAAAGATCTAAATCTTCAAAGGGACCCCAAAAACACTAACGATTTCAAAGTCGTCTGTAAAGAAGAGTAGGATGAGATTTTCAAAAGATTTTGGGAAAGTTTCGTGGAGAGTTCTAAAAAAACGTTAAACTGTTAATATTTCTTTCTGCCCTCTATGGTTTGAAATAGTCATTATTTTCCACTCGCAGTTTACTTCATATCAAAACACATGACCCGTGAAAATTCATAGTAAATGTCAGCATGAAGTATATCAAATGAATATTTTGCAATTACCTACATATTTGATATGGTTTATTCGAAAATCTATTTGAACTGTCCGTCCATTCTCACACGTTGAATGTGTCAGTTGGCCTAGACAGCGTAAATAGAATGAACAATTAAAGAAACGGGCTGTTGCCGGGATCGAATCAGCAACGGAAGCCGTCTTAACATGCGGCTGGTCTTACTATTGAGCGCAAATAACTATCTGATGACTTAATCCTGTCCTGTTCGTTTACTGGCCTTATCTGCCCGCTTGTCTCTCAACACTGATGATTATATCATTAAAAAAATTATGTATAATCCGACAAAATAATCATACATGAGTTATTTTTTTCAACTATATGGAACTATTTGAAATGATCCGTTGTTATTACACTGTTGGCCTAGACAGCATAAAAAGGAAAAACAATTAAAAAATGGTCTACGTCTGCAAGAATTGAGCTTACAACGGATCAGGAGTCGTCTTAACAATACGCTGCTTCAACAAGTTTTATACACACATGAAAAATGAACAAGTAGTCGGATAAGGAATTTTGCCTCTGCATGAATTCCTATTCTGCTTGCATTATACTAGGCTTATCCACAGAGATCTACATATTGGCATATTTATTTCTGTCTTATCAATTTCATCAATCAATCTGGTGCTATATATATATATATATATATATATATATATATATATGTATGTATGTGTGTGTGTGTGTGCATGTGTATTGACGATTCGAGATGGTCCGATGGAATGTTGATGAAATATCAGTTGGAAAGTGAAGAGAAATTTGAGTCTCAAAGCAGCTGTTGTAGAGTAAACAGTATGCTGTTTACATGTTCGTGATTCGAGGAATGAAGTTTGAATATTTTTGTGTGGTGGGTTGTTCAGTAGGAGTGAGAAGAGAGCTGTTCCTATTCGTGTAGGTGAGAGTCAGGTTGATCTGAAATATGGAGGGTCTGTGAGAGGAGTAGTCGGAGAGTGTTTGTATCCGTCAGTCAGTATCAGACTGATCTGAGATGAAGAGGGTCAGTGAGAGGACTGGTCAGGATGAAAACGGTCAGTTTTCAAGGATGTTTGGCTGACTGCGGGTCTCTTCCGTTCCTCCAATCTCAAACATATTGACAGCATACAGTTTTATCGGCGATCGCAGCATGTTCTCTGGAAAAAAGCGGTTGGTAACCATCGAAATGCATCTGAACATACCCAAATGATATTAAAGATGTTCGAAATGTAACACCAGGTTTTTTTCTTAAACTTTAATTCACATTCCAATTGTCATCATACACGAACACCCCCCTCCACACACACACGCATACACACACACACACACACACATATCATTGCCATTACAAATCTCAAGACATCTGATTGGTAAACTGTTTTATATTAAACCTCGTTTTCCTGCTACCCCATACGTACAAATTGGTTCAATTAATTATCATTTTGCACAAATTTCTTAGAACCGGACACACATACTTCAAATATAGGCAGATATTTCCTCATACTTTCAATCAAATTACTCACGATTCAGAAAACTTCCTGCAATAAACTGGTTTTTTTTTGTTTTGTTTTGTTTTGTTTTGTTTTTGTTTTTTTGCTTTTTTTGTTTTTTTTTGCTCTTGAAGAATTCCGGAAAATTGGCAAAATATCAGGAAAACTATTTCAATAAAATGGAATAAAACGTCCAATATTATCAGTCATTTTTGGTATTCCGTAGTACTATGTCGTCTTTTATTATCTCTGAGATATGCCAAGTATCTATCGGTGTATAGGTGTTTTGTTTTTGTTTTTTTTTGTTGTTGTTTTTCTAGAGTATTCTTAAGTTACTATTGATATAATATCCCTACATTTGATACGTTTGCCATTTCTTTTATTTCGAATACAAGCATATATATATATATATATATATATATATATATATATATTGAATATGTATATATATATATATATATATATATATATATATATATATATATATATATATATATATATATGTATAGATAGATAGATAGATAGATAGATAGATTGATAGATATGCGTGGTTCCCATTTGCCTCTTTGTCATGCTATAACGCAGCCCAACCAAATTTGGCAGACCGACTCAGTGGACATTACAAATTTTTTTTTTTAACTAAAAGTATCTGAGAAAAGACATTATAAGGGAGATTTAACATGCCATGTTGTAGTAGAACATAAATTTCAGCCCATATACATATGCATGAATGCATATCATATATCATATGCTTATACAAAATTATATCGGGGACAAAAAAGCGAGCAAGGATCTTTTCATGGTTGAACGTGCTGGGAAGCAACCCCTTTCAAATGATCAACAAAGGAAGGAGGCCTTTTCTCCCTTTCAGAGGTCATTAGTAAAGGACACCAAATATTTAAGAGACTTAAGTGGCCGAAAATGGAGGGAAACTGTTTCCCCTCCTTTACAGGGCTACAAGCGAGAGTGAATTTATTTCACTTCATGGGGTCAAAAGTGACAGGTATCTTTATTCCCCTATAAAAGGTCAAAAATGAAACTTTTAACCAGTTACAAGCTTTAGATAGTTAGTTAGTTAGATAGATAGATAGATAGATAGATAGATAGATAGATAGATAGATAGATAGATTGATAGATAGATAGATAGATGGATAGAGATATATATCCTTTCGTCGAAAGGTATACTTTGCTACATACGCACATGCATGGGTCTTCATGCGCTTTTTTTATTCATGCATATACGTATACATATAAATAAACAAATGCATAAAAACTCAAGTATATACACATACATACATACATACATACATACATACATACATATATATATATATATATATATATATATATATATATATATATATATATATATATATATATGGGTGTATGTTTATGCGTGTGTGTGTGTGTGTATTCGTTTGTGAAAGTGCAGTTGCTCATTCTAGAGAAAGTGTCATTCGACCCTTGACTTTTGGCAGCACATCGTGTTTAAAGCAGTCAATTCATAAATTGAGAAAGAGGGGTGATCAAGGAATAAACTATTCCTCTCACATTATAAAGGCAGTGATCAGTAACAAAATCCAAATTTCCAAAAGGAACAAGCGTAGATGTTGCAGAAGACAAATAAAGAGGTCAATTTAGCATAAACTCACATTGTAAATCCTACCCCCCCCCCGAGAACTTATTTGGGGGATTTTTCAAGAGATAATTTTTTTTTTGGTCAGAATAAGAAGGGAATGTTTTAATTCCATACGTACATACATATACAGCCTGCCACCAAACCACCCAGAGAGCCAGAGAAACTAAAGAAACCGATGTTGACAGATTTGTTTGACAGTTTTCAAGTACATACATTCATACATACGTACGTACATAAACGTACGCAGATACCTTAACATTTCTATCCAACTTGGCAGAAGAATGCTAGTGCTGTCAAGAATGTTTTTATATGATGGCATGATACGCTTTACGATATTTCAAAGTTAACCGACCAAAGTGCATCAACCTCTGTCAAATTCTGAGGAAGTGCGTTGCCAAATTCCAAAAACATATTGAAAGAAAACATTACTTCAAACCTTAACCATAACAAAAAAAAAATAAATAGAAGAGAAGGGAAAGCGTTGGAAATTATAAAGAAAATGGAAGGGGTAGGAGCAAGAGGAATAAAACGAGGAAAACGGAGAGATGATGAAGGACTGCGAGAAAAATGTAAAATATACGTCGTATAAATACTGTCTTTATTGGAGGCTATACGAGAAGCCATAAAAGTGCCAGCTGGGGAAATTATATTATAGTGGTAATTTTGCAGCTCTTCCAAGCAATTCCAATCTGTTGCTGCTTGACTTACGCTTATACGGCCATGTGATTTGCTAATTGACCGGCTAGCTAGGAAAAGAGGACTGACTTGAAGGATCTTGTGCGATGAAGATTTCGGCATTGAGTACATAGTTGTCGCAAGGGTTCCAATTTCCCAAAGTGAGACTTGAAATTTGCACGAGAGTTCCATGCACCCAACACTAGATTGTTTGCCTTCGATGGTTCTCTGACTATCATTTACAGTTAGGAGTGCGCTCAAGAGACTATTTGCCCTTGCCGAGTGCCTAAGATCACTAAATGGATGAGCTACCACTGAGTGAGTAACTGATGAGGATTAGATTGAAAAAAGAAAAACGTTCGAAATCAGGCTGTTGATAATATTCCTTGGTGTTTGGAAATACTACGTGCAAAAAGGGGATGGATAATATTCTTTTCCTCTAAATATGTGTGTTTATGCCACACTTTATTTCCATTATGCCTTTTCCCTGTCCCGCCTGTTCTAACTCACGAAGGAAACAGCCGAAGTTCGTGAAAGCAAGCTGTATCTGAGTAAAAGGGCCGAAACCTCTAGGGATCAATATCAATCTAGGCGTGTGCTCTAAAAAAGAGGCTAATGCATGTTGAACTTATTGTTTGAAATATTCCGTCGAGCACTAATGCATAATGATATGTGTATATACCGGAACAAAAGAAGAAATGGATATTCTTTTACATTGGACAAATTATTTCTTCCCCAGAGTTATTGATATGCCGATAATATCATATTTCAATGATGATTTTTGGGAGGAGATAGCGGGCAAAAAACTACTTGTTGAAACAAGTCCTTCTATGAGGATACGAACTGACTTTTGATGAATTACCATAGAATACGTCGAAGTAGCGAAATATATCAGCTATTTCATATTGATTGGAGTCTGTTGAAAATCGACCCCTTGATTGTGTTGTGATTGCATTTTAGGTTCATTTATCGTCTCAACATAAAAAAAGAGTGTTTGAATCTGCTTGCATGTAGTCATATTGGCTTAAGAACACAAAAATATAGATATATATAAGCATCTCCTTGTAAAGACAAGTCCTCTTCACGGATATTAGTTTCCCCACTCCATAAAGTTTTAATATGTTCTCTTTTAATTTCATGGCCGTCTCAGTTATATCATTTTCAATTAAGCAATATGACGGATGCCCAATCATACTATTCTGGAAATGATATGGACATATATTGCTAAAAATGTAAGTCGTGTTTTTCATTCAATAGTCTATGATCTACTTTTTTTGCTCCCCAGACTAACTTTTGATGGTCATTTGTATATATATTTTCAAGGGTTCCTCTTTTCCCTTCCCCTCTCTCCTTTATATATAACATATATCCATTTCCTACACACACACACACACACACACACACACACATATATATAAAAAATATATGTATATGTGTATATATATGTGTGTGTGTGTCTGTGTCTGTGAAATGGATATATATATATATATATATATATATATATATGTGTGTGCGTGCGTGTATATGTATATGTATGTGTGTGTGTCTGAGTGTGTCTTTGTGTGTGAAATGGATATATGATCCGATAGAAATGTGTTATATTATTTGAAACTCTTTTTGAAATAACCTCCTGTTATCACACGAAGAATGTGTCACTTACATTGTAGTATTAAAGATAAACTTGACCCTCATATTATACATATCCAAAATCAGAAGCTCACAATTTGTTTACTGCACACATCTTAAGGTTCGATTTCACAAAAACAAGCCCATATATTCCTATGAGGTCTTAGTTCGCACTTTCAAATAGCAAGTTCATTGGAAATAATTTTTCTTTGTGTTTTTTTCTCTGTCTGAGTTTCCATCAAAAACCATTAGAGCTCGATCTGTGAAAATAGCTTATACGTGTACTTATTGTATGTTTCCCTCATTACTTGAACGTAATCATATGTAAAGCCTCAGAAAGAAGAATTAGTGGGCTGAGATCGGCCTTTGATAGACAAAGTTTTAACCCTGCAGTACAATTTTGGGTGTCTCTATATTATATGAAGGTCTATTTTCTTTATACTTCCATGTGCTTTCAATTTGTTATACCTAGTAATTTGGCAGGTTTGAATAGGAGATACTTCATGTTCTTATAAGAGGGGATTTTATCACCGTTGTAGCTATAATGCAACCAAAATTTCGATTAGTTGAGACTGATCATGAAAGTGAATTTCTCTTTCCATCATAGCTTATGCCTGTGTCCCTGAGGTTACATGCTAGCCTGCGCTGGTCAGCTTTGGAATTCCCCAACCGATGAGATGTCACGGAGAAAAAACAAAGTCATATTCGGGATCAGTATATTGCAATTTACCTACAACGCACATGTTAAGGCCGAATTTTATCATGGACAAACAGGTCTTCATTTTTGTTTGTTTATTTGTTTATTTCTCGCAGGGAGAGGGTCTGTGTCCATACTCACATAAAAGAAACTAATTTTAGAGCTAAAAAAAAGTGATTAACAATAAACCAGTGTATAAAAACGTGGTAGATGCAATCTCTCTGGAGAAAATCTTACTTTTTCATCTTGTTTCATGTGTTTCAATTAATTAGACCTTCACATTTTTCAGATATCTCTCAGATTTAGGAAAAGATATATTTGAATACTTCATAAAAAGCATTTCTCTTCACGATGTTTCTATAATGTTGAACTGTAACCTTATATTCTATTTACCATCGGTGACCATAGACGTGAATTTTTCCTTCTATTAGCGTTAATACCGTTTACAGAAAATCTTTTCAAGAATATAACCCAAAACTCTTTTTTTAGAGCGAAAGCATTTAACTCAATTCAACACTAATGTAAATCAAAAGAGAACAATAAAACATGAGCACAATTTGAATCCCATAGTCCGTTTTAACATGCGAATGACTAAGGTTAAACGTGATTAAATGAATCCTCATTTTTCAGAAATATTAATCATCGAAGCTTTAAAAGGGACTACGTATTCCTGATCAGTGCTCTTTATAAAATTTATATAGGATATCATTTGCTTCCCAGTATTGTCTTATTGAGAGGTTTTTTCTCCCTGGACAAAACTGCGTATCGCAACTCGGATTATATATATATATATATATATATATATATATATATATATATATATATACTAGCCTAATAAACCGTCTGTGGGAAGGGGATTCAGTAAGTTGTGCTTATACTCCAGCGGAGACTGGAGTTGTATAAGGATGGCATATTGCAGAGAAAATTCGTGACATCATAGAAACTATTAAAAAACTCAAATGGCAATGGGCAGGCTATGTTGCAAGAATGAACGACAACCGATAGACATCACGCCTCCCAACATGGATCCCCAGAGATCACATAAGAAACCAAAACCGACAGAACACAAGATAGGGAGATGAACTTGACTAATTCAGGAAATACTGGCTCCGCGATGCCCATGATAGGGAATTGTGGCGAATCGTGGGGAAGGTCTAAGTCCAACGATGGACTTTAAAGACTGATGATAATGATGATGATGATGACTTATATGGGCGTGTATGTATAACGCAACATCTATAGAGTGAAGCTGGTTTGATTGCAATATACAGAACGACAGTGCCATAAAAGATGCCTGAATACCAAAGTTTGTGATGCCTCATCTCATGCACCTTTCTGGTGGGATTAATAGAGAACGTTTCATTCTAAGCTAAGAACGCAGCCTTGGTTCCAACAACATTTCCGAGTTTCCAGCTATTGAGTTCATCAGTTTTTTCTGTGCTAATTCATAACAGAATAGAAGATGTAAAATTCCAAAGTCAGCAAAAGATAAACCGATGAACCCTATCTATTTGTGATAATCCAGTTATCATAGAGACCTGGGTTGCATGGCAGAGTATTTCAAACGTGTATGAAATATTTGGTTTTCCATGAAAACTATACTATTTCTCACTATATCAAAATAATTGATATTCCTAAAGTAGTGATGTTTTTTTTCAGGTTAGGAAACTAGTAAACAGTGCATTCTAAATGTTTATTCGAAGAAATCCTTCAGCGAGTCATTATAAGAAGTCATTGAACTTATGAACTATGCAAACAATCTTTTCATTACAAGTGTTATGTTTCGGTCTGTGTAGGAAGTGAGATATATTTGGGGCTTTGATATATATGAGAATAGAGCAGGAAGCGCTGTTTCTTGCTTGCTTACACTGGTTACGTCTCAATATTATCTGTACTGAGTTGTTTGCTCTTTTTGTGATTCTTGCATCGACTGAGCCGGTACATTGATTCAGATAATCGGGGATAAAACTTGACATGACTTGGAATATACAAAATATAAGCTAGGGAGAAAATGCCATTATCTGCTTAGGGTATAGTATACTTCACTAAAGTAACTATTCCCTTTATTTATGCTGTACATCTGAGGATATAGATATAGACAACTCTCCCTCTCTCTCTCTCACACACACACAAACACACATGCAAACACTCAGATATGCTTCAGACTTACAAATATATATATATATATATATATACATATATATATATATATATATATATATACAGGCATGCTTATACGTGTAAAAATATATTTTGGAGAACGTCTTAATGTAATATCCACGCACACAATTACAAGCCTGACATAAACAAATACATCAATGTACACATACACACATTTGTATTCAAGTACGCATTGAAATTTATTTACCTATATATATGAAAGCGGATACGTTCTTCCTCTCTCTCTCTCTCTATATATATATGTATATGTGTGTGTGTGTATGTGTGTGCGGGATATTGAAAGAGCAAAATCAAAAAAGAATTTACATATGTGTGCATTTTGTGCATATGAATACGTAGCGACAAGTGTGTGTGTGTGTGTGTGTGTTGGGGGGTATTATACAGC
Organism: Thysanoteuthis rhombus; assembly: GCA_963457665.1. NCBI lineage: Eukaryota > Metazoa > Mollusca > Cephalopoda > Oegopsida > Thysanoteuthidae > Thysanoteuthis > Thysanoteuthis major. Next base: position 53,538,921 of record OY735201.1, on the reverse strand, counting down.
GTAATTTTATAATTAGTTTGAATATAAATCAATTTACATATTCAAATATGTATACGTATTCGAATATATGTACATTCTTTTATATGTGAATACATCTATGCAACAATATTTCAAATATCATATATATTTGTATATATGATGACCTATGATTCTATATAAGTAGTTGCAAGAGTGCCAATATATGTGTATATTGACAAATTACGATGTATGAATATATACAAAAATAAAATAGCATATTTATATTTGACGAAACATATTCATGAATCATTTATTTGTAAATATGTGGACATGTATTTTTGCACGAATAATGCCAAGGTTTATTCCTCTACGTGCGAATATATATACATATATATGTATGTATGTATTTATGTTACACGTATTTATACAAATCAATTTATCTCCATCTTTTTCTTAATGCATCCTAACAATCATACGTACCTAGATTCATATGTATATGTTGTTCTTCCCGTCTCTTTGTCTATCTATGTAACTTTTTATCCATCTCATATATATATATACATATACATATATATATATATATATATATATATATATAGAGAGAGAGAGAGAGAGAGAGAGAGAGAGAGAGAATGAGATATATATATGTATATATATATATATATATATATAGATAGAGAGATAGATAGATAGATATAGATATAGATATATATATATAGAGAGAGAGTTAGATAAATTGATGGATGGACAGAAAGAGAGAGTAAAACATGTCACTTTTACAGGAGAATAGGTCGAATTCTTTTACTCTTCTGACTGAATATTTTTGCATATTTACGTTTGTAACATTTTTGGGTTTTTTTTCTTTCTTGTTTCCCGCTTTATGTAATTTCTACCGTAGGGAAAGATATGTATGAAAAATGTCAAAAAATATTTCTGCAACTTACTCTGCCACACCAGCCTGAATATATTCAAGTATTCATTATTATTCTCTTTTTGAATGCCGACTGTTTATTCAGAAATGGAATAAGATATAGATGAATTGGGTTGATTCAAGGGGGAGAAATGGGAATCAAGAAAAAGAAAGATGGAGAATTTGGCAGGGGAAGGAAGAGTTGAAAAATGTATCCTCATCGCACCTGTAACTGCAAAAGAAACTTCCGGAGAAAAAAAGATTACACTTCTTTTCTGCTTTTATATAAAGAAGAAAGAAGGTTGAAAAGCAAATGGTGTATTCAGCTTTTGCTTTAGAGCCTTTACATATAGAGACAGCGCACACATTCTTCTTCACTTTCCAATACACAATAAGTTTCATCGATATATATATATATATATATATATATATATATATATATATATATATACATATATATATATATGTGTGTGTGTGTATATCAATGAATTAACAAATTTGCATGTATATATACGTACACATGTACCTCTATATATATATATATATATATATATATATATATATATATATATATATAGAGAGAGAGAGAGAGAGAGAGAGAGAGAGAGAGAGAGAGAAAGAGAGGGACTGGTGAATTCATATATATACATGTCTACACATATACAGATAAATGCACTCATGTAGTGTAACACAGTTTATAATCGTATTATAACTAAAGTAAGAAAAAATTACAGAGTCAATTTCAAATTAATTCGAAAAATATTAGAATGTGCGAGTAAGTGATTGCAGTTTAGACAAATACATACTTGTGAAATTTCACATCATAATATCTCAGAATATTCATCATCATCATCATAATCATCATCAGTTTCTAAACGTCAGTCGTTTGACATAAACCTTCTCCAGAATTCGTCACACTTATCTATCGTGTGCGTTGCGAAACCAGTACTTTCTTGATTTGTGTAGCTCGTCTCTACATCTATTACTCTGTTGGCCTCGGTTGTGCATGTGATCTAGAGGGATACATGTCCATCAATTGTCTGCCATTCTTGAAACATGGCCAGACCATAGCCATCGGAGTTTTTCAATGGATTCCATGATGTCCTTCACTCCTGCCTTCTTTCAGGTGTATTGTGCTGCCTTTTCTCCATGCACGTTGCATGGTTCTCAATTTGGCGGTTCGGTTCCAAGTTTCAGCTCTCTAAGTGACCATTTGGGAGGATGTACTGGTAGCATTCTGTTTCTTTTAGGATTAATTGAATCTTCTTGTTTTTGGAGGTTGAGTTTGCTCTTCGAAAGCTTTACAATTTTAGGGTGATTCTTTGTTTGATTTCTTCTTCTTTTAAGGGTTTTCATGAAGATTTGTCGTCCAAAGTAGATGTAATGGTTTGCTTTCTCCATTTCTGTGTTCTTAATTTTGATCTTAGTGTTCTTACTTCTAACATTGTTGTTGCACATGATCTTTGTCTTGCTGAATTTTATGTGTAGGCCTATTTTCCTGTTCTCTTCATTTAGTTTGTCCAGCATAGTTTGGTGTATTTTTACCTCAAATTAGGTGCTTCCTCTTGTACTTTGTTCAGTAATACTAAAAACATCGTAATGATTCACTGTACCTCCGGGTTCTTATGCATGTATTATACAAATCAGAAATGCAATATAATATGATACAATATCCGATGTATGATTGTTTTATTTCATGACGTTTTCGATACATTCAACATAGAGTAGGGCTCATTACATTCACACATATATATATATAGCTGCTCAGCTCAATAGAAAGAGCAGCGCTATGTTTGGGCGGCTACCTTATAAGTTGCAGGTTCGTTTCCGGAAGCGTCGAATCTTTCAAATCAGTTTACGTTGTCTTCACTGTGTTATAACGGGATATCATTTGGAAAAGTTTTTCAAGGTTGTAACGCATTTATAATTAACCTTGTTTGATTACATATCCTTTTGAAAATTATATGATCTGTATCATGCTGATTTGTCTACTACGCTCTACTTAGAGTATATGAATAAAACGAAGTTCAAATCTTTAAAATCTGGACAGTCAAACTCATAAATTTTAATGGGCACTTACGAACAACCAATTCCCCCCTAATCTTTCAGGTGATGTTTTACTCATATATATATATATATATATATATATATATATATATATATATATATATATATATATATCCGTGAAGTACCGAAAGAAGTTTAGGCCAGATTCGAAAATAAATCCCTCTATTTCACTATGTATATTTGTATATATTGTTCAATACCTATGATTTATGTATGGCTTTAGTATATAGATGTACAAGTAATGTATATGATGCACTGTGCTTGAAAATATATAATGATGTCATATAATGACACATGTAAGGATTCAAAATCAAATCTTTACTTATTTTTTGAAAAATATCGATAGTCTCCATCGTGAAACCAAACCTTACCCTCTTCTTCTACCTGACACCATAACTAAATGACCATCTACCCTTCCCTCTGCTAATTACCTCTTGCTTTCTTCCATTTCCCATGCAACTAACTTACTGTCTATCTTTCTTACTTCCACCGAAAGAATCTTTATCAGTACGTTTCTCCTAATGCTTTTTTAATTAAGTGACTGGCTATCTTTTTGCTGGAGTTCCGAGCGACCACGCTTTAACTCGACTATAAATCTATCAAAAATATTTCTATTGTCCTTTCGGCGTTTGAAAAAGGTTACTCTCTTCAAAGATACACCCAAACAAAAAGTATCGTTAACAAAAAAAAAAAAAAATGTTATTAAAAACCAAGTCAAATATTTAAGAATAAGATGAATTATTTGATTGGAGAGTCCCCATCAGCTCTCATATTGTAGTGCGTTGGGTCAGCAATTTCTTGAAAATGCCAGTTATTTATAACAGTTTGTATAAAATATGGATTTCTAGGGTAAATATCTCTTTAAATGATCGTCTGACTACGGAAGAAATGTTATGTTTGCATTGTCTAATGACTAGTTACCATGTATATATTCAGATACTGTTTTGATATGGCTTTAGTCAAATATAATCATAGAATACCCGAAAGAGAAATGCAAGCAATATTGATATAAAGACAATATGCATACGTATTTGATTATACACAAAAGAGATGCCAATAAGAAAATACATGCATGTTAGTTGCAGAACAAACATGACCTAACATACTTTTGGACAAAGCTAGTGTAACAAATCTTACAGAAAGTAAAGATGAATTATAGAATATTAGAATGTGTATGTAAATAAATTAACTCCAGGGCAAGGCTATTTTCTATTTACATTATGCGTAGATGGGCATAGAAGAGACAGAGCACGCTGAGATCGACAAAATTCTCGAATTCATACAGATCGTGGAGACGTCGTACCGAGCAAAGGCGCTCAAATAGATTTTGTTCGAATGAATTTGCTTGGTTTTTTTTTCTATTTTTATTTTGCTGGATGTGAGGAGAAATTTAAAGCAAGATAGCTATAACTTTATGAGAAGCATGTAGGTTTCATATTTGAAAACTTATTTGAACTTGTATCTTAAATGGAGCTAAAAAGCTGAATATTTGAGTGTTCATTCCTCACATATAAAAGCTTGACAAATGAGTGGCTTTCTTTTCAATTTTGCTTAACGGTATTCTATCAGAAATCCTTGAATTGTCTTATTTCAGTCAATCATCTATTTTGACTATACGGTGCACATCTTTACCCCTTCATTAGCAGTAAAAACGTTTTTCTCTCCCTTGTTAACAATTCATCTTTTAAGGTTTCCTACAAAATTCATAGCCAGAATATAATGCTCATAAAATTCTAATCATTCAGTAAAATGATTTTTTTGTAATTAAAGAGAAAGAGAGAGAGAAAGAAAGAAAATCAACAAACGAGAGTGGGTGAAAATGAGCATAGGATTCATTCTTTTATTTTTTATCACATCCTTTTTTCAACAGCCCTTTCTTTTTGAAATTGTCGCATGTCGAGCTTTTTAATCACAATAAAGAAGCAACTGTGATTCATTTTTCGACGGAGCGTGCAAGGGTGTTTTATAATTCAAATTTCATGTATACATCTACCTCTCCCTTTTGCCCCTGAAGTTTACCTTTCAAAAAAAGATGAAAACGGTGAAGGGAGTAGCCTATCCTCTGAATGCCCCTGCTGATATATTGTTACAAAATTGCTATTTCTTTCTAAATGTTGACATGCAAATAAATCTTCATGAGTCCGCATGTCAAATATTACCCACCCATCTATCTATCTATCTATCTATCTATATTATATATATATATATATATATATATATATATATATATATATATATATATATATATATATATATATATAGTGTACAAATTAAGTTTGCAATACACCATAACAAAATGTAATACGAAGAAATGTCTGATATGTGATGGAATTATTTCATAGAGTGCTCGATACATTCATCTCATAACTCTGGAAGTTAAGTTGTTTAAGAGTACAGCTGGAAAATATAATTGGAAGTGAATTCGCTAGATAAACAAGTTTCTGCCCTCGTTGGGTTTCCTCACGCGAACGATTATCTATCTATCTATCTATCTATCTATCTATCTATCTATCTATCTATCTATCTCTCATATATATATATATATATATATATATATATATATATATATATATATATATTACAATGAATGATATAATCATTCGCCTGGAGAGGCCTAAAAAGACAGAAATATAAACTTGTTTATGTAGCAAATCTACTTCAAAACTATATATATATATATATGTGTGTGTGTGTGTGTGCGTGTGGCTCCATATCACGACACTATAGGGAAAGCATACACTTTTGTGATAATCGACCCCATATATATATATATATATATATATATATATATATATATATATATATATATATATATATATATATATATATATATATATATATATTAGTTTATACGTACACATTCGATTTCATAAAACTTTTACATTTCATGCTTAATTAAATGTTTTTGATGTTTTTTATCTCCTCACAAAAAATTATTTTTACTGTTTTCTACTAGTTATATTGCATCATACGCTTTTTTTTCCTCCCCATATTTTTCTTTTGCTTCCTTTCATTTTTTCTCTCTTTTACGTTTCCATCAAGTTATTACAAAAACGTTTACTTACCAACATTTTCTTTTGCACCGTCTTTATTTTCTGTCTCTTTGAATCTTCCCATTTTTTTCTAAAATCAATAAATCTGCGTTCATCATCCTCCCTTTTCTCCCTCTCCATCTCGTATTATTCTGGTTCGCAATCCTATAAATATTTCAGTCCATTTATTCTTATTCTTCTTTTTTTTGTTTCATATTTTGTTCCCACAATTTTCTTTCTCCCAAGTTTTTTTATCCCCTCGTTTGTTATTCTGGCATTAATAAAGACTTGCCTTCCGTATTTATCTACTCGTTACTCCAGCGTGCGTTTCTCTGCCCAACACGTATCCAACAAGGATAGTATTTACAAATACACTTACACGATTCGAAATTATGTAGGTACACAGTCCCAAACCCTTCAATCAGAGACTTTTTAATTATGAAATAGCAATACAGGTACCATATAATACCTATTATAGATTTCCCTTTCTGCCCTTCCCTGTTATTTGCAGGAGAATTTGCTGCTCTTTCCAATATCTTCAGTCTTCAAAATAAAAGTGAGTCGCCAGAAAATCAAGTGAACGAGCAGTCAATAAACTGCATACCCTAAGCGTCACTCAGCTAGTATACGAAATATTTTCTGACAGATCCTCCCTATGTGTCACTTTGATACAACACATTTGCTGATGGCATTGGAGCTATCACTGTTGGATTCGTTTATTAACAAGTATTCAATAAGGTAGCCAATGATTCGCTCATAACCATATCTGTTTGAAAATAAAACTTGAACAGTTTGTTTTAATTTTCACAAGAAAAGATTTTTCAAGTACAAAAAATGACGGATTCCTGTTCGGTTGGGCAATCATTAGCTAATTATAATTTGCTATGAAAAAAAAAAAGAAAAAAAAAGGGAAACTGTCAAGATTCGGATTAAAGGACTACAAATAATTTTGATTTAGCTTGGGGCTCACCCCTAATCCGAATCCCCCCCAAAGCATCACTCTGTTCTGTATTCAAATAACTTTTAACAGATGTCAAAACTGATTACGGATGCGCAGAAGGGAATTAAGTTGACTGCAACTGATCAAACATTGAAACCATGTATCGATTTTTGAACTATTTACCTAATGTTAGTCTATCCATCTGTAGGGACTTTCTTCTCACTGAAAAAAACCAAAAAAAACTAAAAACAACACAGCATAAACACATGATTGTTTTTGTGCATTACTTGAATTCTGGAGCAGATTTCTAGTGGGTTAGTTTATATATACTGGGATGGGATGTTGGTGGCATCAATTAAAATTCATATTGAATTGTACAATATTTTTTGGGCCTGGCTCCTTCAGATGACGCTTGACTGTCGCTGAAGAAAAGCATATTTCCTGAGAGGGCAGGTACTTTGAATCGTTTTTACCGAGAGCAGGGAAGACTGAACAGGGGTTAGTTCAGTGAAGGGCTGGAGGAATAGAAAGATGTATTTTTCTAAATCGTAAAAGAGATTATGTAAACTAAACAAAAAAAAACCAACATGACATTATGAAATTTTCTGTGTACAAATATGACTATTGGGAAGATTTCCAGCGAAGCAATTTTTGAAAATATTTTTTTGGCTCTTCTTTGTTTTTTTTGTGGGGATGGGGGTAAATTTGAGTCAGTTTTCTTTAGAAACCGTGAACCCAAACTGTCAATGTAAGTCTTTTCAGTTTTTAAGCTGCTCTGGATGTCTAAGTATATATCTGGCGTAGAGGCACTGCTAATGGAGCCAGAGAACTTAAAATCCAAGCATTTACATAATAATATGCCAAGAAAAAACTTTTCTTTTCTTTTTTAAAGTATACCACCTCGTAAATAGTGTTCATACTAAATTGGTCCTATTGGTGCTTGTCCAGCAGCACTGACGCTTTAGAATTTGAATTTTTAACTGATCCAATAAAATTGGACCTTAGTGGATGTCAATTTGCATTGTAATTCTATGCTCAATTGCTTCTTTCGTTTCCGTCCAGCAGCGTCCCCATGTTTCTTTCAATCGAGCTGTTTTAATGATCATTTCCCCCACAAAGAGCAACAGAAGTAAATTGAAAAATTGGGGAACATCCAATGAAAAACAACGAAACATATCCCATAACTAGATGAAAAAAAAACGCGCTTATGAAAAACGATATGAAAAATTGATGCTAACAGCATAAGGAAAAAAAGAAATAAAAAAGAAATATTTGAAATAATGAAAGGCATTGATAACATCTTAGCTTGAAAATCTTTTATAATGGATAAAAGAAGAAAAGAAGAAAATGTATGATGAACATAGCAGGAAGAATTAAAGAAAGGGATTATTCTCATACAGAGTTGTCAACAATCAGAACAAATGAATTGATCATGATCCAAAATTAATTCAATCTAAAATAATAAAATGCTTTAAAAATGGATATGATTATAGCTCAATGAACAGGAAAAATATTTTTTTCTTACAAGAATTTTACAAAACTCCGAAACAAAAGAGAGAGAAATACAATCACTGATTTAAAAATTGGTACGCTAGACAAGGCAAAGATTCGAATCATAAGGTACTGTTAGAATAGAGGAAAACCCATTTTAAAGGTATCAGTCGAATATTGCCAGGGGTTGAATACAATGAATTGAACAATGCTTCAGTGGTTAGATCAAGAACAACCCGCTTACCTATTACATAATATACGTCTGAACCCCTCCAAGTCGTGATATTCTTGTTCACTGCGTCAGCGAAATCGCTGCTCGGTCTCGAGTGGCGTACAAAAATGGCTTCCTTTTCTATCATTAATCCTCGTTTCTCCAGCGCCGTGGGCAAAAAAACAGGGGTAGGAATGATAGAATGGGGTGTTTTTCACTTGAGCTATGCGAGGCCGGTTCAGTTTGTTGCTTATTAGTTTTGAGGATTTTTCGTGATTTAGGTCATATAACATGATCTAAATGGCAACGAAATTATACTATTACCCCCCATACCATTTTTTTTCTCTCGCTTAACAGAAAAGATTTGGAAGTCTTAGCTGTCGTTTATTAGTCATTCCCAATTCTTGAATCTGGGTCTGGTATCACATTAGGAACCGTCCAATGTGGGAAAATTATTTTCATTTATTTCGGTTCCGGATTTACGTGGAATCCCGGAAAGCTTTATCCGAGAGAATGATCACATTACATACTACACTTCTCCCTGTCGATATATCTGAGGGAGGGGAGAGGGGGTCTCATTTTCTCCTTCCGTTCCTCTCCGCCTACGCGTTGACTTTTTGTATTGATCCATCATCAACTTTCTTTTATCTCTTTCAGCTTCCCTTACTCTCCATCTTTTCTTTCTTTCTTCATCTTCTTCTTTGTTATAATGGAATTTCCCTTCTTTTCGCAGTTCGCTCATTTTCATTAAAATCAATTTCCTATCTTTGAGAACATATCAACTTTAGTTTCATACCTCAATTCGTATAATGGTCTGCAAACAGTCCCGAGGAGTCTAGAAAAGAGATTTAAAGAATTGTTTATAATAGTAGTGGTAGTAGTGGTCGTGGTCGTGGTGGTAAACGCAGAAGTAATTGAAGAAGAAGTAATTAAAGAAGGAGAAGAAAATAAGAAAAAATAGTAAATCTGGATTAGTTTGGAACAAGGTAACAGTTACAGGTTATTCAAAGAGGATTAAACTCAAAACCAGTCGCATATAAGACTAGTTAATCGATTATCGTCCCACGGTGGGCGCTTGAGCTCTGCTTCTTTCTTTCTGTCTGTCGGTCTGTGTCTGTCTGTCTGTCTGTGTCTGTCCGTCTTTCAGTCAGTCTGTCTGTCTGTGTGAGTCTCCCCCCCCTCTCTCTCTCTCTCTCTCTCTCTCTCTCTCTCTCTCTCTCTCTCTCTCTCTCTCTCTCTCTCAGTATATATGTATGTGAAGAATCTGCTCAAAACTGAAGATACACAATTATAACCTTATACAGTACTTCACAACACCTGGATACGCACACACCCTGGTAGAAATTCAAACTAATAGAGCTTACGCAATACCCAGGAATGACACCTTTTAATTGACCAGTGAAAATAAACAATGGATATTATAACAACATCCCATGATACATTCCCCCGTTATCACAAATTATCAAGAACGTACGGGACAACCTATCACTGTCTATCATACTCCCCTACCGTAGACCTAAGAACATCAAAGATTTGATAAGCAGCAACACCATATTTGATAATAAAGTATCCCACAGAAAAAGCACCCAAAAACAATCAAATACTTTCAACAATGCAACTGCAACTATAGCTTATGGTATAACCGTCACAAATACACCAATACCTTTACCAGCTCAACAACCAAATGACCCTCAATATTAACTATTGTTCCATCTACAAAAGTAATACTGTTATCTATCTTTTACCAAACATAAATACAATACATAGGTAAATTTGGATGATCTTCTGAGAGCATTCAATTGTTACAACGTATTCCAAATAAAACAACACTCTCGCCTACTGACCACAATTTTAGCACTGATGCAAAATTCACAATTAGAAAAAAAATAAGAGCACATATCACAAGGTCTTAGATCGAAGAAGATACACAGATGTAGTGCCAAAAAACACCTTCACTTTATAAGCTAGGCATTAAATCAAACAACAAAAATTAATGATAAGTATCAAATAAAATATAAAAAGAAATCTGACACAGAAAAAACCTAGACATCAATATTTAAACATCCCTTCTATCGACATATACAATAACAAAATCAATAAAAATGGAAATGTACAGTGTCAATTTGACCCGAATCAATACCAAAGTGAGGACTATGATGAAGTGTACAAACGCAGGTAATGAAGACATCCATAGACCCCCCCCCCATGGTCCTTATGATTCCGTTATTTTTTTTTCAAAAGTGTTTAAGGTTTCATGATGATTCCATTATTTTTTTCAAAGGTGTTTAAGGTTTCATGGCGTATTACGCTCTTCCTGAATTCGTTTTTACATTTTCCTTCTTCATTTCACCTCATAATATTCAATATTCCTAAAGTCTAACTACTTTTATACTTCTGTGACTTTTGAGCTTGGCTTTATACAACTTTTCTCTCCCCCCCTTTTTTTTTTGTCTATTGTTGAATAATTTTCACCTCTTCCTCTTCAACTATCCATCTATTATTTTTACGGAAATCGAGATTTTCACCCCAGGCATCAATTGTCCTGTCAGTGTAGCCAAGTAAAGATCACTTCAAACTATCGCCAACTCCTACATTTTTCTCCAGATTTACAAAACCACTCTTGCTATTTCCCTTTCCTATTTTTTTTTTTCTTCATTTCGTTGCACTCCCTAATTTAGCAACTATCCAGAAAGAAAAAAATTGCAATTTTATTGTTTGATTTTGAGTTTTAATGCAAACTCTCTTTCCGAAAACTTCTTTTTTTTTTCATTCTTAGAATAATCTACGATTTAACTCGCTCTTAAGCGGGGCGATCAGTTCGTAACCAGTTATTTACATGGTTGACTAAACAACTTCTCGCTTCTTTTGAAAGATGAAAAATGAGTGTCTTACAGAAGAGAAAAGAGAAGTAATTACATTGCTACGTACATCAAATCCTATCATCATCATCATCATCATCATCATCATCATCAGTCTTTTAACGTCTGTCGTCGGACATAGACCTTCTCTAGGTTTCGCCACACTTTTCTATCTTTGTCGTCACGGAGCCAGTACTTTTTGAATTTGTGTAGCTCGTCTCTTCATCTAATATTCTGCTGGCCTCGCTTGCGCATATGATCTCGGGGGATCCATGTCATGAGTCGTGATGTCCATCGGTTGTCCGCCATTCTTGCAACATGGCCAGCCCACTGCCATTTGACATTTTAAATGTATATAATATAAGAATACCGTATCATTCATGGATAAATATACTTTTGTTACCATTTGCAAAGCTGTCCTATGACTGCTCTAGAATAATATATAAGTGTTGATAGTGAAAATCCCTTTTGACGATACAATGTTTGATAATGAGCAAGAATATCATAGGTCTCACGGATTCAAATACTTGTGTTGATATTAATAATAAACTGCAATGCTATTTATGTATAGATTGGCACTACAGAGTTAGTAGCCAATGTTGTAGATAATTTGAATGTATCAACTGTATTATTCTTGATATAAGTCATTAGGAAGTCTCGATTGAATTCAGTCTGCTCTGTGCGATCAATTGGACATAATTTATACAGATGTATTGTAATGTACGGAAAATATCCATCGATATTGTTGTGTATGAAATATTGTCTTTTAACAGATAGTTGAAACGTTGAAAGTATAACTTAATTAGCTGAGAAAAAAGTTTATAATAGTTTATGCAGGAAAATAATAATATGCCATGGTTCACACAATTGAAATGATACCGGCTGTTCCTGCTGGGTCATCGGCCTCAAAAGGCCTAGCCACTTAACTTGCCTTTGAGTGGGAGTGATGTTCTCCAAAAGCGACAACAATAACTCCTCAATAAGAAAACGCTCGTTCCTGCCGGGTCATTGGTCCAACAGTGACCACTCAAGCACAGCCCAAAAACAATCATCAAAAGAGTAGCATTTTACATTAACACGTACAATTTCAAAACACTGTCAACTGACATGCACCTAACTGATTTACAAAGTTAAATCAAAAACGTCAAATGGGACATTATAGGCATTAATGAGATGAGAAGACCCGAAAAAGAACTTATCGAACTGAAGAGCCAACATCTTCTTCACAGCTACGGAAGAGAGAAAGTGAACAAAGTGGAGTAGGCTTTCTCATCAATAAGAACCTCAAAGACAATGTTGCAGACTTCAAAGCCGTGTCTGACCGAATAGCCAGCATCACCATACAACTTCAACTGCAAAAGGGGTACAAACTGAATATCATCCAAGTCTACGCTCCCACTTTACAATCAACAAAAGAAGAAATAAACAACTTCTATGAATTTCCTACTCCAAGAAACCAAGAAATATTTTAATGTCAACGTGGGAGGCTTCGACGCAGAGGTAGGACAAGGGAATAAAAATTGCTTTTGCAAATTTAGATATAAGGTGCGAAACGAAAGAGGAAAAGATCTTGTCAACTTTGCAACGGATAATGGGCTCAAGATCACGAATGATTTCTTCAAAAAGTGGACCCCAAAAGAAATAGACTTGGAAAAGCCCAATCACGAAACAGAAAACTAAAAAGACTACATCTTAATGGACAAAAGTGATACCAGAAAGGACACCAAAGTCCTGAATCAAGGCAATGTAGAAAGCGGCTACAGAATGGTAATACGTAAAATGCTAGTAAATATCAAGAAATCACAGAAAAATGTTCCAAACCAAAATGTAACCACTAAACATACCAAAAGAGTACACAATCCTCCAAGCTTGAACTGAAAAACCTATCTTGAATTCTCAAATAACAAGACGACGTCAACATCAATGAACTAAGGAACAAAATAACAGCATCTACAGTAGTGGTTGACACTATATCTGAACCAGCGAGAACACAAACAATCAGTAAAATTTCATGGAAAAACGGCAGTCATCGAATCTACTCTCAGAAAAGGTCAGGGATTCAAAGTTATGAACAAAACCCTTAATTCAGGATGGATCGAAATTTCCAGCATACTCAAGAAAAATGTAAACCTAACAACAGACAGAGACAAGATTGTTGAACGTGCCAAAGAATTTTACCAAATCATTATTCATCCAAACAAGCACTACAAAACAATGATTAGAATAAGCAAGATATAAACAGTCACAGCAGCTCCTATTTCAGTCTACATAAAGACTTGGAGCACTTTCAGCTCCAAAAAAAGGGTAACATAAGGTGATACCAGCTCATCACCTTCAGAAGACTAGACTTGGAGAATAAAGGAATCAAAATAGACGGCAAATATCTGATCAACCTCAGATTTACAGACGGTATTGCCTTTTTTGCAGATAACCTAGACGACTTTCAACTAATGTTAGATCAATTGAATGGAGAGAGCAAGAAAGTTGGCCTACAGATGAACTTCAGCAAGACGAATATCATGTGCAAAAACTACGACGGAAGAAGAGCCTTAAGATCAAAATCAAAGAAAAACTACAGGAGAAAGTAAATCACTATATCTATCTAGGGCAACAAATCTACTTGACACCCTCAAATGAAGAAGAAACCAAGCAAATAATCACCATAGCATGGCAAACCTCTGTCAGAGCAAGCTCAACCTTCAAAAACGAGATCATATTAATTCTTCAAAGAATGGTATATAACTAATGCATCCTCCGAATTGTCATTTATAGAGTTGAAACATGGAACCTATCCAAGAGATAGACCTACAAATCGGAAGAGTCATGCTCAGCCTCAAATGGAGAAACCACATGACTGCTCAATACCTCCGGGAGAAGACTGGAGTCAGGGACATCATAGAATCCATTAAAAAACTCAAATGGCATTGAGCTGGTCATATCTCAAGAACCTATGGACATGACGACTGAAACATGGACCCCCAGAGATCACATGCGTAATTGAAGCCAGCAAAGTACTAGATGGAGAGATGAGCTAAAAACATTCAGAGAGAACTTGCTTTGCGACGCCCACGATAGAGATGTGTGGCGAATCCTAGTGAAGGTCTTTGTCCAACGACGGACATTAAGAGACTGATGTTAATAATTCTAGCCCCAAATATTTATTCTTACAGAACTGTTTCTAATATCGGTTGCTGTAAGAAAATTATCAAGAAATGAAAAAAAAAGATTAAGATTGTAATTGTTCGATTTTTATCATGATGGAAAAGTATTTGTAACAAAAAAGAAAAGTTGAAGATGAAGAAAAGAGGATGATTTTTTTCTGAAGCAGGAACCTTTCAAGAGGGATCTTCTGGACCGTCTCCTGAACATCTGTCGCCATGAGTCGGATATGGTCAATGCATAGATTGAGGAAAGATTTAGCCACCCTTTGGGTAGATTGAAAGAATTGATAAAATAATGACAGTGGATCCGATATTTATAAGGAAAAAAACTTCTTGGAAATCCTCAGACAATCATAACATGCCTGTCTACACTGGGTCACAAAGAGCCCATTCGAAGATGAACCCAATTCTATAAGTTTTTGACGCATATTCTGCTGTAATCTGGCAGTATAGAAATAAATTACTAGAATAGTCAGATGTGGTCTCCTGCAATAACTTCACAATGCTTTGAAGCATCTTGCAGATATTTCTCAACAGTTACATCGAAATTGATAGCCTTTTCAAAGTGACCTCCTATCGCGAGCGAAACCCAATTATCATTCTTCCTAAATAAATCATTATTGAAAGACCTACAATGGGGCCAACCAATACGTATCCTGCAAATTTCGATGGGGAATATTCCATATTTTTCGACAAAAATTGATAAAAACTTCACGAAACTATAGTCGGTCAAACAGAGAATTAAGGCAACAATTTGAGACAATAAGATAACGTTTCAATGACGGAAACTGGTGCAGCAAATTTATAAAACCCGTCGAAAATATCTTCTTACAGTGATTTATAAAAGATGATATAAACAAACAACCAGAAGTGAGATAATGATAAATTAACAAAACAAAATAAAGTCATTTTTTTTAAATTGAAATAAAACCAAGCTTTTACTAAAAATCACCAAATTTATTGGTTGTCTTATAAGCTGTGGTATTAGCCTACACTTTCCAATTCCATTAATAGTACATGTCCTCTATATGCATGATTTTTCAGCTTTCATGAAAGGTAAAACAATCAATACGTGCAACTGAACTATCTCATCAGTAAATCTGTTTACAGTGAGAGTCATTGATTATTGTTGAATAGAAAACTTACCGTATCCGTCGGACTGGTGTAAGTCTTCCTTCAATTGTGATCTATGAATGAAAATAAAAGGAAGAAACTGAGATAAAATGATCATTATTATATAGCGTGAAAGAATCGGATATTTCAAAGTACAAATCCTGTCATGTGAATTCAAAAGATGAAAATAAAAATTGCAATTTAGCTTTCTTCATATCTTGCATTGTTTTTCTTCCTTATAGATGTGTCAGGAACCTCCACTACCATTAATCCTGGGCGCCAAAGTAGTGTACACTGATGGCATCAGACTTAGTTGTGTTTGTTATAACAGCTATGATACATGTGCACACTCCCCCAATATGAAAATAGTGCGGACTTTCTACGTCCTCGAACTTGTCTCCCGATTTTAAACGTCAGTCATTAATTGCCAGTGAACACTCGAATCAGTAAATCTGAGCACCCAAGCTGTACATCAGTGACTCATCAGTGTTTGATGGAAAATATATGTTAAAACACATCATAATCACTAAAGCATTGCGCCCTGATATTATCTAACGATATCACCAGGCTTTTGTGTATGTTCTGTCACAGAAACAGTGATTTTATAAACGAATTCATGATATTGAAATTACTACATACCGCTTACAGGAATAAACTATTTTGTTCACATGGAATGTGCCTAAATCAATAAAATCAACTCAACAACCAGAACACTGAATCCGTTCACATTAGATTTAAATCAGTCACCTATTATGGTATGATAGAAAACCTGACACTTTAGTGTCTTCGTCGAATGTAGTATACTAAGTATTGGCTCACTAATGACAAAGAATGGTATTAATTGGTAACACCACAGCAACGCTATTTCCAACTAAGCCTTCATCATGTGGTTTCAAGGCCAAAATGTTTTCTAAAAGATCGAATAATTCAGCAAGTATAATGTGATTGGCATAGTAATTATTTATTTCTCATTTGATTATAGATTCATACGACATATCACACAGGAAAATCAGACACCACAGTAGCACTGGCTCCGACAAAGACCTCATCTGATGATGACCCTAGGGTCAGGCATGGTTAAGGGGTCAACGCATTACTATTAACCTAGGGCGCCCCAGCAGTATCTGTCGATACCACCTGGTTTTGTCGATTACCTGTTACAGCAGCAAATTGACTTACTAACAGTAGCAGCACTTGAGACTATTAGTCAGCTATGCCGGAATCAAAGTGTCTCTCATTTAGAATTATGTATTGGAACTGAATGTGAAAAGTTAACTATGCCAATAAGTCTCCGATAACAATATTATTGATAAAAAAGCGTGATTCGAAGAGTCCAACCTGACCGTCGACAATATCTCAAGTGCAATTTCATGTTATTCTGATTCCTTGTTCAACTCAGAGCTACATATAATTGTCTCTGACTGAATGCAGGTTGCGGAAGGAACAAATATACTCCAATGTAAGGTTGCCTTCGTGATTCGTTTATAGCTATAACTAATGCTGGAATTGTTTGAAATTGTTGCATTTTCATCTGGAATGGTATGGTTGTGTCTCTTTGAATGATATCAGTCCCTGGTGTGAACGTTCCATTGTTGGTGTTCCTTCCTGTGAGTATGTATGCATGAATATAAAGACGATGTAGTGATTTGGTGACCAGAAAGGTTCCGTTTAAAAGTCCATTCCTTGTATTCGAGTTTTGAAGCAGGATTATGATGGAGCCTTTCTTTGACTTCAATTAATAAGTACGTAATTCTGACAATAATCGGTGATTAAAAAATCAACAGTTGACTTTAATGCAGAAACCTCATCATCTCTAATTTTTAAGTCACCACAACAATATGTTGTGACAAAATGATCCAAATGTTCGATCACACCTCATCATATCCTTTAATAGTATCTTGATGATTATAAGGACATTTGAAGAATGCACAGATAGTCTGTATGGAAGATACTGTTCGATACACTAAGAGTAATGTCTATGGAAGAAGTTGACGTATCAAAGATAGGAATCGAGCTTTTGAGACCATTCAGTACGGTTCACCCACCAAACAAATCTGCCGCCTCTCCTGTTGTGGCAAATAGGAGAATATTTTCAACTACAAATGGCTTATCAAAGTGTTATACAAATATGCCTTGTCAAATCCTATTGGTCCATCAAGGAAGGAAAATTTACGATTTGCCTTTTCATCATACAATCCTGCCAAATTACTTCGAGTTGTTCTGTTGCTGATTGAAAGCGTGTAAACCCATTCCCAGATCTGGTAATCGTAGGGCTGAATACCCCAGACTCTGCAATGATAGAATGTTTTCAATATCTTATACGTATTTATTTCTTTTAATCTTCGAAGAACTGAGGCAAACAAACATTTGATTCGAGATGAGAGATGCTCGACTGCAGCTTCAGTCATGCACTTAAGCCTTTCATTGCCATCAATAATCAAATGTATTATTTTGTAGCTTCCTCAAAAGTTACATACATCCCAACATCAACTGTAGGGAGACTTCCAAAAGCAACAGCTCCTTTGACATGTAGCAACGATAATTTGAGATGGTAGACTTCAATTTCCTTGAATGTGACGTAATAAATCCTAGAAATAATTTTACCAGCCCCACGGATTTATGGTTTTCTCAGTGTTTTCCTATCGCTTAAGCATGTTTATGTAAGATAAAACAAATCTTGTGCTGGAATATCGTGTTGATTCAAAATAACGACTTCTAATGCTTGTCTTTCATTCCCGTCAGTGAAGGAGACATTCTTCCTCGATCCAAATAAACAGGGAAACATACGATTACTTGTGATTTTTCATGCATTTTTTTTAAAAGAGTTTGGAGCACTAATAGATCTGGCATTTGTAAACAGTGAAATTTCCTCGTGAACTACTCCCTCTGCCATTTAAACGTCACTTCAATCGAGAGTCTTGAAGATGCATTTGCATAGAAACTTATTGAACTGACGGAAAATTTATATGGCAGTTGAATTTAGAACGTATTTTATATATGGAACAATGTATCTGTTGTCAGTTGTATGATTGCCCACTGGTAAGGTGATTATCTTCTTCTAAAGATTGGATATCAATGTACTCTGACTTCTGTTTCTTCATTGAATTTGTTGGAGAAGCTTTCACTGCATTCATTATTAACCAAGCATAAGGAATCAGGATTAAAATTGCTCCATGGATCATCCTGCATCCAATTTCTGATGAGTCAAGGAAATGTTGGCTCCATATGAAAATCAGGAAATTCCTATGCATACTACTTTCTCTAGTTTATCTACGTCATGAAATATATTTTCCTCGTTCAAAAGGAAAAGAACATAGCTTGTGGCAGATCTCGTTTCTCGAATTTAATAGAATAACAATAGGCCCTAACACTACCAAATAAATCATTTTGAAAAATATCCTCAAATAATGTAATTCTAGTCTAAGGACATTTGATAAAATGTCGGGCATTTTATTCTGGGGAGAGATTATCCTTGATCTTACTCCATGAAAGATTGCACGTCATGAATCTGGGTTTTAAATTTTCCCACAATTATATCTTTCTCTCATGTTCCTAGAAGATCCTCAAAATGATAACAGTAAAATAATTGTAATCCTCGTTAAGTGGCGACGGTAGTCAAGTAATCAGACAGTCCTCGATAATATTCAACTCTGGGATACTTTTGTTGGTATCATATGTAATTCAAATTGTTAGCCTCAGCTTTAAAATCAGTTGTTGAGATGATTACCCTCCGTACATAAAATTAGGTTTATGTTTCTCTCACTGCTATCCGTGGGATTTTGTATTGCAACTTGGTTATGGTGATACATCTGTTGTTTTTGATTAATTCGATATTAATTTCTATCTCTGGTTGCCACTGTGGTTCTCCGTATGAAAAAATAAAGTATATGTCATGGGATCAAGATATGGGTTCAATATATTCAAACATATCAAAGGCAAGTCCCGATTTCGTGGATATTCACGAAAGTCTCTTTCAAAAAGTGGTTTCCCATCAGTACTACGAAGACTTATCGCTCCTTCATCCTAATTTGGTATGTTGTAACGTCTTTGGTTGCTGTTTCTGTCTTTCGTTAATACCGTGTTGACAGTGGAAGTTAGAATATTGCGTTCAGCTGCTTCTTTTGTTTCCTCTCTTCTGTTAACATTGTGTTCGCTTTAGCATAAACATTATGATTTTGAATGATCTGATCTAAATGTCACACAATTTGACAGCTGTATCTATCATTACAAAGATTCTGTTATGTGATATGAGTGGCTATCCAACTTCATACAGTAAGATGCATGTTGCAGGTACGTATAGCTATAATGCTGGGGGATAACCTTGGGAATTTCCATAATCCACCACAAAAGTTCACTTCTTTATTACGTACCTTCCTGATAAATTCCATTAATAATCATTAAAAGATTTTTTGGATATCATGTGGAACGAGATTAATTACCCATTCCGGAAAGGTAAAGGTAATTGTATGTATAGTGACCCTATTAAAACATGATGTAATGGGAGAAAACGACTACCAATTCATTCTCTGAAGTGGAACACTCTGACATGCAGGTGAAAAAAAGATTTTCTGTACGGTTCGAGGCTGGAGCAAATGCCATTGTTCCTTTGTTAACCTAAACTCAAGATCTATCCATTGGATTACTCATCAAATCACGAATACACTTCGGTGGTTCTCTGTGATGAGTTAGTCTAATCTTACTTTTGTGATAACTGTTATTCGATTCATGCAATCCTTAGGACTGTTCGATGGCATAATTTGATCTGTGAGAATGAAGCCTCGTTGCCATGTTTGTTTGTGTCTCTTGTTGTTGACGGGCAGCATATTTTTTCTATCCGATTTGTAACTAGTGTTGACTTGTTCCTTCCTTTCCTGTAGTCTTGCAGCAAATACTTATTCTTTGAGACCAAGCCTCATAAAAGTTTTTTTCATTGTGTTCCTTGTTTCCGCAGTTTTTATTCTTTGAGATCAGAGTCTTGAGGTTTCTGCTTGCCTTTCTTGTTGTCATCTTGCAGCATATCTTCTGTCCAAACTTAGTTTGGCATTGACTCTTTCTTGCGGTGACAGATGTATTCTTAGTTAGTTTTATACTTGCAAGATACAGGTGCCTGACAACATCTTCATCCCATCCTTTTCTCTGGTGTATTTACCGTGCTTTCACCAGTATTACTTTTTTTACCCGATTAACGTTTTATTTTCATTGAAATCTCGAAGGCACTAAATAATAATAGCTGATAACAGTGCCTTTAGAATTCTTAATTCATTGATGACCGAATATGTAAAAAAAGAATTACAAAGACAAAACTGACCTAGTAATGAGATAAAATAAAGCAAATAATCGAAAGAGCAAAAACATTAACCTTCAATAATCTTGAAATACACTTCGAAACAAATCATGATATCAAACCATTGTATTTATGGTTTTCCAAAAACCGGACTAGGGAGAGAAAGTTTGAATCAAACTTGAAATTAATTTGTATAATAGTTTAGAGAAGAATTTTGATTGCTTATAATATTCATTTTAAAGACTGTTTCATTCATATAGAAATTGATTTATTGATAGAATTGATCTGGAGAGAGAACACATGTATAACCCGAAATGAACACCTGTTCTTTGTTTTCAAGCTTAGCAAGGGCATTTAAATCTCAGTGTTATGAGTTGAACATACACGCAGCTGCAATTTTAATGCTAAAAATTGGATTTGTTTTCCATGTGCTACACAAAAAAACAGATATTACTTAGGACTTTTTAATCCAATTATCAAGATTTACATTTAAGATCTTGGAGACTTAAGACATGGATAATTGATTAAAAAAAATGCAAGCATTTTTTGTGCTCTTATTTCAGTCCATGATGTCATAAAAACTTTGAAAATTTGGTTACATTTGAGAAGTGATAATCTTTATTTAAGAGGGATGTTATATTTATAAATTCAAATGGTCTTCAAATCGAAAACAACTTTTAAAAAACTTCGGAAAAGACATCCCAATAATGGCAAATACTCTGAGGAAACAAAGTTATAATGGATCCGAAGCATAGATGAATAACTCGTGGAGAATATATTTCTATCTTTTTATGAAGTATCAAGTAATGTTATAAGATCTTGGAAATAAACGTAGTATGGTACGGTGTTGAGCATGAAGAAGATATAATGGGATCCCAAATATAAATTTGATATGATATGATTTTAAATGAAAAAAGTAGTATATTAAGATCTTGAGCATAGTTGTATTATCTTAAACACAAAGTTAATATGCCTGATCTTGAGAAAAAAGCAATATAGCATAGTCTTAAGCATAAGGGTTGGATTTTGAACAAAAGATTTCAATTGAGAAAATGATTTCTTCATCGTAAAAGTAAAATGGTGACATATCAAACTTGAAGTAATATCGTAAGGTCTTAAAACATGAAAATAACATAGTGACATGTTAAACGTGACATTATATCGTAAGAACTTTGATATAAAAATGAGACCTTGAACATTAGAGTAATACAGTAAGATATTGAACATAAAAAGAATGTTGTAAGGTCTTAAATATAAGACTAAGATCTTAAAAATGAGATAAAGCTCTGAAAATCAAACAAAGATCCTAAACATAAGAGTAATAGAGTGAGATATTAAACATGAAGTAATATTGGGAGATTTCAAAACATAAACGTTATATAGTAAGTTCTTGAACTTGAGAATAAGAACTTAAACATGAGAGTAATATTGTAAGATCTTAGACGTAAAAGTTATACAATAAAATCATAAACTTAAAATAACACCTCAAACATGAAAGTAATATAATAAGATCTTAAGCATCAGGTTATATAGTAAGATCTTGAACATTAAAATGAGACCTGAAAAATGAAGATTATACAGTAAGATCTTGGACATAAAAGTAATAGAGTAAGATTTTATTCACAAAAGGAATATGATAAGATTGTTAACACACAAATAAGATCATCAAATAAAAATTAAATCTTAAACATAAAAGTAATATAGTTATATCTTCAACATAAAAGTAAGATAATGAGATCTTGATCATATTGGTGATATGGTGAGATCTCAATCATAAAAGTTGTACGGTGATATCTCAAAGAGAAAAAAAACAATCTAATAACATCTTAAATGAAAAATAAGTTATTTAACCTGAATTTAATATGGTGATATCTTGAGCATGAAATGCTATCGTCGGATATTAAATATAAAAGTGAGATTCAGATTAAGTAATATCGTAAGTTGTTGAAACTTTTTAGTAATATCTCAATCGTGAAAATAAGATGTTAAAATGAAGTAATGTAGTGAGAACTTAAACATAAAATAGTATAATGATATCTCACGCATAAATAAAATATATCAAGATTTTAAATGTAGGGAGAATATAGAAATATCTTAAACATAAAAAGTTATAGAGCAAGTTCTTTAACAAAAAGTAACGTAATAAGATCTTATACATGAAATTGAGATTCTAAACGTGAAACTAACATAGTAAAATCTTAAACTTGAGCTAATTTTGTAAGATTTCAAAACACAGAAGTCATATAGTAAGATCCTAAACATAAAGTTATACAGTAAGGTCTTAAGCATGAAGATAAGATCTTAAACATAAAAGTAGGATGGTAAGATCGTAAACATTAAAGCGATATTCTAAGTTCTAAAACATAAAATTTATATAGAAAGATCTTTAACATAAAACAATGTATTGGAATCAGAAAAGTTTAGATAAAATAAGCGATCCTGTACGACGATAGGAAATTGCCGAACCAGTTTGTTTCATTTGGAACAAATCCTGGTATTTCTTTGAAATAAGGTCAGTAGGTACGTTTGGTGTTGTGGTTAGTTAGTAAGTTTAGGGTTAGGGTGTTAGGGTTAGTAAATGAATCGAAGGGTAGGTCCTGTAGGTAAATCTGGGATTTGGGCTGGGGTTATCGTTAATGAGTAGGGCTAAGATTAGGGTTAGCTGGCAGATTTGGGATTAGTGTTTCTAATTAGCCTATTACTTATTGGTGTTGCTTTGTTAAGAGAAAATAAAATCCCCTCGATAGACATTTTCAAAATTGAATAGTCTCTGATCAATGTCTGTAACAGAGGACTCTTCCACTTAACTATTCCGCTTTTAGAAATATCCCCTACCCAACATTTGAAACAGTGCCCCCCTCAAACTGAAACGAACCTTGTTGTTTATTTTCTTGTGAGAAAAAATATCATCGCATTGAAATTCATACACACCCTTGACTTTTTTTCACGGCGAATGACTAGTTCGTACGTAGAGTTATTTTGCTCTGAAACAACAGCATTCAAAAGTCATAGACTGAACTTATTCATCCTTACCAATATTGAAATACACTTCGTCTTTTTGACCTGCTAGCTCCATCCAAAATCAGAAAATTTTATAACAATGCTTTCCTTGTATACAACTTGCTGTATCCCGGTATACATGAATTTAAGTACATCCAGATTCGACATTTTACAGCTTAGCTTCAACTTTTACTGCAAATGTGTGTGTTGTTCGCCTTCAAACATTAATGCAAATCTAATTGTATAAGAAAATATAGTTTACAACATTTGTCAAATCTCTTTTTCTCACTACTGATGCCGTTGTGGATATTCAAAGTAAATTGCACGGTAACACTTTGTAGTAACATAGCAAAGGGTAACCACATTATTCAATTCAGACAAAGTTTCATTCTATGCAGATAAAAGTTGGAGGAGAATACATAGTTTTATTTTTGGAAAAGACTCTCTGTCTTGAGTGAAGATAGCTCAATGTCGTTCGGTATGGGAATTTTTATAGAAACTAAACAATCCAATTAGTTCCAAAAGAAGGGTCTATTATCAATGTATAGTCACAGATGGAGCTGAAAGATAGAAGCCAATTAAAAGATTAGCCCTGAAACTGAGAACCATACAACGTGTGTGGGCAAGAATTATACTCAACATCACATGGAAGATATCAGAAGACAACAACAACAAAAAAAGATCAGTGATATCATGAGAAAACTTTTTTTAAAAAAACAAATGGCTATGGGCTGCTCATGTTACAAGAATGTCAGACAGCCGCTGGAATCACAACGAATATTTCCAGGGATAACATGCAAATCTGTGACTGGCATCAGTTAAGATGACGTGACTAACTAGATAACTTCAGAAAATATTGCCTCTGCAACGCCCAGGATAGAATGTTCATGTGAAATATGGGAAAGTCTATGTCTATCAATGGATGCTTAACGGCTGCTGCTGCTGCTGCTGATAGCTGTCTATAAAAAGATGCAAATTATATGTTGCTTCTAGATCAGAACATAGTAGAGATAACTCATTGTCAATCATCTGGTTAATTCTTCAGCAAAACTGCTTGTAAATTCGAAAGTTTTATTGCTATCAAATAGAGATATCCGTAGGCATAAAGCCAGACAATCGAATTATAATATCAATCGTTTCTTTGTTTACCACAGTCAAACAAATTAATCAGGATTTCGAGAGAAGTGTTAATTATCTGTATAATGATCTCTTTGAAAGTTGTAAAGTTACCGTTTATATTTGATGCTTAACAATACTTTATCATATCTTAATTCTTTAAATGATTATATAAGGGGATTATTACAATCTTCATTACAAAAAAATCATATTGAACGTATCAAATCTTGCAATATTTGCTAGATATTCATCGGTGCCAATTCAATAGTTATATGAACAGAGTTTTCATTCATTTGAGTAAACGAACACGAACAGCGATCTCAGATATATTTCTATTGAACAATAATTCACAAATAATCATTTATAGCTCAATCAATTAATTAATTAGCTATGATCAATACATACTGTGTTCAAGTTATTAAAGTCCAAATACCCGTTCAAGAGAGGTACAACTTCCGAGATATGACAGCCATTAGGTTCAATCTATCAATCGATTCTTAGAGAAGCACTATTATGGCTTGATGCAAAAAACAAAAAAAAAAGCAAGTAATGGACAAACCTTTTTCGTCAAAGGTGAAAAGCGGCACAAAGCTAACTTGTGGAAAGCAGGGGATCCCTGCATTTATTGATCAACAAAACTACTGCTTGACTTGATACTGGCTCTAGGGTGGTGGTATTCTGAAATGTCCAATTACTCAAGTAATGACAAAGCATCAAGTAGATTATCTTGAGCGATCTAACTTGAGCCATATTTCCAACGTAATTCAGCGCTATGCGCGTGTCACTACCCATCCTAGTGTAAGCTGATTGATACATAATCGTCTCTATAATAGATCACTTGGGAGGAAAGGTCTCTTTAAGGTGAATGTCTTTAGTTTATACAGGCTTACGAAGATGAAGAGGGGCCTCTCAGTCACAAGCCTATCAAGGATTTTCGCTGACGTGTGCAAAGATTCGAATGCAGTTTGAATAAAATTTCTCAGTGTGTAATGTTTGGGCAAACGTTTTCTATCTGAATTGTAATAAGAAATGTTTGTTTCTCTCAGTTGCTCTGTTATGATCATTCTAGTTTCACAAAATGCTGATACTTATTGCATTCTCCTCTCATTACATTATGTTAAGGATCCCAGGAGAAAAATAGATTTCCACAAAGATTTTCATAACTTCCGTGTGTTTAAAATGCGAATTTGCAAAAATGATAGAAACCCAGTATTGTAAACTTTGGAAAACATGAGTCAATATCTTCCCCCCAAAAGAGAATTCCATTCTGAAAGAACTGCATTAGCTTTACGTGTTTCTTTTGAAGAAATGATATTGTCAAGTTGACTGATAGTCACCTGTGGATCTGAAACATGAGACCCTCACTAGAAAATTGACGCTCTAACTGAGAACTGTGAGAGAATCGTGCTCAACCTCACATGGAGAGACCATAAGACGGCTCAGTATATCAGAAAAAAGATAAGTGTCCGAGACACCATAGAAACTGTAAGAAAACTCGAATGAAAATGGGCTGGACATTTTGCAAGAATATCAGACAAAGGCTAGACATTGCAACTCACAACATGGATCCCCTGAGATTATATAGTGAATATTGGGGAAGTCCTATGTCTAACAATGGACGCTAACAAGATAATGATGACGACGTGGGGATGCCATTTAAGCGTATACGTGATAACAATAACTTAAAAACAACCAACATCACAACAGTTGGATGGCGTTAAGCAGTTGCCTTTTCTTTTTATTTCTTTAATAATTAATCACAAAACGTTAGAATTTTTTTTTCACATTTATTGAAGAAATTATGGTTTTCCTGAGTTTCTGTGGTGGGACATTCCCATTACTAATTCCAGACCAGTCCTTGATAATTAAAAAAAATATTTATCGTATATATTTTTCTTTTTCATTATAATACTACACACTTCCTGAAGTAACCACGGTTAACTTTCTATCGGTGTATCTATCCACGTTTGTATGCACTTTCAATATACCGTACTGTTGTTATAAATGACGCATCTTTGTATAAAACACATTCCGATGTTTTGCGTCATTTCAAGATCATAAATACGTGTTGGAAAATAGTATGCCACAATTACAAAGAATGTTCTTTTTTCATAGCTGTGACACAAATGAAATAATTTTCATGTATTATCTAAACCACAAAATGTTTTCTTTGTTCTACTTGTGATAAAAATATTCATTCACGTTCTCCGACGATGTTTCTTTGGAGTCAATATTTTTCGCTCAAACGGACATGGATCAATCTAACACAAAATGACAAGCACTCATGACTTCAAAGATTTCAGCTGAGAATTACAATAACAAGCTTTTACAATTTATTATTGTCCGAGTGATAGGTGGGAGGTAACGCAAGCGCACTCATTAATTCTCAACTCAATCAATTATCGTGACATGCCGTAGACAATACATTTTACTCAAGACATCTGGTGCGTCAATGTTAATTATCAACCTCCCCGATGGCACAAGGGAATATAAGCTGTCTCAGTCGAATTTCAAACTCAGTTTACTGATCCCTGTTTTCTGAGTTTATAACGTATATATATATATATATATATATATATATATATATATATATATATATATATATATATATATCTCTACGAATGTATGCATTTGTGTGCATTTGTGTTCGTCTCTACGTACGTGGGTACATGGGATGGAGTTCTCGATTCATTAGTTCGCTTTAATGAACGTACTTATTTGCCTTCCTCTCTGTCTCTCTATTTCTTTCTGTCTCTCACACAATACACACGCGTGTCACACACACACAAACAGAGGATAGCACACAAAATTATAGTAATGTTTGTGCCATCGAGCATGCAGACAATATCATTCCATTCATGGCTCTCCGAGGATGTTGAAAATTAAAATCGGAACATCAGCAGCATTGCTCGCAAATATTTAGTACCTTATCGATATATAATCGAAATCATGCTTCATTTAGACACTTATATTGAATAGAAGTAAATAAAGACATTCGTGTCATCCTTAGCGACACCAGCCTCATCTACAAAAACCGCCATTGCTTTATTCTTAGTATCCTGAGAATCAAGGCAATAACCCAAATTTTGTTTAAACTATAATTATTATTATTGTCATTTTTTTTTTTTGTTGCAAGGAACTGGAAAAATGTCATCACAATCAGTAATGAAAATAAAGTATATTATGAATATTTGTTGTGAAAAGAACACTGGAACGCCACGGCTAATAGGATTAATGAAAATTAAATGTTTGCCCGAAACGAAATGAGAATTAAAATAACAATTATTACTTGAGATGAACGCTAGTAAATAACGCTATGGTCAATATTAATGGAATGCGAATTTTTGGCAAATAAATGAGATTCATTTAATTTTCTTCAAATGTAATTAAGATGTTAGTCATAAAAGTCATAAATATCGCTAAGAACTGCAATTTGATAAATGAGAATATTCGATTGGGAATTATCGTTAGCAGATAAATGCTTTATTAATTGAGATATCGTGATATTTTATAACCTTCTTTATAGTAAGTAAATAAGTAACAATGAATAATAAAAGTAGATCTACGTGGTGAGCTTACATAAAAGTAATCAATACTGGTTACAAATGTGCTCAACGCACTATATATGACAATAATCATGAGAGAGAGAGGGGGGAGTAGATTATGAGATGGACAATGTCAAGACATACAGCTCTGAGCTTGTTAGTCGAGGCAACTCGATTATCCGATCTGAAATGACTAGTGTTCCCCGTTGATTTTTATGTCTATAACACTAAGTAGTCTTCAACTTAAGATCAAGGTATGAATTAGAATTGTATAAAATTCATTGAGAATAAATACGAAAATGGCACTGCGATAATTAGATTTAATAAAAATGCTGACGAGATGATGATTGGAAAATGAGTAAGACAAGAGGATATAATAACATCAAAGCCCCGTCAAGCAACCCTAAAAGGCACTTTTAGGAAACCGACTGTGTAAACGTAGACAGAAAATGTTTGAAGATTTATACTGTAATGATAAATCAGAGATTGAGGATGATCTTGAAAACATGTTTGGCGATTTAAATGATGTTGCTGATACACGAAAAACGTTGAGCATTCAATGCATAATACCAGCTATAACAAGCAGATATGAAACCTGGAAACTTACAAAACTAAAAAAAACAATTAGTACAGGGAACTGTGGATCGAACAATGAATAACACTTAGCAATTGTTAAAGGTCATTTGGATCTGGGGAATGACTAACGTGAATAGTATTGTACAAATGATTAAGTAACAAAAATGGAGATGAACAGGACACTTCATGAGAAGAAAGAGCAGCAGATAGGGCGAAAAAGCTAACTGGTTGATGTGTGCGGGAGAGTAAAAACAGAAGGAAAGTACCAGTAGAGAAATGAGATAGACAGGTTTGCAATGTTGTGAGTCGTGATGTACATCTTTCAACATGACCAGCCCGTTGCCCTTTGAGTTTTCTAATGGATTTTCTGATGTGAAGGAACCTTGTTTTTTCCCTGATATGTTATGTTGTTTTGTGATCTCTCCATGTGAGGTTGATTATGACTCTTTCATGTGAACGCTGTATGCTTCTCAGTATGCAGACCAGTCTTGGTTAAGTTCCATGTTTCACCTCTATAGGAGACTATCTGTTGGATGCATTGGTTGTATACCCTGCTTTTCAGGACTGATGAGGTCTTCTTGGTCTTGAAGTTTGAACTTGCTTTGCCAAAGGTTTGCCATCTTGGGGCAATTTCTCCTTTTGGGGGGATTTAATTGATATTTGTTGTCTCTGGGGAGATGTAATGTTCTACTTCCTCCAGTTCTGCACTTTTTATTTTGATCGTTGTATGTTTATTCCAGACATGATTGCATACGACTTTTGTTTCGCCGACGTTCATGTGGACACCGACTTTCTTGCTTCCTTCATTCAGTTCATCTAGCATTAGCAGGAGTTCATAAAGGTTCTCTGCAAGGAGGATGATGTCCTCTAATAATTTGAGGTTGCACAGATATATCAGATTCTTTTTTCTCAGTCTAGGTTTCTGACGATGATCTCGAAACAGGTTGTGAAGAGTATGGTTGAGCTATTCACCTCGTATTAGAAAATAAGCGAGTTGAAAGGTCGAGCCTAAACTTCTTGGCAGGGAACAAAATAGTTAAATTCTTTCAAAACTCTCAATGTTTAAACAAATCCCTTTAATCTAAAGTCCCAATCCAATGCAGATGAGTACCATTTTCAACTTAGACTTAGTTCAAATTCTACTGTGAGGAGCGTGCGTGCGTGTGTACTCTCTCGTGTACTCTCTCGTGTACTCTCCCGTGTACTCTCTCGTACTCTCGTACTCTCTCTCGTACTCTCTCTCTCCCTCTCTCTCTCTCTCTCAACAAAGATTGCTGTGGTTTCAGTTTTAATTTCTATTTTTTTTTTAATTGTTTAATGGCAATAAAGCCAAATACATTGACTGTGAAACGTAACTTGAAAATCCTATCCAGAATAACCCCAGTGTGCTCTTCTCCACCCAGAGGTGGCCAAAAAACAAACCATAGACACATCCTCCGTGAGATAAGGATCTAGGATGACCACTACAAAAGACATAGTTCTACGATTCACCTCCTATTAGAAAATTGACGAATTGGAAACTATCAATGTTAAAACGAATCCCTTCAACCAAATCCGGGTAAAGAGCTTCCAGTTTTTGGAGAGAAATGTTTTAGTTTTATTGCATTTTTTTTTAATTTTCTGATTCATGGCATTTTCTCTACTTCTCCAACCGGAGTCTCAGACATAATTTTAAGTTATGTAATTTATGCAGGATTTTATCTTTATAGTAAATTCAAAAGATACTTTTAGTGACTATACATTATACAGATTCCATAAAGTCAAATGAAGGGGGAATGATTGACTCAAGAATTTTATTCTTATGTCATGAAAAATACTTTTCATCGAAAGCACAAATAGTTCAATTCAAATCTGGTAAATTACTACGTCTTGCTGCTTACACAGTGTAAACAAAATACAATAAGAATATTCCTTGTTCTAAATAAATGGAAGAAATATTTTTCTTTACTAGATTTTTATGCAGTCATCCTTTTGATGAAATGAACCAGAGATATAAATTTAGTTTTGGGCGTTTTTCTCAGATCGGAAGTGCATGGAGGAACTCTTTATTATTCTAAGTAAATTTATATCTAAAAAAATTTTTAATTAGAACATAATCCCATTAAAATGATATGCTAATATTTTCCCACCGCAGTTTCACGCTCAATACTCGAAATACATGCTACTGCATTTGGGAGATTATCTCGAGAGAGTATCATGTTGTAGCACACTGAGATCTACTGGCCTACTGACTTGGTGCCAGGCAGTACGGACACACAAACTGACCGGTTTCCCGGTTGCTCAGCGGCCCAATCAACCCATGTGCACATGTTTCGGGTATCAATCCTATGCTTATATTTTTATATTTCATTATATTACCCAAGACCATTTTATGCATGTTTAAAAATATGTTTTTCGCAAAATATGAGGAAAGAAGTCTGGTTCGTCACTCAATAGAAAGTGTCATGCGATCAGAGTCTTTTGGTAGCATAGCATGTTGAGGGTAATCGGTTAAAAATTGGGAAAAAAGGTGATCAATTAATAAATTTCTTTCAGTTTTTGGAGATGATGATCGCCAAAATAACTTTTAATAATAAAAAAAAAAACAGATAGATGCAAGCCAAGTGATTGATTAAGTAGAAACATGCATTGCAAATCGACCCCCATTAAAAACTTGCCTTTGGGGGTAAATATGTAAAAATAACCCCCGAAATATTTTTTCTAGACATGAAGAGTGAAATGTTTGGTCATCTAGCTACACTGGTGTGGTCTATACGCTTAATGCAAGCACAGCCAGTTAGCCAGCCAGACCGGTTTAAAAACTAAAAAAATATTAACAATTTTGGTTGACAATTTTTGGTTGATGGTTCCTAATAGTAAAATAATTACTGGCCAAAATTCAATCATATATTTGTCTCAGTTTCTTCAATCTATGCCGTGCAAAGCTCAACAGTAAATATGGGAGACATCACTGACGCAACAAGAGAAAGAAAGGCAAGAATGAATAGCTGCGTTTATCTAACACACTTTTTTATATAACGATGAAAAAATTATATTTGATTGTATATCATCTCTTTCCTTGCCTACTACTTTATATTTCATCTTATATGCGAGCTTGTGCATGTATTTATGAGCTTCTAAATAAGTTATTAAAGTGCAGACATATTTTCCCTCTTCAAAGTTTCATTAATTTTCAATGCTATAGCTCTGTTCTTCATCTCCTTTCATGGATAGAGAGACTTGTCTTATCTTTCCTGTTGACTCAATTAAAGTCTCCTATCAACATCAAAGGAACACCTGCATTCACGAACGCCTACAGATTTGTCATATATGTTTTTTTAAAGAATAAATCCATTATTTAAAAAAAGCTATTGAAATCCATAATGGGAAAATGAAATATAAGAGTGAAGAATTCTAGAGCTCCAATTCGGTCCTTAGTTGTTACAATTCTAATAGAATTATTTCAGTTTGTTTCCATTTTGAAAGACTCAATATTACCATAATGGGAAACAAATGGCAGTTTCAAAATACTGATTTACATAATTATGCGCTTTCATCCGAAATACCGTGCGTTTAGAATGTAAACTACAACGTAGAAGTTTACAATCAATGAAGAAAGCTAATATATTCAATTCATCATTTGGCAATTTTTTTTTTCCCTGATACAACAATTTACTTCATTTTCGGAGGAAAACAATGATCAGAACTTGAAAAAAATGACTAATAATATTTATAAAAAATGACAGACGAGTAACATCTTTTTAATTTTCTTAGTATTACTTATTGTTTTTGTACAAGTGAAACGATCTCTGGTTTCAGTGTAAATAAATACTTTCCAGAAGATAGAGCACTTTCGACGGCATCTTCTGCAATTTTCAATGTCAGAGTGTACTATCATTGTTCGATTTCATGGAAGAGTTGCGTCTTCTTTTAAGTATATTTACAATTTTATTTTACCATTAAATCCAACTTTCGCAGATATCTATCTGTTTTTGTCAGATATACATGTGTATGTGTGTGTGCATGGGTGTGTGTACCTGCATGTGTGTGTGTGTGTGTGTGTGTGTGTGTATATATATATGTATATATATATATATGTATATATATATATATATATATATATATATAATTGAATGAATAATAATATTTCTTACGACCTGGTTTCACGGACAGAAATATAGGATTTGATTCCATGTCACTTTGCAGACCGGCGAGACTCGCTCGGGGTAGGAAAGTTTGTTTTTTTTTCTTTAGTGACTGCAAGATGTGGTCTGTCAATTAGATAGAATAAAGGTGTGATTGAGAGGTCTTTCCTCCTCTGCTCTAAATTTGCCATTTGCTCCCGGAAGTTAGGTTGCCTAGAAAAATATGTCCCCTTGTCTGCAACCTCTGTTTCTCCATGGAGGTTGTCGATCCAACAACAAATGATGGTCATTCACAAAGAGGTTCCTATGACGCTTCTCAGCTCCATCGACCGGGCACCAGTGCTCCATACGGAAGACAGTTTAGTCGACTGAAATCTTACACCTTTATCTCATGGTCGGTTCAAAGCTATGGTAAAGGGGTGCAACTGATGTAATTGTTATCAGTACAAACTAACGCAGTCTTAATGTTCCTGTTACACAACACATTTAGCAAGGGCGTGAATCCACCGCTCTTCATGTTCTCTACGTACATCAAATACATCGGAAAAATAATTTATCACTGATAGAAATGGATACCACACTGATCCTTTTGTCTAGGAATAAGCATACATTAGGTTTCAGGCTCCTAATTTTCTAACACCTAATTTTCCTAAGAGAGCAATGTTAAAATGAATAAAGGTGTTAGTTAAGTGGTTCTCGCGAGTCGAGACACAGGATGATGTTGTGGAAGAAACATGAGTTGAAATAACTACGGATAATTTACTGATACGATATAATGCCTTAGCTTTAATGGCAGAATGAGGACAATCTGCTTTAACAAATTGGATTAATATTTTGATTTAAAATTATCCAATTACTGATTACAACTTGAGAGAGTAACAGCTAAAACGCCGTTATCATAACGGCCAAGATGAGGACACTAGTGTGAGTGGATCTGTGCGAAATAGCAGTCTTTCAGACTAGTCTGCAAACTATTTACTCTACGTCGAGAGGCCCAGGTGTGTGGGAGTACTCTTGTGTGTGCATTCAGGATATAAAGGCAACTTTTGTAAAAGTAACTTATTGGATTATATCTAAATATGTTGATGTGTGCTTTTAAAATGTTCATATTTACTGGACGCAGAAGACATCACCTAAAGCAGTGCGTATTTTACATACCTCTACTTTCTTAATTGAGAATTAAGATAACTTTTACGAGCTATTTTGCGTGTAGAAATACAGTAACCCTTTTACTGCGATAAATTCATAGATATATGAACATCTTGATGTCTATTTGCGAGTATGAATGAGACAAGTATGATTAAAAATGTATACAATAAACTCTATAAGTGTTATTCTCTATTCAAAGAGTGTACAAGACTTTGTTAACGATCGTAATAGACAACATTCCCATAAATTACTTATATATATATATATATATATATATATATATATATATATATATATATATATACATATATATATATATATATATATATATCTGAAATGATCATCATTATGCGTTATTTGGTCTACATTGAACAAATAGAGCAAATAATTGAAGAAAGTAGGGCTGCTGCAAGAGTAGAACATTCGACTGATAAGGTTGTCTCTTCAATGAAGCGTTGCTCTTACAATTGAGCTAAAGAGCTGCCGGAAATGCAAATGCCCAAAATAAATTCTCCGGATTCTCATTTTGTTTATTCACTGTCTACATCTGCTCGATTTGTTTCTCAAAGCAGACAATCTTCAGATGATATATATCCATTCCCTGTCAGTATAATTAGACGCAGCCTTTATGTTCACTTCACATAACACACACACATACACACACACACATATTTCTATATCTATCTATCTATCTATCTATCTATATATATATATATATATATATATATATATATATATATATATATATATATATATATATACATATATATATATAAGGTTTTTATCCCTTATATACTTGTATACTTGATACCATTTCTTGTGTCCCTGGAGAAGTCCTGAAATGTTCAAATATTAACACTATTTTATCAATGCCAGGAGCAAAGGTAAAGCCCCTCGACCAGATAACGTTATCAGTCGACTCAAAAAGTTCGTAAAATTGTCAACAAAAAGTAACTATTCTATCCAA
Source organism: Thysanoteuthis rhombus (assembly GCA_963457665.1). Classification (NCBI taxonomy): domain Eukaryota; kingdom Metazoa; phylum Mollusca; class Cephalopoda; order Oegopsida; family Thysanoteuthidae; genus Thysanoteuthis; species Thysanoteuthis major. The sequence continues at coordinate 53,503,419 of OY735201.1, read as the reverse complement.
CTCGTGTCTAAAACAGAATTAAGTCTTGAAAGACTGGAAAACGGCAATCATAATGCTTCTATATAAAAGAAGAAAACCCAAAAGACCTCAACAACTACAGGCCTATAAGCTAACATAACTGTATCTACAAGCTTTTCGTAAATCATCACCCACTGGATCGCTAAAGCACTAGATGAAAACCAGCCACAAGAACAAGCTGGATTTAGAAGTTACTCGACCATGGACCATCTCCATTCGATAAACCAGCTGAAAGGAAAAGCAGCATATTGCAAAATGTCACTTTCTGTAGCATTTATCGAGCTCAAGAAGCCATTGGACTGGGTTGAAATTCCCATGGTCATGACAGCTATCACTCCACACAGTGTAGACCCTGTATACGTTGGAGTACTGCAACACATATACAGTCACAGCAACTCCTTCATTAGGCTACATAGAGACTCTGGACCCTTCCAGCGCCAAAAAAGAACTAGGGCCAAGTGATACCAGCTCATCCAAACTCTTCGCAGCCTGCCTCGAGATGATCTTCCGTAACCTGGACTGGGAGAATAGAGGAATCAAAACAGACGGCGAATATCTGAGCAGATTTGCAGACGACATCGTCCTTTTTTGCAGAGAACCTACCCGACCTCCAACTAATGTTAGATGAACTAGACGTAGGAAGCAAAAAGAAAAGAAAAAATCAGCGTCCACATGAACTTCAGCAAAACGAAAATCATGTGCAACAATCACATCGAAAATACTGTCAAAATCGAAGATGCAAAACTGGGTGGAAGTAGACCACTACATCTACCTATGACAATGAATCTCTATGAAACCCACAAAAGAAGAAATCAAGCAAAGAATCAATCTAGGATGGCAAGCCTTTGGCAAAGCAAGCTCAACTTTCAAAAACAAGACGATCACAATAATCTTAAAGAGAAGAGTATACAACAAATTACATCCTCCCAATAGTCACTTATGGAGCTGAAACATAGAGCCTAACTAAGAGACATGCCCACAAACTGAGATGCATGCAACGTGCATACTCAACCTCACATGGAGAGATCACAAGATAGCACAGTATATTACGAAGAAAACGGGAGTCCGAGACATCATAGAATCTATTACAAAATGTGGACGGCGATGGGCAGGTCAAGTTGCAAGAATGGCAGACAGCCAATGGACATCACAATTCACAACATGGCTCCCTATGCGAAACCGAGGCTGACAGAATACAAGATCGAGATATGAACATGACAAATTCAGAAAATTCCGGTTCAGCAACTCCCATGATAGAAAAACCTGCGTGAGACCCAGATAAAAGACTGATGATAATGCTGATGATGATACCCCCATCCTGAGTCTCAATGCACAGCTTATAGACAGGGAACCAAAATTCGTAAAAACTATTTTTACATCAAAGAATGCCAAAAATCATCTTTAATCCTCATTTTCCCAATATCCAGAAATAGTTTTAGGTTTAGGCAGAAAATTACGGAAATAGAATGGAGGAGAGTTGATTCGTCGGGCAGCTTATGGAACGATATCTCTCCAACGTAATAGCGGGTTCAAATGTCCCTTGGCATCAAAGTGCAATCGTGTTTATCGTGTGATTTCCCTTACAGATAGAATTTATTTTGAAACTATAAATATGTACTTGATAGAAAGAATGAAGCCTTTGACGTGTTCGTTTAATAAACTCTACTCTTGATATCATAGGTTAAACAGCTGTCCAGAGTTGCGTTAAAACGTTCTCATGTTAGCCAAATCGAACTACTTTTGTCTGCCGCACTGAAGACTGTTATCATTTTCGGAGGTATTGATCTGTGTCGCATTATTGGTGGTTGTGCTTTTTGTTGTGGAGTTCTAATGTTGTCCGTCGAAAGTTCGAGAGTACTTACACAGATTTTTGGTTGTTTTTTTATTTTTTATCGGGGATCAACGGGATATGTGTCTTCTGAGACAGATATGTTGTATGCACTGAAAAATATCTAAATTGTAATTACTAGCGGTACAGTGTTATGACCGAGGACATTTCTGCAGATGAAAAAAAAAACAAACGTTGTGAACCACAGATTTAACCACGGATTTTTTTTTTAACCCGTACTTGAACAACAAAACATACGCGATGAATAGAAATGAATGATAATTCACTTCTACTCTTTGTGTCCAGGAATAGACCCCTTATTTGAATATGTAAATATACTTTGACTTTTTACCTACGTGCATTTCAAACTTGAAACCCAGGTAGACGTGTCTTTGTCCCCGTCAGTGGTCTGCTTCCAGATGTACAAAAAAAATCAGTCTTATCTAATCTTCCTTTTCGTCTGTGTTGATTAGTTTCACACTGGTGACAGGTCATCATGGGAAGACATTTCAGTTTTATTTCTAAATATTTCTGCCACACATGCTCAGAAAGACAATTATCATTATTATTATTATTATTATTATTATTATTATTATTATTATTATTATTATTTGGAATCTCACACCAGTTGCCTGGTGGTAACCGCTGGAGTTTGAGTGACAGCAAGTCTCCTCAAGTCTCCAGCCCTCCTCTCCTAGTACTCATAGGTCGCAGTAATTCTACGATTTACAATTTCACACCGGTTGCCCGGTGGTTATCGCTGAAGGCTGAGTGACAATAAGTCTCCTCAGGTCTTCAGCTAACGTCTCCTCTCTCTTTCGCATATCATGACAGAGCTACCATTCGTTGCAGTACTTATATCTCTAGCACCTTCCTCAGTATCCGTGCAGTTCCCAGTAGTGCTGTGGTCTGTACGGTCTCTATCCTCCCCCTAATCCCGATCTCCTCCAGTCTCTCTCTCAGCGTTTCGGGTACAGTTCCTAGTGCGCCCACTATGACTGGTACTACCCTGGTTTTCATGTTCCACATTTTCCTTAACTCCCTTGCTAGGTCCTGGTATTTTCCCCTTTTTTCACCCTCCTTCTTTTTTACTCTATGGTCTGCAGGTACAGCAACGTCTACTATTTGGCAGGCCTTCCTTTTTTTGTCTACTATTACTAAGTCCGGTCTTCTTGCCTGGATGAGGTAGTCAGTTTGGATGTCAAAGTCCCAGAGTAGTTTGTGGTTGTCATCCTCCAAAACTGCCTCTGGCTTGTGCTGATACCACTTTTCCACATAGTTATTATTATTATTATTATTATTATTATTATTATTATTATTATTATTATTATTATTATTATTATTATTATTATAATTTTTATTATTATTATTATCAATAATAATATTTTTATTATTATTATTAGTATTATTATTATCATCATCATCATCATCATCATTATTATTATCATCATCATCATTATTAATATTATTATTATTATTATTATTATTATTATTATTATTATTATTATTATTATCATCATCACTTTGGTGGTATCGAATGGCTACTGTAGGTCAACATTTATTTAGCTATTTTTGTTCATCAGTTGATCACTTCGATCCTTATTGAATTCTCCACTACAGCATCCGTGTGCAAAATTCAGCTGAGCTTAGTAAATAACTCTGTATTGGATACTTGCTTTCAAAGAAATATAAGTGTGTCAGAACGTAAAGTGTATATATTTGATATCAGACTCTAGTTCCTCTCACGTAAGTGGTTAAAAAAGCCCGGCTGTATCAGTTCTTTGAGCTGTCAAAAGCAAGCTTCTGACGGTCATGGGCGTCCGTAGTGTACAATCGCTGAACCACAAATATAATCAGAAAGAACATTTAATGACAATTCACTTTCTTATTCATTCTCAGACCTTTGCCTAGATATCTGTTGTCGAGTAACAACATTTTTTTTTGTTTTGTTTTTTTTTCTTATGACTTTAGCGTATATTCATTCTGTATATCGTGTCATATTTGGTTCTGTTTTTTTTTATGATTATCAATATTATTGTTGGTCTGTTGGCAATAATATTTTCCACTTATACCGTAGAGCACTCTCTACGTTCTTGCTTGAACTTCCTACTCACTGTCGGCGGTAATGTACTCTGATGTGTCAGCTGGTCGGAGTTGTGCTTGAAAGAGGTCAGCGTTACTAACCTTCTTCGCTCCGACATCTGTTTGAAATGAGCAAAGAGAAGAACTGCGAAAAGCCAAGATATATATATATATATATATATATATATATATATATATATATATATATATATATATATATATATATATATATATAAAGGGGGAAGAGAAAAAAAAACAAAGAAAAAAGAAAATTTCAAAGTGAGTGATTTCAAAAGAAACAAGAGAAAGACTATAGATAAGCGTCAAGGCAAGAAGAAAAAAAAACAGAAAGAGAAATGATGTTTTATTCACAATCAATTTCAACCAAAGAAAAAAAAAACTAAAATTAAGATATATTTACCAAATGTGTAAGAAAGAAATAATGGAAGAAAAAATAATAAAGGCAGGAAGGAAGGAAGGAAAGAAAGGAAGAAAAAAATGATTATATTGTGGAAATCAATAGGAAGAAAGTAAATGAACGAATGATAGAATCCATTCATAAACAACTGAAACAATCAAACAAATAAAAATTGAATTATATATCAATAATAAATCATAAAGGAAAAAAGATGTATCCATCACTATTCAGTACTTGCAATTGTGACTTATTCGTATCGTGAACCAGTTTGCTTGGGTCAATTGCTCTGTACTCACTGTGAATCCTTATGCCAATCTAATCTGAGTGTAGTAAAGAGCTATGTAAGTCAACTCTCGAGCGCAATTAATTTCTTTCCTCACCGTTTAGACTTTTATAGTAACTTGGTAAATAATACGGCTTTGGCTCGTGGCTGAAACAGTTGTGAATTTCTCAGTAGCGTTGAAAATAGGAGTTCAAGCTCAGATAAATTGCTAATCTCCCTACTCTTATGCCCAACGGGGGCTTGGAGGGATTAATATACAGGAGACGGGGGTGCAAGAGAGAGAGGGGGGTACATGCCTCCATATCAAATCACTGCTAAATAAATACTGAACACTATTTTTTTTCTCTTCACCTTTTGTAACTGAAAAAAAAAAGATGACTTAGCAAACTTTCGAGAAGAGGGGTATCTGTACCTATTGTTTAATATCCACAGTACATTTTTATGTATGAGTTGATTTTTTGATATATTTTTTTGCAAAACATACCTACCTCCAGTAATAGATTATATCGCTTGGAACCCATGCGCAATGTGAAGTTGAGGAGAAATTCTAATTTTCAGACATGACTGAAAATATCTCTAGCATTGTGACAATTTTTCCTCCTCTTTGTCACATTTCTCGCCCTCTGAATAAATACTGGTATAGAAACATCATATCATTGTTTGAATCTTAAATGGTCTCGAATAAAATGCTGTAATGATAATGTATACAATTTGAGAATTTGTTTCATATGCCACTGCATATGGTGCCTTATTAATGAAAATTGTGGTTTGATTAATTAAAAAAAAATATTGTGACATGTTGGGTATGCTATGAAGTACAAATATGTTTTTCACTTCTCAAATATCGGATTCTACCAATGAGATCACTGGGGTTTATTGGTGGTAGAATCTGTTTGCAGCCCTTATGATCTGTATTGTAATCAAGCAATAACATTTTTCTAGTTAAATGTTTACATGGGGTTGACTAGGACAAAATAGGAAAAGACATGTGATGCTGAACTCGAAGGCTATTGGATCCTCTGTGAAAGTCATCATTTACCTCCATTGAGAAAAATCAAAAGAATGATAAAATCTCAGAGAAATGAATGTGGCATTCTTGATACTGGGCGAAAAATTACTATCAAGATCTTATGAGTTGGAAACTCGTTTAATGATTGATTCTGTCTAAACAGCGGCATTACTGGAGCCTCTGTCGATACAAAGAAAGATTCTGGAGATCTCAGCAGACTTATTGTCACTAAATTTCAAACGATAACCACTACCAGGCATTTGGTATAATCGTGAAAATATATCAAATTAAACAAAGAGAAAAAAATAACCTTGTCAGATAGTGGATTTCAGTGTTCTAGCAAAGAACACAACAAAATAGAAAGAATGTTGGAAGTTGGAAGGTGGATGAAGGTCTTCGCTAAAGAACTAAAAAATGCAGAACTTGAAGCTGAACAGCCAAAGTAAAAACGATGGAAACCCGAGGAAGAATCGAAGCTACACACACGGCATTGTTACTGAAAACAGCTAGAATACTGAGAAAAGTGCTGGAGTATTGCACAGAATTGCTGTCACTTAATCTCAAGTGAAAATCCTCACTTTGCTACTGGGGCAAATCCTCGATGAGTATCATAATAAAGCCTGAGAAATTATGGGCACATTGAGAGAGTATATTGGTGCAATTTTAACGAGAACTGATGTATTTAGTGACCTTCAAAGCAGCGCTACATCAGAGAACAAAGCTGAGTTTTCCATCAGTAAATGATTATTATCTTGAATGCATTATTCTTGCTTCGCCAACTGACTCAGCTGCCATGCATGCGAGAAATCTCTGACCTGGATCTACGCGATACATGTGCATAATTGTAAATGCGGTCGGATATTTGTGTAAAGAAACGCGTATTGATGAGTACGTACTTAGAAATACATTTGTCTTAGTTGCGTACGTCTGTTGGCTTATTTAATCATTTTGCCTTCCGAGTGAGTGTAGTAGTATTGGGTGGAGTGGCTGGTCAGTTTTTGACTTGTTTCCTCAGCTGAGCCATTGTATAGGCGCTTGTTCGCCTCCATTAACAGATTTGCTCTATGTTCAGCTAAGTCTTAAGATCACGATCCCCTGGCCAGAATTCTGACCACATCAGCCTCGAATTAATGCTATACAGTGAGACATGTTCGGACTGATTGGATATTTCATGTATTAAATGGTTGGTGTTGATAAAATTATTTCATTTTCTCTCATATTTCCATCGATTTCTTCTCTCTTGACACATCTCTTTAATCTAAATATTTTCCTAGTTCCCTCTCTTGGACACACTGACTTGTTATAATTTGAAAGAAAAAACACCAAAAAAATCAGAATCGAAAATAAAAGAAATAACTAAGAATTATAATCAAAAAGATAATTTCCCTTACGTACGGTTGAGTTACTTATCAGCCAAATATCAGAGCGACCAGTTACAGTAATCCATAAAACCATAAAAAGATTCACATTAGGCAGTTGAGGTAAATAAAATAATCATTTTGATTCCTTTTTTTTGTTTTTTTTGTTTTTTTAAATTTCTCTACTTTTATGATCAACTTCAAACAGAAGTAATGCCCGTGGTCATTTTTTGCCATGTCCATACTTTTCTATTCACAGCTCAAAATGTTTCGATCAGATTTTAGAATAGGTAAGCTCTTCAACCGTCCATGATAATATTTAGCAACATGGAAATTACTCACACCATTTACAATTAGATAAGATTCAGTACAATTAATTTTAAATGGTAAGAAACGAAAACAGAATCCTGCACGAAAAAAATGGATTGTTAATTTTCATCTATTGTACAAATCAAAATTTGGAGAAGATGATATTAGTGACTAGCTTGTTTTAAAGCGGTGGTTTCCAGCTGGAAATTAGACACTCGAAAATGCAACTCCTGAATGACAAATCAATAAGCATTAATGATGAAAGACTGTGGTATTGTTCTTTAACTATGCCACTGCCCCTGTATTATGTTGGAAGAATATACAAATTATTAGATTTACCTCGATAACTCAGTGGATGAAACAAACAAACAAAAAACACCCGAAAATTAGTAGTTGCTGAATGAGAAAGGTATAGACTAGAATCACTCAGCATGCTTTTAAATTTCGAATTTTTTCTGGTTAGAATCCAGTAATAGACTAATAACACAGTAATTCAGCCTTATTTGTAAAATCCATTACATTATAGTCTTACAACGTGGGTATCGACAATAGTTTAATATAAATTAATAAATAATAATTGACTTTCAGATTCTTTGCCGTGGAACAGTAAGGAATAAGCTAATATCGATGATCCTTACTATAGTGAATAGTTCAATCCTTATCGCTTTTATGACATTTTACAAAACGGAGCGAAGTAAATGCAAATAACTAATATTTCTCTCTGATGCATCGTAATTTCACAACATGTGATGAAACAATAATTTTCATCAAAAATTGATTCTTTCTGAAAAAAAAATGAATAGAAAAAAAGCAACAAACATTTGCATTCAGATATGTATGGCTTCTTACGGCTTGTTATCAGTATATGTCAAAAAACACGGCAATGTGCGTATTTTACATTAGCTTCTTTCCATAAGGATTGAAATCGTTTGAAAATTAGATTTTACTTGGCATAAAAGAAAATTTTGCAGACGTTGGGCCCAATTGGTTCATAATGAGTAGCTCGTTTGTTGAATTTTATGTCACATGAAATGATGCAAGGGAAATCATTGTTTGGGTTACAGTTCAATATTGTGAGTTGCAAAAAGTGGTTTCGAGAAAAAATAACTAAAATAATTTGTCTCCTTCCTTATCCTTTCGCTGAGGTTTACAATATTTTTTTGTTTTCACTTCTAGCTTCAAAACATATTGTGAAAATTACAAATGCAAAAATTATAATATTTAATGCAATTAGATGTATGCTTCATTGATTTGGCATCGATGATATATTCTGACATTATTTTTCTTCTTCTTCTTCTTATTATTATTTTTATTATTATTATTATCATTATCATCATCATCATTATTATCATTATTATTATTCATACAGAAGCCACATAACATCGTGATAAACATAGTGATGAAAAAGAAAGTTAATGAAACCATAATGGTAGACCATATTAGAGTAAGTTTGAAACATAGAATTCAATAGTAATCAGAACTCAATTGATAGACCAAATAATTTCCACACATTGAGCTAGTAGTAGTAGTAGTAGTAGTAGTGACTATCCATTTGATTTTTTCTTTGTATCAGTTTTGATGCAAGCATATAAAATCCTTGTTATATGCAGTCATGATTATATATATATGTGTGTGTGTGTGTATATATATATATATATATATATATATATATATATATATATATATATATACATATGTGTGTGTGTGTGTGTATATATATGTGTATATATACATATGTGTGTGTGTATGCATGTGTGTGTGTGTGTCAGTGTGGGGGTTCAAGGCGAATACATTATCTATCGTTTTCTCTTGGAAACATCGACAGCCTCTATAAAAAAAAACAAAAAAAAACATCAGTGATTGTTTCCAAATTGATCGAGAAGTGACAATCCCATTTTTACCCACTGAAACATCTTTCACCCCGTACTACACTATCACTGATCCTGCAATATCTGCCATTCTCTCATTATAATAAACTCACATTATATAGGCTCCCTTTTAAAGACGACTGTGATGAAGAACCACTAAAAGAGAATGTTTGCTTGGACGTGTCTGCATTTATATCTTGCTGTTCATAATCTAACCCACATTTTGTTATTCTCAATGTCTTGAACTTGAGTAACCCTTACCTGACCTTATGTTAGTAATAAGTGTCTATAAGTATCTTTTTTTTTCAGCTGCCATCCGGTCTCAGAACATTTGACTATAGATTGTAATTTAGGCTTCACATGCAACTGCCGATGGCTGTCGTATGAAAAACTATAATCCGTCACTAAATTTTCTGAGCACTGCAAAAAGAGTTTGAATCTATGTTCATTTCTTTTCAAACATATAAAAGTAATAGGCACGCGATTTTCGCAATAATAGGCTATCAGGTGATGAGTTCTCCTTCTTCCTGTATAACCAAATTGATATTTGCTCAGTTTGATAGCGGGGCATAGAAGACTCGACAAGATATGAATGTAAGACTATGTAGCCATAGACAGTAAGTAAATGGCTTTGCACGAAGCTCTTCGTTTCTACTGACTATATTTGGAGGGGGAGAATAAAAGAAAATTTCTGACAACAAAACATCTATTCCAACGGCAAAATAGGCTTTTGCAAAATATTACAATAAAATAGTGGATGAATCATGACAACTGCTTTCAACTGTACATCAAGTGATGAATCAAACGTGGGGACAGTAATGGATATTAGGATGAATGAATGTCAGATAAAAACATAGATAATTTGAAAGCTAACAGAAAATAGCTTACGACAGTCATAGACATGAATACGCAGAGGACACCAAATAAGATAAACGTAATGCCTGGTCAATGCATCAGAATTGATTCAATCAGAGCGAAAATTGAAAAAAGAACTGGAAAGACCGTGGGAGGGAGACTATTATGTAAATAGTATAATAATGGATACGGAAAATTGATTCAAAACTGATAATGAATGGCGAGAGTAAGGATAATAATCTAGAGGAAATTATCCATATTTTTAAGTGACAGAAACAGCCTTGAAGAATCAAACCATTGATATACCCTGAAAGTCGACATCCACACCAACGAACTCATCTGAACAAGACGAATGGATCTGAATATCATAAACAAGAGAACAAATTCATGATCATAGACGTGGCTCTGTCAGAAAATCCCAGGTTGAAGTGAAAAGAAAACTTTGAAACTTAAATATATATGTATATCTGCTAAGTAGATCTATCGGTTATCAGTTGCACAATAGGATTACTTCAGTAAGATCCGATTCAGACGCAAGTAATAATTGCTAATTTGCTCCCTCTATTATGACCCATGTGACGTTTATTAGAACCGATCATCACTGCTATCGATTCTATTAGAATTATTGAAAATATTTTCTTTACTTCCCTAAACTGCTATCCTTTAAACATTTCAGCCCGTGACTTAAGTTAGATAAGATGTTTTTAGAACAAAGGAAAAAGTTATCTCGAATGGGGCTGATGTTGTAGTGGTTTTTTAGCCCAATCAAGCAGAATCTCTCTCTCTCTCTCTCTCAAACACACACACACACATATACATATATATATATATATATACACACATATATATATATATATATATATATATATATATATATATATATATATATATACACACATATATATATATATATATATATACATATATATATATATATATATATATATATATATATATATATATATATATATATATATATATATATATATATATAAATATAATGCATTTCAAGCACTATGAGTGCTTGCTCACCGCCGACTTCAAAATATCAAAGAAATAATAAGTCGCACTAACATATCTAATTATAAAGTAACTGAAAAAATATCCATACCCCAGCATTATGCTGGCAAAATTGAATTGTACTTTGGTTACTTACTAATATCAAATGTCAAATGAAAATTATGTGTAATGAAAGAAAAATTTGATCAGGGGTAAATGACTCGGCGGAATGCAGAGCAAATATGTACCGATTTAAGCATTATGTCACTCCATAGTTATCTCCCTTGAACTCTGAGAAGACACCTGCTAACAAGGATGAGGAAGGTAGGTATTCATGGATTGTGTGACTTGATAAACAGTATCATTTCAAATAGATGGCACTGAAACTGTTGATAATTTCAAGTGATTGGACTGTTGTTTTTTTTTTTTGATTACTCATAAGAATTTTAATCAACGTCAACAAATCGCTTTGATCTGATTAAAATGATTAATAACAATACCCAATCACTATTGTCTCGTTTCGGTACACTGGTGAAAGTAACCCGTATTAGAAACTGTCCGTCTCGCTTTATATATATATATATATATATATATATATATATATATATATATATATATCACGAGTGCAGACCGCACCGTTCGAGCTACAGGGCTGAAATTATGAGCATTTACTTATCGTGTCTAGAAAAGATATTTATTTTTTTGTTTTTCGAAAATTCTCTAACTATATTTGTTTTAGTTCTACAATGTAGATTTTTACAAAATTTATTGATAGTTTGTGTCTGCTTGTTATTTTTTTCCAGACAGTTCAATGATATAATGATTGGCAAATGAAGTAACATCCTGATTGATCACCCCCAACCAATACGCTTCCTATTGAATGATTAACTAGACCTGTTTTATCATGAATCAGGGTGAAGCTAATTTGAGGGTGAAGCTAAAATGGTGTGTGTTAACGAGTATGATTGTGTTTTATTTTTCCTTTATATATGAAGCATATCATGGATTTATTCCAAAGGGGTTCTAGATTTCATATCTGGCAATTTGATAACATTCAGCGACAAAAAAAGAGTGAACTTCAATTGGCTGATCGAATTAGCTCTCAGGTTATATACTCAAGTCCACCTTTGAACAACACCGACAGATCTGGAATTCAATTAAGCTAGATAACATAATCTATATATACAGATGTATTTTGAAAAGCAGTTTACGTATGTGACTGAGATAAAACTCATTGCATAATAAAATGCGTAGAAGTATTTTTTGCACAGTAGCACATATACTCACGTAGTTATCTAACTGCTTGCAATATCAGTAGAGTGAGAGCTGTTGAGTCAGATTTTACACCCATCATTATCAATACTAAAATAAATACCAGCCTTAACGTGGGGAGGAAATTGCTGTGGAGAAGAAAATTAATAAATTGGACAGGTCTGATCAGTCACACAATAGAAATTGTCATATGACCATCGTCTGCCGTACTGCGGTGACAAAGAAAACATTTGAAAAGGGGATGACTGCTGAATGAATTACTTCTCCCCATTTTTGTTGTGATCACCAAAAGAGTATAGATTTTAATTTATTTTTTCTCTCTAAAGATAAAAAAGAGGAAGTCTTTGAATTGTTAGCCTTACATTCATAGCCAGTCAGCCAAACCAACTGAAAACCGGCGAAATCTATGTTGGCTGTTTCGATAACATTTTCGGTTGTTTTCAGTATATAGAAGGATGGGAGGTAGATAGTTCTATTTTTTTCAAGAAAAAGATCAAATTGCACATTCCCCTGTTTAAGCAAATATTTAAAGAGAAAGGGGATAAATTAAGAGGACTAATAGTTGAGTTGGAGTTGATTTTCAAGAGGTGGGGGGGCAATGCTGATATGAAAGGAAAAGGCGTTGCAGGAGGTTAAAATTTAAATGAGAGGGTCTAATGTTCAAAAAGTGAAACTAATTTCCAAAATGAAAATCGGGGTGGGGGCAATATAAGAAAGGGTGAGTAATGATGAAGAGTTGGGGTTAACATCAAGTAGAACGACGTTGGTAGGGGCTAAAGTTCGAAAAGTCAGGATTAATGTTCGAAAGAGTGGGGATATTTTTCCTTCAAATCGGGAGCATGATATTGAAAATGGGGAAATTATAAGTGTTGAAGTCTCCCTTTATGACGTGAAAGTATTTTTTTTGTTTTCTAAGAGTATAATGTTCAAGTCGTCGTAAAAGTTGTCTATGTCTTCTTGGATTGATTTTGGAGCGGAAGTATAAACCTAGATGTCTAATTGGTACCTTTTCGAGAGCCGTACATCGAAGCTGGAGACATGATCAGAAATCACTTTTAATCCGACAGCACAAGCCTTAAATTACTAATAAATAGGAAAGCCAACCCTGCTGTTTTCTTTCCTTTTTAACATAGCAGAAAAAAGGATGTTTGTTACTGAGTCTGATAAGTTCATCCTTTGGCCTTCTTATTTCACCAATTCTGATTATACTCCGTTTGAAGATTTTTATTTAATTTTTTAGACCGATTGAGTTCATGTTTCTTGAGTTTTCTCATGTTGTACGTGCCTATGTATAATATGGTCGCCTAGGTGATGCTCATGGGTTCATGCTTTAGCAATTGCCCATGTGATACATCACCAACACCCAAAGCAAGTCATGTGGTGGGGTTTTTCAAAACTAATGACCCAGCATGAACTGTTCACCTCTAGGAAACGCTTGGGTAATTGTCCTTTGCGTGCATCACTCCAACGAAGAGTGATGTAGGGCCTTTTGAGACTGCTAACCCAGCAGGAACGACCTGTACATTTTTGATCGTGTGAACTATGAGATCGAGTGTGAGACCTAACCCTGCCACACAGGTTCACGTGTTGATGGAGGGTCTGACGATTATTTACAATGAAAGTCAATGTGGAGCCTTAGAGCTCCACTGGTCCTTAACACCCTTTTTATCACTCGCAGTTAGGTAAGACATAGGTGTGTCAGCAATAAGAGCAAAATTACTCTTCATTCCATATTTTACTCTCGGTACAAGGTTTCAATAGTTACCTTTAGTTGCTCTGTCCACATGTGCAAGTATTACCACGTTAAAGATAAAAAGTAAATAATGGACCCGCAGTTGAATCTGTTTAGAGACATTGTAGAAACCATGACATCGTTGTATAATATTGTTTGTGATAAAAAATACAGCTTCTAGCATCCGGTGTGCTGATTTTTGATGGACGTGTTTTATGATACTTGGTTTTGGAGATTAAATATGTGGTCGGTTTTGTGGTTTCCCTGTAATAAGTTTTTATACAGTAAAATGTCGTTGAGTTTGTTGGTAGAATGATGCGTTTATATATATATATATATATATATATATATATATATATATATATATATATATATATATATATATATATATATATATATATTCTCTTCATTATTTGGCTCACTACCATAAATAAGTCGGTTTGAGCCTAGTTTAGATCCTAAAACTGTCTTCCCTTGTTCACGATATCCATTACTTATCATTATATACATATACATTTGACGTTGTCAACTTTTCTCCAACATATACGTATATGTGAGTGTGCATGTGTATGTGCATGTTTATGTGTACGGGTGTATACATGTATATACACATATTCATATATATATATATATATATATATATATATATATATATATATATATATATATATATATGTGTGTGTGTGTGTGTATATATATATATATATATATATATATATATATATATATAGAGAGAGAGAGAGAGAGAGAGAGAGAGAGAGAGAGAGATGGATAGGTAAATAGATAAGTGTAGATTTTTATTCCATTTACGTACAAATAATGAATCGAAGTCTGCATAAAAATATTCATATTTCTATACATCTGAATATCTGTCTATATATTGTGTGCATGGGCGTATCTTGGCGTGCGCGTGCGCATTTTCTCTCTCATACATACCTATATGAATATAAATTCATCTCCAGTAATTACCATACTGATAAATGTTTATGCTTGACTTTGTTCTTGCTTATGTTCATTTATAAACAAAAATTTAGAAAAGAACACTTTATCGTGTATCATTTTTCATTTCTTTGCCTAAGCCCATACGAAATCATAATTTGGTCGATGACTTCCCAGGGGGAATAACTCAATGAATTCTACAGATATCATACGAGTATTTCCCCTTGGATCTGAGATGGTTTGATTTAGGCTCTTGATTTCATGTACTCAATATGTGTTGCAGCAACTGTATTTCAATATTCGGATAAATTAACACATTTTTAAGAACTGAATATATGATTGGTACTATTAGAAACCACCTAATATCTTTGAACGAGTAAGCAAATATATTGATAGTTATTTACTTATATAAATTGTATTTACATTTATTTGAACAAGAGTCGATACTTTGAAGGCACTGATGATATATTTCAAAATTTCAATATAAAATGTAACATTTACCCCAAACAGGTATATATTCATGCAAATGCACTATGTATTTGAAATTTCAACGGAAGAAAATATATTTTCTAAATCAATGCATAGTTGAGATTTTGATGCGCCAGACAATATTTACAAACCAATTATGAGAAAAAATTTCAATTTGGAACCAGAGTGATACGGTGGTTAATATTTTCACACATCAATTAAAGTTTCCCTGATCACCAAAAACTAAATTAAAACATCAGAACAATTAGTCTATAATATTTGAATTGGTTGCAAAATATTTTACTGTGTGATTTCCCTGATATTTATACTATAATCATTGCGTAGGGAGATTTAAGTTGGTGATCAAAAACATTTTGCCACTATTGTAGCCAAATAAAAGGTAGTGTTACTTTGATTTCTACTTTGTAATAGAAATTTTAAATTATCCATCCAAGATCCACCCACTTGACAATATTACATAATTCTTTGAATATTTTCATTGGTATTCCAATACGTAATTATTTGTAAGCCTCAAGAATTCCAATCCCTTTGGAACCCCATGTAATGGTTCAGATTGTCATCGGAACATCGATAAAAAATATAATGAAAAATGAATAAAAAATGTATTGATCTTGTAAATTTGCCATATATATTATTCATAGATGGGAATTCTCATAATTATTGACATGGACAATTGATAAAACATGCAATAGGCATATTTCGCATAAATGATATTCAAGAGATGATTTCAATATTGAATTAAATAGTTTCATTGTGTAATGAGTGATAGAGCAATCAATAAAAAAATAATAATGGTAAATGACCGATGTAATCTTCACAGATAATAATTTTTAAAAAATGCTTTTGTATAATCTTTATCGATTCATTGCATAAAATTCATTTGAATTTTGTAAAAAAGGGAGAGCAATTAGCTAATACCAGAATCGCAGTAGCCATTTGCCCTGAAAACGGAATAGTTGTTTCCCTTGGTCCACCATTATCTGGAATGAGAATCAACGTAAGACTGAGTAGACCCAAGCTTTTATTTTATTATAAGGCCATTAAACACACACACACACACACACACACACACACACACACACACACACACACACACACACACACATACATATATATATATATATATATATATATATATATATATATATATATATATATATATAATGTAATTCACAGACGGGTGAGGCGTCGCATTACGACTCTTCAGAGTAGATACAGACTTGATATCCACTCCAGTGCCGGTAAGCAGGATATATATGTATGTATGTATATGTATATGTATATGTATATATATATATATATATATATATATATATATATATATATATATATATATATATATATATATATATATATATATGTTTTACAATCCAATTCATTCCTTTGAATTCATCAATACTATTTGTACAACGTACAGCATTTGGTAATTTAAGTGTTTGCATTCCAGCTTTTTGGTACTTAAAGTGTTTGCATTCCATATATATATATATATACACACACACACATGCATGTTTATGTGTGTGTATACATGCATAATTATTTATATATATTTGTACTTTTGTCCGTCTGAGTTGACTCTCAAATATTTTAAAAGTACATATAAAAATATATACATGTGTATTTGTATTAGTGTGTGAACAAACATTCATACACACAAGCACAAACACGAATACACACACACACATTCACACACACACACATTCACACACACACACACACATTTAAATTTATGTGTTGAAAATACACAGGCAAATCCACCCATGCTGACATATATATATATATATATATATATATATATATATATATATATATATATATATATATATATATATATATATATACCTAAAGACTTTGCTGCTTAGATAAGCAAGCAAAACTAAAATGGAATCGATCAAAAGAATGTCTTGAATGCTGAATTTTATTGCGATATTTTAATTGTATATTCACATTAACTGATACACTTTGTCTAAAATTCGCTTTTTTTTTTCTTTTCAGGTGCACCTGGAGTACGAGGGGAACCAGGTATGTATTGAATTTCATATACAAACTTTAAATTTCCTGTTCTTGATATTTGTTGACATTATTTTAATGTGATTATACGCTGGTTTTTTCTTTCATCATCATCATCATCATCGTTGTCGTCGTCGTCGTCGTCGTCGTCATCATCTGTAGTAACAGTCTTACTTGCACTCTGGCAATCAAGTGGCAGCAAGTTTCCCCGACTCGATACTTCAATATTCCTCCCAGTTTCCTAGCCTCCCATTGACTACATGTTCGTGAATACATATTAATACATATCTATTTGTGTATGCCTAAATGATATACCTTTTCACTTTGCTTCCCTGGTTTGTTATCCACGGTGTAACAGTGACTGGCATAAATGTCAAATCAATAAAGATTTTCGAACAGTATTTCTTACATCTTAATTCCAATGCTCATAGCAAATTTTCAGACATTTTTCGACTGTTTATTGATAGTGTGGATTGGGAATATAGAAACTGGCTGAAAGCTCCTTTTTATTGCAATCTTTGCCTAAAGTAGTAGAATGGTAGTTTGGAATAATTACGATAGAGAGAGACTGAAATTAAGACATGAAAAATGGTAGCCATTAATTAATAATGGTTTACAATGCTTTATCTAATATCAATGAACTCAAGGTAATAACATCATCATAACATTTTCATCATTTCATCATCATTGTATTTTACAAATAATTTTGACCATTTTTCACCTCAATCCTAACTAGAAACTGTCAACAAAAACTGTCTCCAAAATTTCCAACTTGAGTTTCTTTGGTTTTCAAGTTTTTCTGGATGACTGCTTATGTATGTATGCACCAGTAGCGCTACAGGACTGAAAATCTGAATATTTATACCTCATCATATCGAAAAACAAAATGTGTTCCTTTTTAATTATCCCCCTTAATACGTTTATACTGAGGGTTCTTTAAACTGTAAGTATATGTTTGTGTCCGATTTTTTTTAGTTGTGTTTTTTGTGAAAGAAAAGTAACTGATTCATTGCTCCCCCACTTTTCATTTTTTTCAATTGAACATCCCAAACACAGCATGCTACCAAAAGACCTTGTTAAAGTGACAATTTCCATTGAGTGACTAACCAGACATATTTTTAGTTGCTTTTTTTTCACAAATCAAACCCACATTCTGAGTAAATTGTAATCACAAATAAATAGGGTGAGTCCAATATACGGGTTACTGCCCCCAACGAATGACTATGTTACCATCATGTTCCAGAATTTCTTCAGTTCTCTGACGTGGATAAAATATTTATCAAGCTTTTCACTTTCAATCGATTCTGCCTCGAGGTCTGCTGGGACAATGGAATCTACTATCTGTCACGTTTTCCTCCTTGTCCATGATGATTAGATTTAATCTCTCAGTTCGAATTGAATCCCGAAGTCTTAGAGGATTTTATGTTTTTTCATTCAATAAGACAGTCTCATCTCTGCGCCTGTACCATTTGTCTTTATTGTCAAATAGAATCCGTTTTCATATTTCTCAATGGATCACTCGTTCCTAACTATTACATCCTATCGTTGTATTTGACTGCATTCACTTAACACGCAGTCGGTTGATTCTCTTCAGTTCCTTACTGTCTGCATCTTAAATTACCCTGAAATCAAATGCAATATACTTGATGAATAATTTTTAATAAATAACAAAGAAATTCCATATATAAATAGTTAACTTGTTTTGATTGTTTCAAAATCCAAATCGGTGTTATTGAAGTTACCTGTATAAAGTTCATAATCTTTAATGGATTCTGGACTGAACTATTTCCCTTGACTATTTAGCAATTTCATCAAATTTCGTTTCGCTACTAAAAAGTTAGGATCGTTGAAGATTTCCTTTGGAATAGTGTACAGAAAACGTTAATTGGAGTACAAAATATCCATACCTTCAAATAAATCTGCATACTTTTTTATGTGTATAGAAATAAATTTTAATCTTCTACAACCAACATATTGATTTAAAATCGCCTGAAAAAAGTTGTCCCAATAATTTTTCGGCATGTATTTATATACTTTTGAACATACGATCATTTTTCTTAAATAAATAGAAAATATCTAGAGAGAAATCGATTTGAAATTACCACTTCATAAACCGATCATTGAAAATCTTTGGAGAAAAGGCAAATTTTTTGTGTAGGTTACCTTGAAAGGATGAATTAGTCACTATTTTACAATGATGATTATTCCCTTGCACACCTTCCTTCGATAGATAGATAGATAGATAGATAGATAGATAGATAGATAGATAGATAGATAGATAGATAGATAGATAGATGGATAAATAAGCTAGAACGTAAACGTAATAGAACATGGTCAGTATCGATTCTCTTTCTTGCAAGATGCAAGGGGAATAACTCATGATGGCTTATTTGTTACTGACCACGCTCAACACCATATGGCTACGATAAGAGATATCATAACAGCATTGACGCTTTCATTTATTTTATCCTTTATTCATTCATTTTATAAGCGAGAAGATATATTACGAGGATAATTCCCAAAATCACGATTTTATTTCAACTCAAATTTTGGTATCAAAATATGATTGCTCTATTTGAAAACATACTTGTTATTCATACAAATTTGTGTTCGGACAATCCGATCTTTTGTTCCCAACTTCGATGTTAACACAATGTTTATGACTAAAAGAAAATACTGGGTATGCACATTTCTGCAATATGATAGGACGTCTTTAAACAGATGTTTATGTGTAAAAAACAATGTACTTTTTGAGAATAGAGGTAAATGCAATATAAAGGAAATTTTTTGAACGAAGTTCGAATGTTCATAGTTCAAATTTATTTTCTTCAAAGCTATTTAATTCCTCATCTAGCACATTTCGTTCGCTTTGCCTTTAATGATTGACGTACTGTTCTCACTGAGTTTTCAAATCAGTTATTCCAACAGGCTATGGTTGAATATCAAGTGACAGCAAGTCTCTTCAATATTTTAGAAATCTTTCCTGTATTTTGGCTAATTTTTGCAGTCTTTATTATTCACTCATTGGGATTCCAAAACTTTATTGCACGACCACTTCCATTGAGGACTAAGTGAGAGAAAGTCCTCTCGTCATCTACTCTTTTTCTCAGCCAAATCCTTCATTATTTTTGCTGGTTTTAGAGATTCCTGGAAGGATTTGAATTTACTTTGTATTTCCAATTCTATGAACTTTTCGATGGGCTCTACCGATCTGTTTAAAACACGTTGACAAAAATTGGTAAAACTGTCACCTCTATGTTCTATATTTGTTCAGTTATTGTTGACCAAGAGAAAAATCAAAATAGGAAGAAAGGATGGAGATATGACTTGACTTGGCCGAAGAATTGAAAAGCAAATTGTGAAACACGAAAATTACCAATTGTACCCTTAATTAATGTAGCACGTTGAACGAAACATTTCGCAAAAGTTTACAAATAATCGTTCTCTTATGACGGATTGAAACTATCAAGATTATCGCATAGTTAATATCAGCAAAAATATCCACAATTGTGCCAGAACATTGATGAAACAGTCACTTGATCCCAAGCAGACGGCACTTACGCATAAACATCTGGAATGATATTATTAGCTCTTCGCTTCAAAAATGATAACCCATTGAAAAATGATATTAGAGGCACACTCATGATATTTGGTGCACTTAAAGCATATCTTGAATATTATAACGGTGAGATTGGCGGTGCTGTAGCTTGTGCAGATGCTGAGAGATTAGATGAGGGTTTGATGAGGTAATATGGCTCAGATTTGCAGTGACAACGACTAAACGCTCCTTGTATGAATATATACATACAAAATAATGATAATGTGATACTTGGAAACATCTAAATTCCATTGACTTGCTTAAACAAAGAACATCGTTACACATTTTCCAAAAAGCAAATTAACAAGGGAGACTACTCGACAATCAGTAACACACCCATATTCCTTGGCACTTATTACAGAAAATATACGTATACACCAGGCATCGCAACCAGAAGTTATCAATATTTGAAATGAAAGAGATAAGGCTTTAATTGCAAGACAATTTTCAAGAAGCTACTTTCTATTTTGCATCGATCTTCTGACAGGGAAATGGAAGTTGACCAGGGGAGTGGACATATTCTCAGGTTAGTGGTGCTGTTACTCTCCTATCCGAGAGTTCAAAAATATATCAGTAACCGAATTCACGATGGGAGGATAGGATGAACAACTCACAACAACTGAAGGAGGCCAAGTATCAGGATTAAATCATGCAGGCTCTTGTGAAGGGGTGGCACACGCCCTCATTCCCCATTGAAGTAATGTGTCACTGCTTTCTTGCCGAAAATCGGGTTGGAACCAAAAATATTGGATAAAGCCGCCAAGGAGAGAGCATTGTCAGTTGAAACCATTTCAAGGTGGCTTTGATTTACGGGAGCACGCGGCTCGCACCCTGTTGTACGCAAAGGCCAATTCAGTCTTCACTTCCTCTTCTCTAAGGCAAAGTGTACAGGCTAAATGTTAGCGGCCTTGATATACCTTATAAAGATGATCGATGCACCAACTTTCCACCGATGAATGGTAATATTCCATGCATTATGTGGACGATAATTTTTATCTTCATCCAATTTTATAGATTGAGTCCGTTTCAATCTAAGAAATATGACAGTCGTGGGCTTAAATGTATTTCAAAGATTCAATTTAATCTGTGAACAACTCAACACGTCAACCCTATTGAATCCAACGCATACAATTACGTTTGATTTTTTATTCTTTTTCTTTACAGCATGTTCTTAAACATTTGATCGTATTGTCATTTTTTAATTTACTTGTGTAACCAACAGTGCAGCCATCTGCTGCCATCTGCTGCATTGTGCTCTGACAACGAATTAAAAGAATGACATTTCAACTAGAGGCCTCTTCTTTTCATCTTGTTAACTCCCCTGAATGGTTTGAGATGATGCAATATGGTTGCCGTCTTCTTGTTAACGTTTCGAGAAAAATCCTCGAGAAGGTCGTTGACCATTGCTGCCGATGATTCCTAATCCTTAGGATCAGGGTTCAACCTCCATCGAGGTACAACATTGGTATCTATATTTCCAGACATAAACCTATTGAACAAACCCTGAACAGTCAACACTGTGTTAGTGTTCATATAACTCCAAATGCTTTGCTGACCATATCAGTACGTCAAACAGAATGTTGTACTTATTTGACATCGTATCTGAGAATTAGTCCAATTTCGTTGGTAAAAACTGATGCCATAAAGGTCTCTGAAACTTCGAGTAATCACGAGTGACATCATTGTTTATAATGAATTTATAGGAAAGACAATTACATTAGTGAATTTCTCAATTTTAGCATTATTCGCTATGATGTGAAAATTGTTTTGTAACAACAGAAGATATTTTCCTGGGTAGCTTGCAATTTATTATGCAAAGGCAGGCGTACAAATAAGAGAGTTTGAGTATAGGTTTCCTCCACTGTCCAAATGTAGGGCGTCCTAATAAAAAACTTTTTATCAAATATTTTTTCAACTTTTCCATATCTGGTACCCAAGGTTGAGTCGTTGGAGGCTTATATGGTCTTAGTATTGGAGAATCTCGCAGTTTTTGTAAAAGCAAAGAATATAGATCAAAACATGCTATCGAATAGTGTGGGATAACTCTACTATAATAACGATTAGTTGAATAACCAAATCCTTGTAAGTGAGAAGTGACCCGTTACATTATCAATGAGACTTTGTTCTGATTTTCCATTGAAGATATGCAATCAATTCGTAGAACTTACGTTCAAAATTTACAAAAATGTAGAAATCAATGATTGAGGATTCGCCAATTATAATATATCAGTCGCAAATGTCAGCTGATGAGCCATATAAACTCAAGATTGCAACATTATGCTGAACATATAGTATATTTTCGTGATGAAAAAGTGGATGCTTGAAATTTGACGTATTGAATTATAGTTGGTCGAGTTTTGATCATCCTCATCTTACAGAGAAACAAAGGGAAATCGTCACTTCAACGTGATCACACCTACCGAATTCGACAGATAGAGAAACAGGTGGGATAATAGATAAGTACTTTTTTTTCATGATATAGGTTTATATTGCTTTTTGCTATTTCACTTTTACGAAAGACGTACAATACAACAGGTTTTCCGTCTATCCAGAATGGTTGAGTGCAAGGAATGAATTGCCATTACTTGATATCGAATTTATTTTGCTTTCCCTGACCAAATTATGACAATAATTGAATGTTCGGCAGAGAAGCTGGTTGGTAGGAGGAAAATGGTTCTGGGGTGTAAGCTTTCAAGCAAAATTATGAGCTAAAAAAAAAAGAAAAAGAAAAAGCTGTTTGCTGTTATACGTGGCGTAAGGGAACTATCGAAGAGCAAGGGATTCACTCAAGGTCCCTTTATCGTCCGTCCTTCGACATAGACTGTCCCTAGGATACGCCAGATCACTCTATCTATGGGTGTCACGGAGCCAATACTTTTTAAAAAATCTTTCTATCTTCCATTTTACCAGCTTTAGTTGCGCATATGATCTCTAGGGTTTCATGTTCATGAGTCGTGATGTCCATTGGTTGTCTGTTATTCTTGCAACATGATCATTTGAGTTTTCTTATGGATTTTATTCCTAAGACACGTATTTCCCCTTAATACATTGTGCTGTCGGGTTACTTCTCCAAAAGGGGCTGAGCATGATTCTTACATGTGCAACCAAATCAGATGAAGATCACTGTACGATGGCAATTCTTCAGCAGAGCAAGATCAACCTATAAAAACAAGAAAATCCCATTAGTCCAAAAGAAAAGAGCATACAACCAATACAAACTTCCGATAGTCACCAATGGTCCTGTAGTAAGGAGCCATAAAGATGTTGGCATGTAACAAAGGAGTTAAGCAACGATATTAGACTCGTTTAACGTCGCAACAAGCGATTAAACCTAACATCTGCAGCATGGGATATACAAAGAACCATTTGTGTATCAGCTTCCTCCAACTAGGAGCATAGTTCCCCGGCTGCTTTGGAGAGTTTTGATACATTTTTTCATACTGCAGTCAGAGTTGACATAACTACTTAGAACCGCCTCTACTGTTACTTGCGTGGCTATCCTTTGAAGGAAATCCATGCAAGATTTCTGTTGCTCCTTCCTATCTAAGTTTGAGGCCCAAGAATGATTTATCGGAATTGGAACTTTGGATACAAGACTGTTGTTGTTGAAATTGACAATGCTTCGATGCTGGCTCTCTGAGTCTTTTATGAAATCAATGTAGCTATCGATGATTATGTGTCATAGATTAAATGAACACAATGACTTGATCTTGGGTCATGCTGCTTCATATAGTCCTCCGAAGGTCCCAAACTGGACTGCACGGAATATGAGACATGAAATAAACCACAAGGATTATTTTCTGCTCTGAAAATTTGATGAATCTCGAATTTTCTTGCTTCATTTTCTTACTAGCACATGTTTAGCTGGCCTTCTTGAAAAATCGCCATCAAACAAGGAAGATTGATTAAGTGGATCGTATTGAAAATATTGCATATCAGACTATGGCATGCTCTTGCAAGATCGTCTCCTGTACCAGAGCAATCTCGTTAGAGCAAGCCTGTTCATCTGTTGGAACCTTGCTTGGATCAGCTTTAAGTGATTTAATAAGATGTGAAACTTTGGCTTTTTTATAGTGATTTTTTATCTACCTAATGGGCGTTCTGTTCGAAAGCTTTCGTATTTTTCTGCGGTATTCTCGAAAGTAAAAATACTGTAAGCCACTTGTTCATGATAGAAACACTTCCGATATCGTTGTACAGCTTGACAATGTCAACGAGTTCAGACAGATTCAAGCATACCGGTAGATGATCACTGCATTGTGATTCTCAGTTAGTTCATGATTAAAATTGCCTTCTCTATTATTAACATTTCATTCTGCAAAGCTTTGCTGATGGCTCAAATTTCGAGGTAGACAACCCTTAAGACAATTTATTTGGTGCGTTCGTCCTATATTTCCCAGTTGCACCCATTCTTGACTTTTCAAGAATTCATTGGTGGTTGTTCAATTGGGAATCTGTGAATATTCTCTGAGTACAGTGAACCGTACTTTAAGTAGTTTTTGCTGTCACGATCAGCGAGTATGGATGAAGAGCAGGCTAATCCCCGTTACGGTCTGCAAGGCATCACAGGTATGTCGACAGACCTCTTCAAATTCATATTGCAAGATTTGTACGTTTTTCAATCAAGCATCAATACTTGTATGTTAATATCCTTGATTTTTCATCTTGAAGTCACGAATCAAACCTATGGACTGTTTCCAGACCTGCTCGTATTCGTTCTGGTTTCTCGACTTCCAAAATAATTCATTCTCATAATCTATACTACTTCAGAAATAATAATCAATCCATGCGGTTACCTGACATAGTGGGTTCCGCCTATAACTCCTTCAATTATCTTAAAACCAAAGATTTTTGTCTCCACTATTGCGTCTTGACGACTCTCTCCATTCAAAGCCTTTCAGCTTTAGCGAAGGATAAATCACTCAACATGCGCACAATGTAAGTAACGTAGAATGTCAAAAAGGTTTTGTGAACTAACTCTGAACTTCTAAACGGTTCCTAGTACAGGGCCTGTAGTAATGCCTGGATAGTAAGATCAATCTATACTCGGTTCCTCACCCTTGAATGTTGAGATGGTTACGTATTTCCGATCGATGTTTGTGGAAAGTGTTCGAACCCAAGTAAAGAGCAGAAAGTCAGATGCTGATTAGCAAGGCCAGCTCAAATTTGGATATTAGCGTAGCTAATCAGTCATCAATCCTGGTTTGCATTAATATATTCTTTCGTTTTTCTCCAAGTGTACTTCTCAATAAATGTAGATGCGGTTTCAGATTTCATCTGTGGGCATACTTTTAGCGATTTAGTGATACTATAGATGCTTTAGATCTTGAAAATTCAGATTAAAATGTTTTAAACCACGGACTACTCTTGTTTTTATATATTTGATCCATTTTCGAGAAGCATCACAATGTAAACTATAAAAATTTCATTAAAAACTTAAGATTTATTAAACTTTCAGACTTTTTTCAAAATTTGATCCGGAATGACGATCTAAATAAATAAAAACAATGAACTAGAAACTTGCTAATGCATTTCAACACATTCTCTATCATCCATTTAAAAGTATGCAAAATTCTAATCGAAATAATCTGTGATAGATTATATTTTCCTGACTTGAAATAAGTGAAAATCAATTATATCGTAGGAACACAACCTCGCAAAAAAAGAAAAACCCTTATAATCCGAAAATTTGCTATTATAAGGAAAACTACCTCAATTGTAAAATAACTCGATATTGTCTTTTCCCCCCTATAAACAGTTATTATTACTTCCCAGTCTGTGTAACAGATGGTTTTAATCACACTTTGTACCAGACAGAAAATGCCCGAATCGTTTTATGTTTTGTTCAAAGTTTGTTATGCAACTGCAGGTTTTATAAATATTTAATTTTACCTTTAGATTATCCGAATGTTAGCCGAGTTGAATAACCAAATGCAATCTTGCAAAGTTCTGAGCAAGAAATAACAGATTGTGTCATGAATACTTCATAATGTTAGCGCCATAATCATTTCAAAATATTATTCGTGGTTACTGATTCCAATTCAATAGAAGAAAAAAATTTAAGCATCAGTTCTATCAATAACCTAAAACGAAAATGCAGAATGTGAAAAATGCGATTTCCGGTTTTCACTTTTGTAAAACATTGAATACTGAATCTCTACTCAAATGATCATATCAATATGCAAACCAGGTAGGAGAAATATAGGAAGTGGAACAATAGGAAAACTAGTTTCATATATTGATTGTCAAACGCTTGAACCATTTTTATAAATTGAATTAGGGATTTCTGTAAAGCAGATTTTCTACAACCGATTCTTTTCACCGTCTCCGATCTAATTTATCGCTGATCAAGCATAACAGCATTGACTAATGCTCGCTATAACCCAGTTGTGTACCGATATATTATCCTATAAATCGCCAATGGATTTATCAGAGAAATATTTGGAGAATATGCCTCTATTATTCATTATGTGTCGTATTTATTGAAAAATGTCAACCAAAATAGTTAACCGAAGTTGCTTCTGCTCTCAGTTTGGTTTGGCTCGAGGCTATGTATGTAGCACGAGTACATGCCACCTGAATGGAGCTATAGGACTGGGAATAAAAACCTTTTGACTTTAGCAGGCGTTGAACTAGTCGTGTCACTTTCCAAGCGATTAGTCTGTAAACTTGGATAACTTTTGAAAGACTTTTCGTCCGCCATTTAAGAACGTATATCGATTTAAATGAGAATGACAATATCAATATTTGTGATCGCTATTTCACATCAAAAGGAGAGATTAGGCCTACAGCAATGGCAAGCTCTAAAAACCCACGAACTGAGGATTTAAAAATAAATAAATAAACATGAAACCACCCTTTAGAATTGAAGAAAGGAGAATTACAATCGCAATAAAATCTTGACAAACCTTTTTCAAAGAGGAAAAAAAACATAAATAAAAGAAAAAAGATTTTTACAATATGTAAAAAATTCTGGTTCACATCAGAATACTCACAGACAAGAAAATTCACATCAAAATATAAATGTATAACAAGAATAAAAGGGAATAGAAATGTGAATAGAATAAGACGAAGGAGTTTTTCCACCCAAGTAATAGATCCTCCCCCATGTCGTCGATTCTCTTACCATATTTAAATCTCTTCATTGATTTTATGTTAAATCTATTGATGTATATATTCCAACCACGTGTATATTGATTGATGGTCATATCATGTTAGTGAAAGTAATTCTATGATCTTGCTGGATACTTGTATTGGGTGAAAGAAGTCGACAAACAAACGTGCAAGGAAATCTGGCTCTAGGAAGGCAGATGATCAGATATGACCTTTCTTTTAGATCCCTGGATAAAGCACGAGTAAAATCACATGAATATAACGATATATGAATTATAAATTGCGTTATGTTATATAGACACTTATCTGTAATGATTTACACAGTTGATATAGAATTCTATAATCAATTTAATTGGATGAACAAGAAAATGAGACTGCTTCAGGAATCGAACTTGCCACCAATAGATGACTGCTTCAGCGTAGCGGCGAACTTAATATTTTGCTGAACAGTCCGCCAGAATTGCAGGAGACAAATACTGCTTTCAAACCGAATTCTCATCTCGTTTATCATCGGTCTTTTTTCAACGGGACAGTATGTATTAGAGAACAGAAACAAACGGAAACAGGAACGAACACACCCACCCACCCATATATGTATATATATATATATATATATATATATATATATATATATATATATATATATATATATATATATATCGATAGATAGATAGATATCTATGTGTGTGTGTATGTGTATGTGTGTGTGTGTATAATTTCATCAAAAACAGTTTTAGTAGAAGGAGGATTTTGCAAATGAATAGACGAAGTTGATGCAAAAGTGTCTAGCATTCGTCCTAAAAAACATTTATTTCTGTCAATTCATGACATAATGACATCAAATTTTAGACTTATTATTCAATAACAGACTAGGCTTTTTGGTTGAGAGTTGAGACAGGATTGTTGAACGTGCCAAAGAATTTTACTAAAAAAACCCTACTCATCCAAACAAGGACTACAAAGCAATGAACAGGATACGCAAGATTCGAGCAATCAACTCGAAGACTTCCAAGAAGTCACCCCATTAGTGGTGAAACAAGCCATCAAACAGACGAAAAAAAGAAAGGCCCAAGGATCGGACCACATTACCCTCAACATACTATGAAAAGTGGAAACTGGCTTTCCTTTTCAACTTGAGTCTAAAACAGAGTAAAGTCCCAGATGATTGGAACACTGCAATCATAATGCTTTTTTTATAAAAAAAACAAAGGAAACCCAAAAGACCTCAACAACTACAGGCCTGTCAGCCTACTCGACTACGTATACGAACTTTTCACAAAATCATCACTGATCGAATCACAGAAACTCTTGATGATAACTAACCACGAGAGCAAGCTGTATTTAGAAGAAGCTGCTCAACAATGGACCATCTGTGTTCGATAAATCAGCTGAAAGAAAAAGTAGCAGGATATAAACTACTACTTGCTGTAGCATTTATCCATTCTAAAAAGGCTTTCGACTCCAGTATATGTCGATGTGCTGAAACATACAATCAGTGCAGCTCCTTCATCAGGCTACATGAAGACTCGGAGCTCTTTCAGCTCTAGAAAGGGGTAAGACAAGGTGATACCAGCTCAACCGAACTCTTCACAGCCTACCTTAGGATGATTTTCAGAAGACTACACTGGGAGAATACAGTGATCAGAATAGACGGTGAATATCTGACCAACCTAAGATTTGCAAACAGCATTGCTCTTTTTGCAGAGAACCTACACGACCTTCACCAAATCCTAGATGAACTAAATGAAAAGTGCAAGAAGGTTGGCCTACACATAGACTTAAGAATGACAAAGACCATGTGCAAGACCCACATTGGAGATAAAAATACTCAGATCAAAATGCATCCTCTCAACAGTCATTTACGGAGCTGAAACATGGAACCTAACGAAGAGATAGATCTGCAAATTGAGAACCATGTAACGTGCACATAAAATCATTATGCTAGGCCTCACATGGAGAGATCAAACGAAAGCACAGTACATTTGGAAGAAGACAAAAGTCAGGGACATAATAGAATCCATTAAAAAGCTGGCCATGTTGCAAGAATGGTAGATAACCGATGGACATTGCAACTCACGACATGGATTCCCCGAGATCACATGCAGAACTGAGGCCGGCAGAGCATTAGATGGAGAGCCGACCTAGACGGATTCAGAAAGTAATAGCCTAGCAAAGCCCACCATAAAGAAGCGTGGCGAATCTTGAGGAAGATCTATGTCCAACGACGGACGTTAAAAGACTGATGATGATGATGATGATGATGATGATGATGATGATGATGATGATTCAAATTGTTTTACCTGAACTGATGACCCAGCAGGTATTTTGACTGTGCAAACCGTAAATTCGGTAAAACAAAGGTCATATACAACCAATACGTTAAAAACAAGCATAGACTGATCAAAATAGAAAAAAGGAGAGTAGTGGAAATTAAACCTTTTCATCTACCTCGGATAATGAATCTCTATGAGAAAAATCCTCGAAAAAGAGAGAATCAATCGGATAATCACTCTAGGGTGGCAAGCTTCCGGTAGAGCCAGGTCAACCTAAAAAAAAAATACCATCAGTCTTGAAAAGAGAGATATAAAACCAATGCATCTCGCCCCGAGACTCTCTTATCGAGCTAAAACATGGAATATAACCAAAAGTTTGACTCTTGAACTGACAACGTGCGCATGGAAAAATCATGTTCAACATTGAATGATCAAAAGACAGCACGATATATCAGTAGAAACAAGAATCAAGGATATCATTAAAAATAATAAGAGGATTCAAGATGTATTTTCCCGAATATGTTGCTTGAATATCAGACAACCGCTGGAAATTGTAGCTCACTTTAGAGATCAAATACAGAAGTTAAAACAGAACGGACATTGCAACGCCCACGATAGAGACATCTTGCAAATCGTGGGAAGATCTATGTCCAACTATAGGCGCTTATAGGGTACCGCTGATCATTATGATGATGATGATTATGTATGTTTTCAGAGGTACTGATAACCAAAAGTTTTTTTGCACTGAGTGAAATGATTGCTGGTCAGAAATTTGCCGATTTATAGGATAGGCCACATATAAGGGGCCTTCCCATCCCTCGATCAAGATCGTTTTTCTTTCCATTTTGGAATATTTAGCCCAAATATTATCAAATTCACCCCCGTATAAGCATGTCAAAATAAAACCTTCGAAATATATCGGGTACAAGTCATGTCAAAGTGTTCTTTCACTGCCCTATTTTTGTTTACTGATTTATAGAAAATATCTAATGTGTATAAATAGTTGAATAATATCTCTCAAATCTCAAGTACATATATATATATATATATATATATATATATATATATATATATATATATATATATATATATATACACACACGTTTGTGTATGTGTGTGAATGAATGCATATGAATATATGTGTGTGTGTGTCTGTATACATAGAAGAATATATATCTATATACATATACATATACATGTCTACATTTGTGTGTACATATGTATGTTCATATATATATATATATCACGTACATGCACACACACACACACACATATATGTAAAAGCCTTTTTTGCTTTCCTCGAGGGGAAGATGTCTTTTGTCAGTCTCTTACAAGTGCACATTCCTCAGTACACTTGGGAATCAATTTCCATATCCTATATCTTTGCTCACTCCTTCATTCAAATTATTGTTCCTATTATATTCTGCAGCTGTCCATTGATATGATTGGAGAAAAATGGCTGCTGCACCTTTAGGTGTTTAGATAACTACAATGAGGAATGCTAGGTATTAGGTATAATATACTAGATTCCATGAAATAAATGAAGATTGATTGGCTTTATTTCCACTGCATGTCTTACATAAGATTAGTTTCATTAATACATGAGTATGTTACTTTACAGAAGCAAATATCAAATATCAAAATAATTCCGAAAATTCACAAAAAATATCATTGAGTAGTACGTATATCATTGTGTTAAATCTTTTGATGGACGAATCTTTAAAGGAAGATCTCGATTTTTATTGGAATTAGGGTGCGGGGAAAATTATTTGTTTTCCTTGCTTTTGTTAATAAAAAAAAAGATTGATAAGAAATAACTTGATAACTTTGAATGACCTCAAAGGTCAACTTCCCATAACCTCTAACATAGTAATCAAGATTTACCCTTATGAAATATTTCAGCTTTTTAGATGCGACATTGTGAATTACAAAAGACAATTTCTGGTGACCTTAAATAACCCCTGGAGTCAATCTCACCTAACCTACGGCTATGGCTTTGAGAAAATTTATGCATGTGTGAACGCATATTCATGTGCAAGAAAGAATAGAAAAAAGAGCGCAAAAAGTAGACTGACCGACAATGTAAATGCTAAAAACATTGAAAGGCGACCGAAATATATTGAAGAGATTATTGAAGACGGATAATGCTTACGATGAAGGAAATGGAAGAAATACATTATGGTTCCACGATGTCTGTTCGGAAACTAAAAATGGGTATGGAAGGTTACTTGTCCAAGCTAAACTCTACTGCAAACAGCTCAACGGCCACAGAATCACAATTGCAGTCAAAGTTATAAACGTCTGAAAACAACTCTCACTACTGCCGCAACAATTCGAGGCTGAAAATTCGATTTAAGACTGCAGAGAAGAAACTGTCGTCATAGATACAAACGGGGAAATCACAGGAAACTTGGAAATCCAACTGAGGGCAGGGGATTTAGATTGAGAGTGAAAGAAGGAGAAAATTACGCAGAGAAAAATGACGTCGCTTCATGTGTGAGAGCGGACAGTATTGATTTCAAAATCATGGAAGGTCGGTATTTGCAGGACATTCTATTTTTCCATTTGTCTCATAGTTAAGTGCACAGACTCCTTATTCTAGGTATTTTATTGCCGATAATAGGTGAAAATTGCAAATGCATCGACCGGGACTGTTGTGTTTTGAAGGTTCTGATAATCGATGTCTTTGCATTTATATTAGAAGTACACATAATTGTATATGCATGCTGATATTTTATCTGGCCTCCAAGACCAATCAGAATACTGATATGTTATGCAGCTGGACGTTACAATAGAGAAGCAGCATAGATACCATTCTGGATGGGAAGTAACGGCTTTAAAAATGCACACCTGTTTTTTTCCCGATAGAGATTGATTAAGGGCAATAAAATTCACCTGACCTCAATCCTGCTGAGAATATTTAGTCATCATGATGTTCCATGGTGATAAAGTCCTCTTAGATTTGTGATATTATAGACCACATTGAACGTGCTCGATTGACCATCTTTGGTAGGAATTCAAAGGCAAACAACAATTCAGTAATCTCCTTTGCTCTTTCAAAACTAGTTTGTTTTTATTCTCCAAGACTTTGGACGGAAAATCGATGATAAATAATGGCAAAACGTTCATTTAGTCTTGCTTGTCAAAACAGTCGGTCTTATTATCCTTATCCTTTATGCACATACATACACACACGCACACGAACACACACACACTCTCTCTCTCACTCTCTCTCTCACACACACACACACACACACACACACATACACACACACACACATAATCAGTTTCCAGTGTTTTGTGGACACAGTCTCTGTTCTTGATGGAAATTTTTCGTTTTATGTCTTCGATTGGAAAATGGTTCTCTTTCATTGCAGAAAATATTCAAATGGTTATGGTCATGTTAGAGTTGGAAAAGCGACCACAAATAATGACTTTGTTTTTTTTCCAAATTTCAATAGATACATGTTCTATAAGTGGTAGACGAAAACAATGTTTTTCAAAGTATATATTTATCCCCAAAACATTTTTTTTTATCCATCTTTTTATACGTTCACTGTTTGGAAGACACTCCGATTAAGTCACTATCATTCCAAATTACCGATAGAGATAAATATTTTCCCATCATTTTCTAAACTTTTTTTTTCAGCTGATGAAGTTGAAAACTTATGTTTTTTTTTGTTTTTTTTTTTGGTGGGGGGAAAGCATTCTTGATTTATTTGATTGCTTATTCCATTTTATTTTTTTGTGAGATGTACTATTAACCTTTCGATAATAAGCTTCCAATTCACGATAATATCCCGAGAGAATAATTCCAAATATTGTTTGTTCAATGTGAATTATAGAGATAAATGTTTTCCCATCAGTTTCTGGACTTATTTTTTTTTAGCTGATGAAATTTAAAATATTTTTTTCGGTAGGGGGGGGGGCTTCTTGACTTATTTGATTGCTTATCTCATTTCTTTTCTTGCTTTTTTTTTTTTTGAGAAATGTACTATTCAATTTTCGATGATAAGGTTCCAATTCACAATAATATCCCGAGAGAATAATCGAAAATATTGTTTGTTCAATGTAAATTATCAAAAAGACAAGACTGATATACGAATTGGTGCATGGATGATTGGAACACCTTTCACTAAAAGCTCGATGTAATTTTTTGAGCTTCGCTCTACTAATGCACTCTAATGTACTTCATAAATTTCGATTTGTATCTTCAGCTAATAAGCATGTTGTAATTCTGACAATTTGGACTGTTAATGAATTAACGATATTAATGAATAACATTTTACTAACACAATCTGCAGGCTACTAATGATTATTGTCTTTCTTTCGTCATTGAGTCAAGACAGTAAATATAAAATGCATTGCCTTGACAATACAGTCGATTTCTGAATAGCTAAGCATACAAGCTACACTTGGAATCAATCCATTATTACGCTTGACATCAGAGCGGGGGAAAGTTTTGAATCCTTGAAAGGAGGAAAGTATCAGCTTTTTTTTTTAGTACAATATGAATCAAAGATGGTACACTAGATTCAAAAGCAAAATATTGACAGTCAAACATAAAGGCTTTCACTCAATTCATTACAGTAAGCAATGGCATACAATGAACAGTTTTATCAATTAAAACAAAGAATAACATTTAAACGAATGAATACACCAGGTGGTTTATTAAGTGTTAATACAAAATAATATAAACGCATACACGAATCAACCGAGAAAATATAATGCATTCACCAAACACCAACTGTTCACAAATGGAGACAGAGGTTGTACGATAGGCAATGCAATACTTTTGTACATTTGTTATTTGAAAATCATTCACTCTAGGTTATGTTTCTTATGCATACACGAGACAAAGTTTCAAATGCGTACACAATGCGATGAAATTTTCCTGACAAAAAGTTCAGGTGAATAATGCATATCAACTCAAAAAGCTATTTTACAATTGTTTTCCCTATTTTCTTAAAAAAAGTTGTTTGTTTATCAAATACCAATGTTCCTCCAAAACATTTGAGAGTTGTATTTTCTTCAAGTAATAAATAAACATTATTGGGAAAGTTTGTATCAGGTCAATCCTTAAGTGATGTCCGAATCAAATGTGAGACAGAATTTCATCTTCAATTCAATTTTATTCATTGACTTACATTATACTACTATCACTATCTATCACCATCGATGCCCTCCTTCCAACAATTCACAAGCTTTGTAGTACCGATTATGTAAAGGTACTGTGGTTGGAAGCGGAAAAACAAGTTTAGAGATCATAGTTTCCACCTCTGTATATGTTTTACGGACTAGTTAACCAATGATGATCAGGAGGAACATAATCTGGGCATTAAAGAGGAGATAATCTTTTCAGATATAATCTTTGTTGAGTTAGGCTGTGCATCAACGTGATGGAACATCACACATTTTCCATCAATTGTATTTGGCCTTTTCTCTTTCAAAGCAGTATTTTGGAGCCCTAACTTCTGTAAATACCTGTATTCTCAAACTAACGTTGACTGGTATAAACTCAAAGTGGATTTCTAAAACGCAATACCAACAAAATCTTGCCAACGGTTTTTTTTTTGTTTTGTGTTCCATTTCAAGTTGTGCTTTCGACTGTTAACCGCCCCTAAGCCATTATCGGCATGAATTTATAGTCTTTTAGGATAAGTTTTTTCATCATCTATCACTAATGTATTCAAAATTGGTGAGATAAATATTAGAAAGTACAGAGTTTCCCTGCCCATTGTCATCTCACACATCGGGAAGAACCATTCTTCTAAGATATAACATCCCTTGTTTGCAGATGACACTTGATTATTCTATCGTTTAAATCCAGTTGTTGAGCTACTTCTTGGTCCGTTGCAGCATTATTTTATCGAGTTTATATATAAGAAAGTTATCATCGAGGTAACCGGGACGATCTGTTCTGATCTGTCACTTCTCCTAATTTGAAGTACATTTCAAAATGTTTTAACCATCTTCAGCAATTATTTTGTTTGGATAATCTAATCCATCAGCTGCCCCGTAGAATTATTGTTTTTTTTTTAAATCCTCATAAGGCATGATATATCTTGTGTGCTCTGCAGATGCTTGCAACTTCAGGTTGGTTAAGTTAGTTGGATCGTGATGTGATAGCGTAACTCACTCTTTTAAATCGGCATGGACACATAGAAATACAAATCGATATCACCGAACCATTTCAGAATAACTAATACATAATTCAAACTCTCACAATCAGATTTCGGATATTATTTGTGGAATGACCTGGTATTCACGCACACATTTCATGTGTCTGTTAATATAATAGACATCCATTCATTGCTTAGATATACGAATTCAATGCAACGAAAATGGATGGTAATTCCGATTTTATCTAATCGATACTGACATTGCATGTGCCTGCTTTTACTAACCCGATTACTAACATTTGCCTGTTGTTTGCCCTTTCTTACGTTTACAGGTTTTGGACTCACCGGACCACGTGGTCAACCAGGCTACCCCGGACAGAAAGGTGAACGCGGACAAAAAGGGCAGAAAGGAGATCGAGGTCCAAAAGGAGATCGTGGCGGTCAGTATTCCATATATCATGCACAACATGGATATATTCTCCAAGGACATGATGGACACTGACACAGCAAACAATCTACGTTCCATCTCTTCAACGTTTTGGCCAACTTGTTGACGGAAACGTTTTACTCTCCTCCGTCTCTACTCTTCGGAAGAGAGTCGATTGCTTTCTTTCTCTTTTCATTCTTTTTTTGTTTGCGGTCGGGATTGGGTGGATCAGTGTGGATAATATCTTCTGGGAATAATGCGTTTTTACTTGTATTCGTTGTTGTTGTTGTTGTGGCCTTTCAGAATTAACGGTAAAAAAAAAATTGAGTTTATTAGGGAAAAAAAAACACATTGTACTTGCCTACCTAGACATCCATTAAGATAGGAGGTATTACAGGTATTATACAATATCACACTGAGTCCAATGTGCTCGTAATATGGATGGGAGACCGAGCGCAGAAAGGAGTCAGTAAGAGTTGCATTGAGTCTTTTAAAATGACCAGGTAACGCCTGTGTCTTATCCGCTGGCAAATAAGGCGTTTGAAAGAATATGTTGAAAGAAGAAATGAAATAATCCTAATCTGAAGATCTAATAGTTGAAAAGGTTTTTGCTACTAAATGGTATTATGTGTTATGTGTGGACTCAACATTGTACTTTTCTGTTTATTTGTTTTTTAATGAACGTAATCAACGTGATGTTTGTATCGTGTAAACTGTAAATGTTAATGTTCGTGTGATGTGTACACGTAGAGAAGAGTGAGCATATGTGTACATTTACTGAATTATCATTCATCATTTAAAACTTGCAGTAATGTCGCTCAAATCCACACCTTTTATGCAGGTGGGCAAAAAGTTAACTTTAATCTATCAATTAGTCTACTTAATGACATGAAAACTGGAACTAAACTCTAAATTTAAAGGTTACTGGTGAAGGATTTATTAGCTTGTACTAAAATTACAGTTCGAATTTTGGTTATCAATTTATCATACTTCTAGATCTACTAATGATCCAAAGCTTTTATCAGGATAA
Source organism: Thysanoteuthis rhombus (assembly GCA_963457665.1). Lineage (NCBI taxonomy): Eukaryota > Metazoa > Mollusca > Cephalopoda > Oegopsida > Thysanoteuthidae > Thysanoteuthis > Thysanoteuthis major. Next base: position 53,465,387 of record OY735201.1, on the reverse strand, counting down.
TAAACTATTTCGTTTACAGTATAATAGCTACATTTTGAAAGGGAGAGCTGAAGACTTGTTTTGAACTGTAGCAGATTAAAATGCAGTTGGATTTTTTTTCATTACGTACACTTTCTAAAAGTGATATGTAAATATCTTTAAAATTTAAGCGAATAGTCAAGGAATTGAACCCTTTGCGAACATGTGTTTCAATCAATTAGTCCGTCAAGTTCCATCGTAGAATAGTATACGTCCTAAACAGTAGTCTATATTGCATCGTCTATTTTCACTTAATTGCTTTTGCCATAAGTGAATAAAGATTTTCCCCCGATATCCAAAACCAAATTGTTCCTCGATAAGACAACATAGCGTTAAATTAAAAAAAAATATTGATTGATTTACATTGGAAGAATCCTTAGCGTTCCGCGACCCCCAAATAACCTTCCTCTATGGCTACCAGTTTTACACTAAACGGAACATCCATACGAGCATTCATTTCTTGAGCTTTTCTAATTCCTCAGGGAAGGCCATACTAACTGATGCAGAAAATAGATTGTCAAATAGCACAAATGCTCAGAAGCACAATTGAAGCGTAAAGAAAGCTTGACTAGATTAATCTAAAAGGGAAACTAATGAAAGGAGTGCGTTTATCTGATGAAACTTTGCAGTTCAAATTTATTCAAAGTATGACTTGTATCTTTGGATATAAATATTGGATTTTCCTTCCCTTACTTCGAATTTCAGTCTAAATTCTAATTATGAATATATTCTCAAATCATTCATATCTTTATTTTTTGTTGTTTCAACTATACTTTATATATTTGGTTAGTTTGATCAATATTGTAATACGATGGATAATGCTATGATTAGAGCTAAAGAATGTATATTGGGAATATTCAGCCAAAAAAAATTACCTATACAGCACGGTAACAAAAGTCTCGACCTAAACTAAGCTTTAAAGATTCGAAATATATTATTGTATATTTTTTAAATATGTCATTAAAATTCCAGATTATGTTCGCATGATTGAACTCCTTACTATTTTCCATTCTGTTAACACAGTCTCGGTTTGTATTTCTTTCAGCTTTCGTCATATGTATACTCTATGAGAAAAGAGAAATATGGCGAGAGAGGGAAAGTAGTAATTAATGTACCAACCGGATTGGTCCATTCCAGTGACACATATATGAAACCATACTGTCACTATGGACGCTAGGGATTCCAAACCATACACTGGAGAGCTCATAAAAAGGTATTTGAAGGAAGATTCACTGTTGAAACTCAAGTTAATCCTGTATCTGCTCGTAGCCTGTAAGCTGATATACGCTGTATGTTTCAAAGTTCTCAAACTCCTCTGATCTCATACTAGAGAGGATGATATATACTCTTCTCTCTCAATATATGGACTGCCACACCAGACATAGCTACATCCCCTGTGATTATGGCTTTCTTGGGGTCATTGAGTCTGGCCAATTTTCCTTTCTATGTTGTTTTACATTTAAACATGCTACACAACGTGCAAAAATTTTCAGATTATCGTTCGAAAACATATGATTGTTAACGATTTATTTAACCATATAATCTGGTTGAGTTTAAATATTCAAAAATTAGAAATATATGATTTCAAATCTGGACAACTAGAATTTGTTTAACGATTTAAGCTGGTACAAGGCCACAGTTGAAGTTCACAAGTGGGGACCAAAATCATTATAGTGCTTAGAGTCTGAGAGACTATTAATTGTTTAACAGTATACAATCAAGCATTTTCAAAAAATAGTTTAGGCCTTTATAAACTATTATATTTTTGATGTGGATCCTGAGTAGCATTTCAGTTATCAGTATGCTAAACGAAATCAAAGAACTGAGACTGAGTTCTGGCTAACACAGATTATGTTGAATGCACATTAACACTTCTGAAAAAGGCATGAACCCACTTTTTCCCTATTAACTCTAACCACTAAGTATACGTACTAACGAAAATAATTTTATGAATCTACGAGCGATCGCTTGGACAGTTGATACTCCTAAAACCTCCTTCGGCAGCTTACGCAATTGTAGCACAATTGTCAAACTTCCCAGAGGCAGTCACATGAATAGTGAAAATTCATAAATCAGTGGAATAGATATTATTTGGAAACAATATCAATCAGGAAAGTTCAATTCAGGGATTGCACACATCTGCATATCCAATTATACCTGATGTTTTGATGAATTTTCAAAACTCCAGAAAAGGACATCTGTATTCTACGGACATGGAGTATGTAAGCCACTCCTCATATTATTGCTATTCAGCACTACGAAACGGTATATTTTCGACAGTTAAGAGACGCTGTTAGATTATATATTCTGGACACAGTTTTTGTCGTTCAGTGTAAGTAATTCATATATCAATTGCATCTGTGTCAATGGAAGCATGCATTTACACCTTCTCCTTTGAATCCTTGTGAAAAATTAATATTGAATGGATTTTCAACAGAAAAGCCAAAGAACTTGAAAAGGTAAAACAGAGAAAGAAAATTCTGAAGCTTTTACATATTTTCTTCCTGACAGAATGTTAATTCTTCTTCTCGGGGAATGTGATTATCATTTGCAATTTAAAAACTATACTGGTTCGATATCGAAAGGAAACGTGTTGTAGCTTACATTTTTTTCTGTTTCTTTTTGCCTTCTTCAGGCAGTGTTTAATTTCCTGTTTCTGTACGCCATGTGCCAAGTACATGATACGTTTTATAAATAAAGAAATTAAACTATTGTTACCGATCCCATAAGGGTGCCATTTGGACCCGGAGGAAAAACAATATATGTAACGCAAATGTTCAAAGGGGACGCTCTTGCTATCTGAGAGACCAGCCCACCACAATTTTCATTATCTCTGTTTGGCTATAGGTATTGATGTAATCCTTTTAAAGAAATGGGGATGACGTCCACTCACTATACATTTATTACTAAAATCCTCATTTGGTTTATCTGTTTTTGCCGCCAAATAGCCGAAACGATGCATATATATATGTATATATATATATATATATATATATATATATATATATATATATATATATATATATGTATATATGTATATATATATATATATATATATATATATATATATATATATATATATATATATATAATTATATATATATACTGAAATAAGGAACTCATAGATTGAAAGAAATGCTTGAACATTCCGATTGCAGGGATTCATTTTGCTCAATAGATCACTTACATGAGCAGACAACCCCGTGTTCAGTCTTTTTTAGCACTACCTCATTGACTATGTCAGAAAAGGCAATGCTTTGTAAACATCTGCTTCGCCGCCCCCCTCTCTCTCTCTTTCTCTCTCCATATATATATATATATATATATATATATATATATATATATATATATATATATATATATATATATATATGCTATTAAATAAACACGTGTACATGAGTATACATGCTGGTTAATGTACTTGGGTAAGGCATGGATTCAAATTTACTTTGATTTTTTATTCATTGCCAGGTAGCTTGACACTATGCCTTATCCATGATACGAAGATTTAGTTCTTAATTATCAGATATATTCGAAATTCTCAAGGTCTTAATTGATTGTTCATAAAATACCATTTTTTTTCAAACCAATCAAGAGTTTTTTTCTCCTTCAGGAAACAGACGAGCATAACTAGGAAAGTTTGTATCAGGTCAATCCTCAAGCAACGTCCGAATCAAATGTGAGATAAATACAAAAATATTGCGATAAATCTCCATCATAACTTCATTCCATGATCAAACAGTAGAGAAAACAAAAAATTTTGTCACATGGTCAGCGTTGGTTATTACTTAATACAAAGGGCGTTGTACTAATTCAGGAAAACTCTATTTATCTTGTTTTCTGGTGACCAGACAAATATTGTTGATGTACAAAAGGAAGGATGGCACTCATCAGCCGTATTCATCAGATATTTCACTTGGTTACTATATAACCCTACAATAATATCTTAATGAAAAGAAATTGATTCCTAAGAAGACAGCAAAGTAAAAAACAAGAGTAGGAATTCAGAAAAAAAAAGTACTGGGAGGATGGAAACATGAAGTTGCCTGAAAGATAGGTAAAAAAGTAAATATGTTGTTTAACAGATAATTTTTTAAAAATTTCTTTGAATTTTACTTCATCAAGCGAACGAATATTTTATATATTTTATTGTAGTCAAAGCCTCATCTTGTTTATTACACCAATCCTTACTGTAATAACCTTTCTGAAATATTTTCCTCTTGGAGATATTCTTTTTATATAATGCAATAATATTTGTCTCTTTTATTTACATATTCATATTAATGAAATTCATCCTATAATGAAAGCTGGTCTGGTAACAAAATGAATTTAGTGTTATCATAAAAGAAACTGATTGACCAAGTGATAACATAGCATAGCTTCAGACATTCAAAACATTGTACAAAATAACTTTTCCTAAAAATGTTGGCTTTTTATAAAGTGCTAATTCCCACATTGCATCTGACTGGAAGATCAAACATCCTTTGTACATATTTGCCAGATTGTAATTAAGGCGTGTTTTGGAGACGTACGTTTAATAATCAAGCGCAAACCAGTTTCAAAGCGCGAATACCAAAATCCTAATATTAACACACAATGATTTAACCGTAATTGAAGTACCTAATCATCTTGTAACAGATGTCCTTTTTAATACAAAACAACAGTTACAAAATAATAAAACATACTTAAACAAAAAAAGATTTGTATTCCGAACGAAACAATGCAATGCACCGGAAGAATCAACCACGCAAATAGACCAAGCCATTGAAACACCTTGTTGATGCTACACTTCGAGGAAGTCGGTCAGCTCTTCTATGCTACAAAGGCTTGAAGAGAAGATCCTGATATTTTCACAATTGAAGTGTTAGATGACCAAGTGATGCGTAGCTTAACATTGTCTGGTACAAGGTTGATCAAAGACACTGAAATAGCAATGAAGCATAAGGTAGGCTTATCATTTATCTCTGAACAGACATTCAGTCCTATAGATGACCAAAAACAATGCATAAACTGAGGAACGAGTAATACGATAAGTCTATAATGAAACACTTGCAGATTTTACAATATCTCAAATTTGCTAATCATTAAGGGTGTAGAAAAATGTGCCTAGTGTCATCATAATACAAGGTTGAGATTTTTTTTTACTTGACCTGTTTTAGGCCTTTGCATTACCAGTGGCTATTTAGCAAAATGGTAAGCGGATACCCTATCGATGGTAAGTTTGATTCCTGTAGCAACCCCATTTTCTTCAATTGTTTGATTTACGTTGTCTATGGTTGACGATACATTAACGGTGCAATGACGGGAGATCATTTCAAATAATTTTCTATGTAATGCTACGCAATTTATAAATGATACACAGACTCACACACACACACACACACACGTATATATATACATATATATATATATATATGTGTGTGTGTGTGTGTGTGTGTGTGTGTGTGTGTGTGTGCACGTGTGTGTGTGTGCACGTGTGTGTGTGTGTGTGTGTGCAATACTGCCATGGATAATGTTACAAATGTATCTGTCGATTGAAGGAAAAGTAATCAATAATGCAAAGTAAGATTTGGTGCTAACAAGCAGCCTCAAACGATCTGGCCATTTATTGATTGCAGTAAGCAAGATTTCCTTTAGAAAACAAGAAGCTGCTTCCACCAGAGAAAGGTTCAAGATCTTCCGATTTAGCTTGTCTTTTGCCACATCAGCCATTTCCAGCGTTGTCCACAATTTGTACACCAGAGGATTGAGATTTGGGCTTCCTCGCAGCTAACCTCAAAATGATTGAAACTTAAACGTTGTCATTGAAACACTGTTGAGTCACCTTTGCCTAATGTGCTTGGGCAGAGTTGGAACGTACATCTCTCTCTATGAAATATGATTTCATCGAAATGTTCAACTTGGCCTTCAAGAATATCATTGATACACGCACGAACAGTTCTTCTGACTCTCTTCTCACTGGAAGGAAGCTGAGTGACACATTTGTAGCTCAACCCCACAACAACATGGAAGATGGTGACCTGTCTTCATTTTGTGAGAGACCTTGAAAACTTTCTTAAAACTCTAAGCTTAGAAACAATCGTTTTGGTTGTTGAAACTCTCTTGCTTGGAAAATTATATCATCAATGAAAAATAGTCTTGTGTGTCCATTCCCCGTGTCTATTTGATCTCTGCTCTTTGATTTTCAACGGGGATGGATTTAACAAGTGTCTGGTTCTACTGTAATAAATACGCAGTGCGTAATCACTTTCGATAAGCCGGGGTAATGCTCTTTGTGGAATATTCATCTCTCCAGCGACGATTTTTAGCGTTCTCCGGAATCTGTTTGTAATAGCTTTGATGGCACTAGAGGTCTTTACTGTATAAAGGGCGGCCCGGTCAGTATACGTTTGCGACAGTTTAATGTTCACTGAATCTATGTATTATACCGTATACAAACATCCTTCTGATCCCAACTGATTCGTTTGAGCAGTTTGAAAATAGAAGAGAGTTCATGACCGGTCATATGAAGACAGATCTTTCTGATCATGTTCCTTTATTACATAGTTGAACACTATAATCACTTAATCATATACTTGAAAATAAAGAGAGAGTTATAAACTTTTCTTTTGATTAGACATAATGAGTTATATAGGAAATGCTGGAAGAGTATACAATATAAACTTTTAGCAGTATTTATAACAGTAGCCTATATATGACTATCTATATCTATCTATCTATCTATCTATCTATCTATCTATCTATCTATACATATATATATATATATATATATATATATATATATATATTCACAGAGAGAGAGATAGAGAGAGAGAGAGAGAGAGTGGGGAGAGAAATTAAGGGTGATTTACTAATACCCTTGATCAAGAATAAACATTTAGATAAAGCATTTCAAAGGGGTTTGTAAAGTCTGCATTGATGTCCAAATACTTGTTGCAGGAAGGTAATACTATCTGAGTAAAACGTAACCAATAGATTCCAGACTAAACATATCGAGTTCATATACAAATAAGCTATCAATAATTACAGTTCATCTATGCATCAGGGATTGTGGCAACCATTCCTTATAAAAAGATATGACTGAGTAGGCTAAAGAGTTTTCACCATTCGGTGCAAATGTTTATTTGCATCATTTGCTCCCATGACATATCTATGAGTCACAAGTTTTAAATGAGTGCACATATACACTTTTGTGTTCGTCTGGATTATCATTTTTTCCAGAATATTTAGCTGAGTCCCAGTTTGATCATTAATGTTTTTACGAGTTTTTAGTTGTTTGAGTTCAATTTGAGCCATACTTGATCATTATATTATTTTCATGCGTGCCTGGGAGCGTGAAAAAAAAGTGAAAAAATACGAAGCCTATTATCAATGTGAACGAATGTGAATCATGAGTATTAAACTGTGTCGTATACTTGTACTCCTTTCATGAATAACTTTAATGGGAAATATGATGAAATTATTCCACACTTGTTTTTTTTTTCCTGTTTATGAAGAAGGAAAATGTTCATATGATAATGTAGAAAATGTAAATAATGTCCCACACTACAACCTCCCAGTTTACATGGTTGATCGAAAAATATGTAACCCAATCTAGTTTGGCTTGTCTAAGAAAAATCATACCATCAAACCATGAAAACAGATTAAAAAAGAGAAACAAAAAATGGTATAAAGTTGGATTTAATTCAGAAATATAGTTCTTACTTGTTGATGAATTAACATTTGAATATATATGTTGAAAAATATTTTGTAGGAGATGTAAGTTGAACAGTGGGATAGGCAAATTCAAATAAAAAATATTAAGTAACGAATACAAAACGTGCAGATTTTGTTATGAAACTGAAAAAGGTAGAAAGCAGGATTATTATAAAGAGTTGTTGATATGGATTATTTAATATAACTAAGTTTGAGTGAATAACTTTCGTCGTAATTTCTCTATTAGTGAATTAAGAATGAATAATTGAATTGTAACTTTTCATGCATTTTATTGACTAGCTTTACTTTTTGTCTGGTTCTATCGTTTTTTACGCAACGCTTGGGTCGTTTATACGATCGTCACGTAAGCAGCACGGACTGAAAAGATGCAGTTTAAGACAAGTTTAAACTTGCATTTCTTATCCCCACCGAACTGTCGATTATGCGTTTTACTAATAAGCACTGGTAGTGTAAACGTTTAAGCGCTGTTCATGTCAGACAGGCACCCACGGACATTGTAACCGTCGGAGTCCAACTTTTCATTTTCCTATCTATGCTGCTTATTTATCGATCGCAGGATGTGGAACCAACTTGATCATTACTATAAGAACAGCATGAAATCAGAAGAAACCAACAATTAGTCAAAAATCAATAACGGCCTTATAAAAAAAAAAAAAACTTACGGCATCCTAAGACCATTTGAATGATTTATCCAGGCACCAAAAACATCTCGAAAACTGATTGAAATGTTTCAGATAGAAACGAATAGAAAAAAAAAACTATTTGAAAAAAAAAAAGAAAAAGAAAAATAACGCAGAATGGTAGTGTAGCGATAGATTTGTAAACGTAAAAAATAGCTTGAATTTCTATAGCATGTTCCGTGTTTTTTTTTTCATTTTTAACAAATTGAGTTAACAATCCCCCTACTTTATCATTTTTGATCATTGTAACCGCTTTGAGTTTTTTGATTTCATTATTCTTATCAACCCTATTATTATTATCATCATTATTACCATTATCATTATTATCATTATCATTATTATATTCATTATTATTATTATCATTATTATTATCATTATCATTATTATTATTATGATAATAATGATAACTGCAACAGCATAGATAACAATAATGATAATAATAATAATAATAATAATAACAACAACAACAACAACAATGATAATAATGATAATAATAATAATAATAATAATAATAATAATAATAATAATAATAATAATAATAATAATAATGATAATAATAATTATAAGTGACAAAACAGAACTTATAACAATTACACTGGTATTATTCTCATTCTTGGCATTCAAATATGGATTTGTATTATATACATTATTTTAGTAATCTAATTTCGAGATGAAATTCATCCAGTTATGCTTATTCTAATCTGAATTCCATAACTATTTCCACTTTCATCGCTAACATCTTTATATACACCATCATGATTTACTAGCGACAATTGGCATTTCCTATGCGACCATTACGATTGATGAATATAGTCATGATAGTTCCTCGATTTCGCGTGTATTTGTCTGTTCTTTCCATGCATGCTACGATGTTTGAGTCTTGCGTATCGTCAGTGAAGCTCAAATGTTTCATTCGATAATTTTCTTAAAGATGTACAAAAGGGGGCGGGGAGAACCTTCGGTTGAATGTTTCGAAATTGTATGCCCAATTATTGTGTAATTTCATACAATTTTCCTCCAGTTGTTATGACTTCGCCAACATCTTCTGAGAAAATCTATGTGTCACTGCATGTGTAATTATACGCCTTCGGTCTGTGCAGCGAACGACTGGGATTCGGTTATTAATCTATGATACTGCGTCAGATCTATTATTGTTCCACCGAGAGTAATTTGTTTTTAAATGATGGCTTGAAGTGGACCATATTGGAAATAATATTACCATAAATTCTACATGATTTCAAGCATTTTTTCAAATGATGTGCTTACTTTGATAACGTAAACGGATTTTCAGCATCACAAGGGTAAATACTGGATATAAATCAACTTTAATCTGAGAAAAAAGAAGTAGTAAAGAACGATTCCTGACAGGAATTTAAATGATCAAAATGAATATGAAAATAAGCACGAAATAATTAAAAAAATCTTTAAAACTGTTGTCAAAGTATGTTGTATTAACCGTCAGAAAAATGCTGCGTTCAGACGGTATTCATTCAAGAGTGAGAAGTGATTGCTGAATATTTTGGTTATAGGACCCATAGTCTGATAAAAACTATCCTTATATACCTTGGAATTGTTTGTAAAATAATCCATTTGGCAATGAAAAGGCCAAAAAATGTCTAAACTAAGCAGGGTAGCTTTTGAAACTTTTTTGCACCTGGGGCATATCTATCCTCTATGCCATTAAAAAAGCATTTGATTATTTATACACCAAACCCTTCGTATCAAGGTAATGCAAAGCAATAAGAAATAGATCGTTTTGTCACAGTTCGATTATGAGTCCGAATCCCATCGATGGCTCTTTTATATATAATTAGTTTGTTTATACGTTGTGTGTTCTTGCATTGGCGAGGTTGAAAACACTTGTAAAAGCATAAATACAGGGTTTCCAATTTAGATGTTTGATTGTTTGTTTTTGTTTCTACCTTTTTTTCAATCTATGCGTCCAGTGTTGATAATACTTGGATGCTTTTCAATTTCTTTCCATATTTTTGTGTCCAGTGTTTTCAACTGAAACGTTATAACTTTTTGAATCAGAGAAAACCTTTCTTCAAAATCGAAAAATTGAAAAATCACATCTAATTTGGCAACCCGGTAAACATGTTCCCACAAAACTAAATTGCAATATAACTGACGTTCATAAATTCATTCGGGTCTTAATTTAAATACATTTATCCTTATCCTTTTAATTTCAATATATATATATATATATATATATATATATATATATATATATATATATATATATATATATATATATATATATATGATATCTTCTGTCTTCTGGAATATTGTACAGCCATCAACAGATATCGTAGTTCAGCAAAAAAGGGCAGAAATCTCCAGATCGTAATATATTTTTCTGCCCGAATGAATGAATGAACGTCAAAACTATCTTTCAAATAGAGAAACATCAAATCATAAAAAGTATGGACATGATAATTCATGATTGCTGTTGACTGTGCTTCTTTTTCAGAATAATTCCTCCATGTTTCTTGTTGTTTTCTTTTATATTAATACTTTCCTTGGCATGAGACAGGTGCTGCGTTTATATCTAGCTTCATTATACTGAACACGATTCTTTTTAATTGAAAGGAATTTGAATGAAATTTGATAAACCTTTTTTTACGAAAATATTTTGAAGAATTAGAGTCGTAAGCAAATCATTAAAAAAATGCAATATGATATTCGTATCCATGCATACTAGTCCGTTCTTATAATTGTTTTCTTTTACTTGTAATCTCTTAGCAAATTGCTTGGCAAATGATGTAACGTTTATGGCAGTCCACGGGCGTACTAAGAATTACATTACCATGTCAACTGCAATAATTTTGTTTCCGTCTACGCAAGGGTGAGCAAAGGTCCTGGGTCAATTGGGAATAGGAGAAAGTCGCAATAGAAAGTACTTTCTTTTTTTTTTCTTCCGTCTTTGACATATTCTTTTGCATCAAACACAGAGCTCTCCCAGCAGCCGATAACGTCATTCTGAATCAAGATCAAAGAAAGTGATGAGAGTTAGATCTTCCCAGTTTGAATATTCATTCCTTTTTCTTCGGCCTTAAGATGAGGTTTCTGAAAAAAATGTTATCTTACAAATCATGCAGTCAACCTATCATTATTATCATTATTATTATCATTATCATCATCATCATCATCATCATCATCATCATCATTATTATTATTATTATTATTATTATTATTATTTGGAATCTCACACCAGTTGCCTGGTGGTAACCGCTTATTATTATCATGATAATAATCATTATTATTATCATTATCATCAAAAGACATTTCTACCTTTCTGAAGTTACCGAGGAACATAGTGTGCGCAGATATTGTGCATAAAAGCTGGAGGTTCCTTCTTTTTCGATAAATATCACAGAGTAGTGTTCTGATCATTTTACACATCTCTAAAACAATTTCATATTCCAAACATGATCCCTGAAGCATAATGCACATAAAATGGAAGATCACCATAATGCAGGATCTCTGCTTTACCACATATAATCCTGAAAGTATTGGAGTTTTGCAGATCAAATCTAGACCTTCTCATTATTGAGTATGATATCAAAATAGGTATAAAGAAGCCCGACGATATATACGTTTCAGAAAAGCCTTTATTCTGCTGTTCCAAAATAGCCTTACAGTTTTTTTGTTATTTAGACCAATATAGATCATATATATTTTTAATGACAACTACATTTCATTTAACTCTACCTCCCCTATGCACTACAAAATGTCAGGAGGGGAATTTGGAACAAACCTCGTTGCCTTGATGGCTAAACTGGTCACATCTAGGACGACTAGGTCATTGGAATTGAGCGTTTCTGTCACACCTTTGATTCAACGCCTGCCAGATTGTCCTCTTGCCCAGGCACCCGAACTTCTGATATTGGAAGCATCGAATGCTGGGTCAGTTGCCATTACTATCAAGTGTTCAAAAGTCAATTTCCTGGTGCTGAATGAATTCCAGGACGGACATTGCATGGACGACTTCTTGTTCAACACTAGGTCCCTTCTAGTCTTATTTTCTGTTCCTCTCAAGGGCGGTTATATCCTTTTTTTTTTCAGCTTTAGCCAGAATCTACATCTGACACTAGTTTATCACACAGGGCATTGATTTCCATGGGGATATGACAAGTGCATGACTGAATGGAAACCAGAATTTCGGACTGTAGAATCATTTCCTCTCAAATGTTAGATTACGCAAAATTAATTTACGATCTACGAAAAGCTTGCTAGAACGAGTTATTATGAATAAACTACGATGCTGTGCTGGTTCTTGATAGAAATACACGTTAGTACTTATTCATTGGCTGCTTTACTGCAAAACAATGTCTGGAAATTTAATGAATAACACATACAGAGAAATACATACAGTATAACGTAAACCTAATTCTATTACCTCTTTGTTAACTAAGTTTTAGCCACAATTCTATCTTGTCCACATAAGTTTCAGAATACTGTAGTGATACAAACACATTAGAAATGACTACAAAAATCCAACAGATACACTGACACATATATATTGTCGTATAAAGTTGATGTAGGCTATCTACTTTATATTCACTGTATTTAATTCATAACCATGAATATCATAAAACGTACAGATCTTCCCCTTCTTTATTATCGTCTTCTTCTTCTATTTCTATCAGTATTACTATAACTTCCTTTTCTTTCTTCCTGTCATTCCAGTCTTCTTTTTATTTCGACTTTTTTTGTTGTTCCTTTTCTTTCAATTCTTCTCAACATTCTTTTTCTCGTTTCCCTTCTTTCATTACTTCTAATATAACGATACTGCCATAATTGCTCTTGTAATTATGCATGATGAATACACACTTGTCAAGGCTGACCATTAATATTTGTATTTTTTAATGTTACCTTTAACGCATCTGTCATGTTGAATGCCTGACCTGGGCATTATTACTGCTGTCTTTTCCTACAGGATTACATCCTATTCCTTTGTAAGTTCATCCTTGATTTACACGATGCAATGTTATTGATTAAGTTATTTGCTCCCTTTCAAGGAGAAATAGCAAACGTGACTCACAGTCATGGAAAAATAGAATAAGAATCAGAAACTTAAGATGCATGGCTTCAAAGTAAGTGTTGCAACACCTTCTAGAAGAAAAGAAATGAAGAATAAACATGTTTTAAACCTTTTAGATAATTACTATAGAACTGAAGAGTACTTTATTCTCCAATGTATCACTCGATTCAACATTTCTGGATTCTACGACTTGAAATTAGAATATTCAACCTGCTAAAGATTATCAAAGATAACAAGTATGGATAAGAATTATAAACAAAAGGGTGTGTCGATTCGATATTTCTTTGTTGAAGTTAGTCAAAGTTATGGCATATTGTTGGTAGAGTAAGATAAAGATACAAAAAGCTTTTATTCGGCCGACCTCTCAGACTAAATAGTTACGTATTTCCAACAGGAAGCAAAGGTCGGTATTTGAGCCAAAAAGAAGAACAAGCACAAAGGCTTTCCCCTAATGGAAGATTGCAACTATTTTCGAAAAGTTAGCTTCGTGATTTGCAATGACGTACACTAGATACATACCAAGGGGCATTTCGTGATCATCATATTTTTTAACAGAGATCTGGGTGGATGAATGGAAGTTATTTGTTTTAAGATTATTTCCTGCACCTGTACTGCTCTCAGCTTCGTGGTGTTTACATAGAACAATACATAGTTCATTGTATCAGCTCCTTCTGGAACCATCATTAAATCAAAATGACGGATTACAGACGTCGAATCTATAAAGAGATTATATAAAGAAAGTCTGCGTAGTTATGTATACATCAGAATTAAACAAAAATTCCACCATTATTTGCACTGTCATTTCCGCTCGTTTAGAATAATCACCGACGAACGCTCACCTTTAGGAATTTACAACAAGCTTTGTTTCTTATAATTTACCCACGCAAAAAGATATTGGTTTTATATTCTCCAAATTCTATTTCTTGTATTTCTCTGGGAGTGTTCCAATAGCATTTTATGGAAGATTCCGTTGGATGTCTTCTGAGTATAAATCGATTAAAAAACACAATAGCATACACACGCTCTCACACACGCACAACACACACACACACACACACACACATATACATATAGATATATATATATATATATATATATATATATATATATATATATATATATATACATATATATATATATATATATATATATATATATATATATATATATATATATATATATATATATATTAAAACTTTGAAAGTGACACTCTGGAATTTGATAAAATTTCAGATTAGAAAAAAACACCTCTACATCCCGTGACTATCCAAGTCACTACAATACCAAACAATATATGATTTTGCAAATATAATATTCATGCAAAAGCCCATGTGCAAGATTGCTGTTTATGTACGTAGAGATTCAGATGTGCTAGCTTGTGTATGTGCTTGTGGGAGGCAGGAATATTTGGCAAATATATTTGTAAGATTGATTTTTATCGTCTACGATCAATATATCCTTTGCTTGCTTTGTTTGAACGAATCTGATGACAGGAATACCTAAATAGGTGTAATTTTGTTATCAAATATCCCTTTATTTTTGCTTTACCTACGAAACGTTGGATTCTACTAACCACCTTATTGGTAAAACATATCATTTCAAAGAAAAATTTAAAGTTATGTGCTTTCGGTTTTGGATATTTTAATCATGGTGTTTTTATTTAGTCTTCTGAATACATTTCGTGCTTAAAATATTTGGAACTGAAAACGTGTACCTTTTCAAATAAAATGGCTCATATTTTTTTAAAAATCGGTTGTGTATTGTAGGCTGAGATAAGTTTTTCACGTTCATTTTGCTTCGTTTATTGATGCAATGCGAACTTCATTTCCAGACTGCCATTCACGTCAGTGCTTTCAGACTGGATAATTTCCATCATTCAGAGCAGTTTTTTTCTTCTTCAAATACCTATATCTCCAGAAATATTTCTTACTAACCCATATTTTGCAAGGTTGGAATACGTCTTTGTAAGGTCGGCAACTTCTTGATAAATATTTATTCTTGTAACATACCTCGACTACATAATTTCGTTCTACCGTTTACGAGGATGTTTTGTTCTGCTCTCTTTCATTAAAATTCTATTTGCGTACTAAAGAATAAATCTGGTATAGATACCGTTGAAATCCATCACTGTAAATCATGTTCTAATCTCATAAAATAGCTCTGTATAATCTATGAACAGTAAATTGTGGAACCAGTCATCGGTGTCCAAGTTCAGTTAAAAAGCTCGGATTCTAAATGCTAATATCAGTAGCAAACACTCCCCGCCAACATTGAAGGTTGTTGCAAAGCGGAGACATCATAGAAACCATTAGGGAAATCAAATGGCAATGGATTGGCTGTGTTACAAGAATTGCAGACAGCCAATGGACATCACAATTCACAACACGGACCCCAATGCTCAAATGCAGAACCGAGGTCGGCAGAATTTGATATGGCAAGTCGAATGCGTCATGTTCAGAAGATATTGGCTCCGCGACGCCAACGATACAGAGGTGTGGCGAATCATGTGGAAAATATATGTCCAACGACGGACGATAGAAGACTACGGATGATGATGATGATGATGATGATGATGATGATGATGATCTCAATTTCCTAGTTTAGCGCTGTGCTTGACTATGATAGACAACATCATTACGCATCTTTTTAAATAAGAATTTTACAATACCAGTTGAGCACTAACGACATAAATGCAGCTGCTATCCGAAGTTATAATTGTCCTGAGAGGTTTGTCTGAGGGCAGAATACTAGAGCGTAAGCTCCAGATATAGATTCCATTGTTCCCAGAACTTGTTAAACAGACGATGATTAATTTGAAGACACAAGTCTATGTAATCTGATCATTAATTTCGTTTGATTCCTGTGAATACTTTTAAATTGAAGCCATTCAAAAGAAAAACATACTGGAACGAATTCCTCAAATGAAAAAATCAAACATGATAAAGATTAGTTTAACAATTATTCATGACAAACCCAGGAAATGAAGTGAGCACAGCAATTAAGATTTTGCACAGTGATTTCCTAGCAATAAAAATACGCTCATTAGAATTATCATCATTGTGCACGAAAGACTCTAATGGTCTGAATATCCCAAGTCACTTTCATTTATCTGAATATTTTGAGAAAATAGATTTCTGGTTATCTTTCCGTCTTTTTGTGTTCATGGTGCTCTTTAGGGATGAAATCCTGAAATCACTGTTGAAGTTAGTCTTTATAATTTCAGGTATCTTCAGGTTATTCTTTCTTGTTCATTTCTGGTTCGTTTTTTGTTTTGTTTTTCGTTCTTTCCTAGGTTTTGAATTGATTTTTTTTCTAATTAAACAAATGGGAATGAAATAATTGGAATCTTCATTAGTTTGATATCAATAAGAATGTTACAATATATGAGAAAAGTAAAAGTGATTGTAATACTAAACTATCTATTGATAAGTGTATAACTTATATCTAATGCCAATGGAAGAACATCCAAGCGTGATTTGCTCAACACCGAACACACACTCGTACATATACACTCATTCAAACACACTCTTGATATAAACGGTACACTTAAACAATATATATATATACGCAAACACATATGGGTGGCTGAATGTTTGCGAGTGCGCATGCGTATTTTCATTTGCCTATATTTCTTTCACATAAATACCCTTAGGTAAATGATGAATTTAACTCTCTTTGCTTGATATTTTATCTCATAAAGGCTGCAGCGATAAACAAACATATTCATTAGCGATCTATAACCTATAAACTCATCCTTTTAGATAAAGTATTGTAAATCATTATCAATTTACTCACGTTAACTAATATCCGTTGGTTGATGATCTGAGTAATTTCAATGATGTGCATCTGGAATCAAAATGAAGAAATACTTCTACAAAAATCTCATTGACAATGTTTTATCTATTGAAAATCAAAGTACTCTTAATATTACTAAAACAACTATTGTATTCAATGACAAAACAATAATATCAAATAAAGCGCTCTTGAGAGATCCTCTGCGATCGTTGGTTATACTAACCCTAAAAGTTGAGCAGCTCTCCTCGATAGGTTTCCAGAGTTGGTGAGTTTGAGCCCTTGCTGGTGATTTTTCTTTATTTATGATAATGCAGTTGATAAATGGACGTAGAAGGACACCTTAGTAAGTGATAAGCTTCCAAAACATTTTGGAAGAAAAACTAGTTCAAAATTTATCATGACAGCAACTGGTTATTCCAGTGAAAAAATAATGTGATATTGCTACTATCAATCCTGCTAGTGGATGAGAAAAAATGAGATTAATTCAATTCTCTCCAACTGTTTACGCCAGTAGTAGCTCAGCTGTCGTGTATTGAACGGTGTCCTCAGTTAGAGTCTCGCCTGGAGCTCTTCATTTATTTCTGGTCATCACTGTATACTAATGATCGTAAAAAACGCTTGAATTAGTTGTGATGATACGCAACTTGAATAACGATTAAATAAATATTAGAAAAGAAATATATGATGAGTGTTTGGTTTATACTTAGAAACTTTCTAGTCGGTTGAAATTACATGCTGAACGACGATATTCTTCGTCATGGTACTTTGCGAAACAGCGTAATGCAGCAATATTTAATCTGGAGAGAGAAACTTGTTTACGACTTCATTATCAATAGAATTCAACCTGGTGTTCCTAGGAGGTTAACCATGTACGTATTGATTAGATTAAGCGCTTCCTAACCTCGGTGATAAGACTTGACTGTAAGCAAAAATGCAAAATAAACATAGCTTAGACTCACACAGAGCCAAATTAGTGGAAGACCTAACAAGGATCAGAATTTTTACACTAGCAAAGTGGTCAACATAACAAGGTTCTCAAACATTACACCACATAAATCGCCAAACACTCGTGGTTCCCCTGTGACTTCAAAAGAGTAGAATAAATGACCATTCAGGAAATAGATTATTATTTGTAGCTTAGGAGATAATGAAGATGAATCAATGTAAAACTGCTATCAAAATCGTTGAAAACGGTTTATACTCGAGAAAAAAATACAACTATACGTCGACTTGCGTCCGACCGAATTACGTCTGATCAGAATGAGCTTGGAACCGAAAAACCGCGAATGATGAAAATTACAATCATGTAATTGTTAACTTGCTAAAGAGAACACTGTGATCCATCATGCTTATTTCAAGTCATCTAAGAGATGAGGAAGAGAAAGTAAGAGAAAAGACATCTCCCTGGGTTGAGTCAATGACTTAGTAGAAGAAAGGTAATCGGTATCCTTCAATTTGGAAAGGCAAGGAAGAATAAAGGGTTTAGGTGAATAAATGATATCACGTTGAGCCGCGTGAATTTTTCACTTTACGCTATAATTATCGACTTGTGCTCGGGTCAAGTTTAATCCAAAATACAAGAACGTAAACTGGACGCAAGTCAATGCATGACTTTACTTATGCGAAAGTATTCGAAATAATAAAAAATTGTTTACTAAATATGAATTAGACTTGGCTACTTCATATCTATAAAGTGTAGTATGATCTTCAAAATTTTCTAGTAGATATTTGAGCTGGTCTGTTGGGGGAAAGCAGAGAAAAGTCTACCAACTTTGAGGCGAGTCATTTTATATCTGTAATTTAATCAGTACAAATGCAATTTTTAAAAAAATATTTCAGGTTAAATATCAGGTTTGCACATATTTTTAGGTAAAGCTCTATATAATTATCATTATCATTTCTATAATCCACCAATTTGCTTCTCATCTGTCTATCGTTCATCTCATAACTCAAGGACAGTCGGTGCTATGTCCTCAAAACTTCTGGTTGTTACGGATAGAACTATGGAACATATACGTTTTTAAACATTCTTACATTTTTCAATGTTTAACTAGATATTTGATATACAATGTAAGTGTATTGCTCAACTAGACCATCACTTTGTGTCTGTCACAACTTAGCTACTCCTTTGCTGCTCATTTAACTACAAAGAGTTATGATTTGTTGAAATCAACAGCTAATACATTTCTCTCATCAATTGAACATAGATCTTTTACACTTAGAATCACCTACGCAGGAACCACAATTTTACCTTCCCTAAAGCTTATATCATCGAATACATTAATTAAAAATATCAGTCAGATTCCGCTACACCATCATCCACAAATTGTAAGTAATGTAACAAATCGATTACTTTGTATTGACTGTATAAAGTACACATGTAGTTTAATCTCTAACCCGTAAAAAAACAAAACAAATAAAAAAACAAATAATTTAGAGCCAAATCTATAATCCAACAAACAAACAAACAACCATAAATAACACCTCTACTGATATAGGGACAGCCATTCTAAAATGCGTTTAATAGGTTTCAAATGATATATAGAATATTTAGAAATAAAGAAATTACTACGAAGACCATATTTAACACAGGGACTTTATGATTACATTTTACTTATTCTTGTAAACGACTAACGATGATTTAAAGTCCTAAAAATAATAAAACAAAAGCCATTTGGCTTTTGGCGTATGCATTCTAGAGCTTTTTCCAGATAAACCATCCAAAAACAAGAATCAGAAACAGATTAACCGTTCCACTCATGTTTAGCAGAACATGTTTCATTGAAAAACTGCAACCAAAGTATATATTTTTACATATAGTACTCGTCTTAAGTATTTGAACTGTGGGTTTAAGCACAATTTTGAAAAGATCCTCAACGACTCAATGATATGTATTTCATCTTTGAAGATATTAGTATGAGTCTCACCGATAACGTGATATGGTAAAAGAGTATGTTATTCAGATAAAGAATTAAGTGAAAAAATACCATGTTCAACTTTGTTTCTAAAAGAAATTGCTAGAGTATGAAAAAAGATTTTCATAGCATTTTTAGTGGTTGTGCAGTGAAAGTGATTTTGGGATAGATGCAGCGTTGTGGAGGAAGGAACGATTAAGAATCGTTCGATAAGTGAAGCCAAGTTGAATTTATAGTGAATAAGATGAGCACTTTCTTTACACGTAAATTCTGACTTTGGGTCATATTTTTCCATTCTAGTTTTGTGAAAGTATCTATGGAATATTTTGTTAAGTTTGTCGGTTCAAATACTTACGAGCCATTTTCTCTCCAGTTTACTGTTAATGAATATTTGAAAAAGCGTAAAAAAAATGTTTATAGCCTAAAAATCAGGGAATCATTGTGGATTTTGATCTGGGAGGGTCCAATGTTATATAATATCAATGTAAGTTCACCTTTCCAATCTCACTGATCAATCTTGTACAAGATTTAGAAAAATGAAAAAAGATTTTCATTCCAATCAAAAATCGAATTATTTCAATTGAGCATTTTTTTGGAAATTTAGCACTCAGAACTGTCTAATATACCTTGTTGACTTGTAATGTTATGATTCTTGAGTAAAATCCCCGTTTTCAACGCTCGATAGTAAATGATAAGGTAAAATATATATATATATATATATATATATATATATATATATATATATATATATGTGTGTGTGTGTGTGTGTGTGTTTGTGTGTGTGTGTGTGTGTGTGTGTTGTGTGGATGTGAGGTGATCTGATAGAATGTTGATGAAAATAACGATTGGAAAGTCAAGAAGAAAGAAAAGAAAAACGGGTGTTAGATCATAAAAGTATAAATTATAACGCAAACATGTTTCGATGCATTTTGAGTGTGGCCTGACATCCTCTCCAGATTAACTTGCAGTGGTGCAAAGAAAACCCTACACTGTTTATATGTTTGAGATTTGAATGTATACAGTGTACAGTATTCTCAACACTGTTGGAAGTTTCTTTGAAATAATGGCTGGCAAACATCGAAATGTACCGAAACATGCCCACGTAATTATAAGAAATTTTGATACATAAACCTGCTTTTCTTTCAAGTTTCTCTTTTTACCTTCCAATTGCCATTTTCATCGATGTATATACACACACACACATACACACATACACACACACACTAACACACACACACACACACACACACACATATATATATATATATATATATATATATATATATATATATATATATAAATATATATACGTGATCCTTTACACGTGTAATGAACCAATATTCAAACATGTACATGTGCGTATATTTAGTTAACCGCTTACTTTCGTATCTTGACTTATCTAATAGGGATCTCTGCAAGCATGTCCGGGTGTGTCTTGCTTTGTTTCCAAAGTATTTCCTTCTTTTTTTCGTCCAAAGAAAACATAATCTCCTCGATATTTGCTACAAATGATAGTTTTCTTCACCATTGAAATTGAGAGATTCTAAACACGTGCAAGGATAAAAAAGTATTGTAACGTAATTATAACGTCAACAGAATATCTTGGCCGGATTTAGCAGTAATGTCTGTGACTGGGGCTTAGTTTCCACTAAAGATTTATATAGCTCGTGCAGTTTAAAATGTAATATACATTTCAATACCAATGATTATAATTGATAACCTAGGTACTCAACCAAAAATTCCGTTATGTGGTGCCATCGATACTTTTAATAATGGTATCACATTTGAGCACTAATTATTCTTTTCTTCTATGCCCTTTCGGTTTATTTCTGAACTTTGATAAAGTAAGCCTATACCCAATTGACCCTAAATCCAGTTGCTGACCCTTTATTTTATATGTGAATGTTAAAAAACTTGGATGTTCCTTTTACACAGCCGTGAACTTGTAAATCGTCATTCATGGAATAAATAGTTTTCACGAATATAAGTGTTCCGTTATTATTTCTTTATTTCATTATTTATCTCTTCAGTTTGTCGGGATTTAAAACAAAAGAAAGAAGGAGAGAAAACAAAGAAATGAAGGGGAAAAAAAAGAAAAAACGAGTAGGAGAAAGTTAGTGACAGTAAAGACGAGAAATACTGAAAAAATGAAACAAGAACAGCACAGACAATGAATGGACGAACACAAGAAGGAAAGAAAGAAACAAAGAAAGATTCCTTGAAAAAAAGGGATTAATTATTCCCCCATTTCACGAATATCCAAGCGTTCTTTTTTTTCTCTCACGTAAGAAATGCTTCCTTATGGAAAACTATGAGGAAATGATATTTTTCTCTAAATTTAGGAATATTAGCTTTAGATACCATGGTATTGTATCGCACATGGACATTGATATCCACGTTAGCTCTCCGTGCACATAATTAAACAGTTTAGGCAAATGTATACACGAACGCACACATCTCTGCTTCACATTATTCATATATCTGAGAATGTAAATAAGCACTAACTCTCTTCAGGACATGTGATGTTCACAAAATATCTCGAATATGGTGATTGTTCGAATATATTATAGTTATTGTTTGTTAATGGATTTATTTATTTTACCTACCCCTGCTTTTTGGACTTACCGTTGCTATTCTCGCAGAAATGTAGTTATTGAGCCAATGTTATTCCCTGGAGTTTGTTAAAAATCCATTAAGTAAGTTTCCAAGTAAATGACTATCTCTATCTACATTGATATGTTTTCTATGAAAAAACTTTCTGACAAATATATATTTATGCATATATATATACATATATGTGTGTGTATCTATGTGTATATAAGTCTGTGCGCGTGTTCACATGTATGTGTGTGAAAAGAGGGATATGCAAGTCGTATTTAATTTTTGAATTACTTCATTTCGTATTGTATATTTCCACTTAGCATAAAATAGTCATCATAAAAAGTTTTGCAATGCTATTTATTGTATAAAAATATCATGATATTTTTTACGTATAGTTCATCGTACGATTGATTCCTTCCTTAGCACGATCGTTATCAAGCTCGACCCGTTAATTGATCAAATAGAGCTGTGAAATTAAGTCTCTTTCAGTGTCCACTTGACTGAGTTTGTTACCAGACAAAGTTAAGCAAATTATGTTTCAGGGGTTACTTTGCCATGAAACAATCGTCCAGAAGGTAATCTTGCAAACAACTATCGGTATAGCATGTTCGATTCTCACTGGATACGCTACAATTGTGGCTGCTACTGAGCAAATCTGATCTTTACAAAGATATAGTAAGATCTTATCCGTTTATTATGTTTTCTATGTCGGCAGAGCAATCAGTCAGGTCTTAGATATAATTTTCCAATACCTGTTTCAATCTTAGTTTTGCCCAACACATTTTCTTTTTCCCCGATCTATATGATAGAAATGTCAATTCAAAAAATGGAGGTAATGTCTCAAACAGCACAAGTACGTTATTTAATGCAACTGTTGTATTGTATATATGATAAATTTTTAAAAAAAGAAACACATAGATATATCTTTTGGTACAAATGTATTTCAGTAAATATCCAAAACATATTAGGTCAGCATAGTAGGTAAGAGAGCAACCTACCAATCACATTAGGAAAATGTTGATTTCAATAATTGGTTTGGTTTCAACGAAGGGTAGAAAAAAGTTTGTGTGTGTGTCTTTCCTTATATCATGTACATATAGACATTCACACACAATCACACATATAAGTGTATGTATATGTACATATGCATTTACATACATACATACACACGCGCACACACACACACACATATGTGTGTGTGTGTGTGTGTGTGTGTCTGAATGTATAAATTTTCTTCACACCTGAGCACACTTGATGTTAAAAATGTTGCTTGAATGAAAAATAAATAAGAGAAATCTTGGAAGACGGACACATCCAGAATATGAAATAGACGGTGAAAGGAGTTGAAGACAGTTCTATGAAAATTGAACTAAATGATTTTTGACATCAGAAAATAGCACCTGCTGTCAATTGAAAATTATAGTAGTTGTCATACACATGGTGATTTTCCTATATGGTTGTTAGTAATTCCAATGCATTCAAACTCTTTCTTGCGCAGCTGGTTTAGTGTTTAATAAGACATATATCAAGGAACATATTTCATTCGTGTATTGTCAAGTATTCAATTATT
Source organism: Thysanoteuthis rhombus (assembly GCA_963457665.1). Classification (NCBI taxonomy): domain Eukaryota; kingdom Metazoa; phylum Mollusca; class Cephalopoda; order Oegopsida; family Thysanoteuthidae; genus Thysanoteuthis; species Thysanoteuthis major. The sequence continues at coordinate 53,441,045 of OY735201.1, read as the reverse complement.
TTCTCTGGGAAACACCAGCTTTCCGATATATAGAGAAAGAAAGGATACGTATATATATATATATATATATATATATATATAGAGAGAGAGAGAGAGAGAGAGAGAGAGAGAGAGAGGGAGAGGGAGAGGGAGAGAGTGAGTGAGAGAGAGGAAGAAAGCAAGAAAAAATTTGTGGTAGGATTCAACAACTACAGAGATCCCCTATGGCACAACCTTGCTTCATAGGCTGCAAACAGATTTCCAGAGATGTACACGAAGGAACGTCAAGATCTGGTATTGGGGGAAAATTCAACGTATGCTATATATATATATATATATATATATATATATATATATATATAGAGAGAGAGAGAGAGGAACAAAGATAGATTGATAGATAGATAGATAGACGGATCGATAGATAGATGGAGAGCGTGTGAAAAGTTTTACTGCATTGAATATTGGATTGAAAACATTTTTTTCTGAAAGTGTAATTCATTTCAGTCAAAAATATCTCATTAATATTTTTCAGCTATTTCTATGTTCTGAACCCAATTGGATATCATATAACTATGTGAATCTTTGCTCTCAGGATCATCACCTGTTTACCATATAACCCTTCCAGGGATTTAAAAACAAATCGGCCAGATCCACATGTGTCCCCAGCTGTTTTGATAAAAAAAATCACGCCATCTCCACCAAATTTTACTTATAGTTGTATTCCATTACTTTTAGGGTCGTGTCACGGTATATTATTCTGTTTTTTGATATAAGTTATCATCATATTGCATCAAGTACAGACGATATTCCATACTACACATCAATAGGTTATTCAAAAAACGTATTTGACGATGAGAGGTATATATATATATATATATATATATATATATATATATATATATATATACATATATATATATATATATATATATATATATATATATATATATATATATATATATATATATATATAAGATACATATATATATATAAGGATACATATATATACATACATATATATTATCATTATTATTATTATTATTATTATTATCATTATTATGATTATTATTATTATTGCTATTATTATCATTATCATCATTATTATCATTATAGTTATTATTATTATTTACAATCTCACACCAGTTGCCTGATGGTAACCGCTGGAGTTTGAGTGACAGCAATTCTCCCCAAGTCTCCAGTCCTTCTCTCCTAGTACTCATAGGTTGCAGTAATACTGTGGTTTACAGTTTCTCACCGGTTGCCCAGTGGACATTGCTGAAGGCTGAGTGACAATAAGTCTCCTCAGGTCTTCAGCCAACGTCTCTTCTCTCTTTCGCCTATCATGCCAGTGCAGTGGTTTGCATTACTGCTTTCATTTCCCTTCCTTTGTTAGGTCACTATCAACAATTAACGTTGTAGTCTTTATATTTCTAGCACTTTCCCCAGTATCCACGCAGTTCCAAGCCATGCTGTGGTCTGTACCGTCTCAATCCTTCCCCTTATCCCGATCTCCTCCAGTCTCACCCTCAGCGTTTTTGGGACAGTTCCTAGTGCGCCCACTATGACTGGTACTACTCTGGCTTTCATGTTCCACATCTTCTTTAGCTTAGGTCCTGGTATTTTTTCCCGTTTTTCATCCTCCTTCCTCTTTACTCTATGGTCTGCAGGTACAGCCACGTCTACTATTTGGCAGGTCTTCTTCTTTTGTTGTCTACAATTACCAAGCCCGGTCTTCTTGTCTGGATGAGGTGGTCAGTTTGGATGTCAAAGTCACTGAGTAGTTTGTGATTATCATTCTCCAGGACTGCCTCAGGTTTGTGCTGATACCACTTTTCCACATGGTTGAATCCCATTCGTTTATTCAGTTCCCAGTGTATCATCGTTGCTGTGCTATTGTGTCTGTGCCTATACTCCTTCTGGGTGAGTCGACTACATTCACTAGTTATGTGGTTTATGGTCTCATCTCTTTCACTGCACAGGCAGCACTTGCTGTTTGTTTGTGTTTAGTCGATTTTTGTTTTTATATAATTTGTCCTGATGCTTTTATTTTGAGCTAAATGATGAGCGATTCTGTCTCTCTCTTCAGGTTTCCTTTTCGTAACCACGTGAATGATTTCTCGTTTGCGACATTTTGTATCTGCCTTTTAAACTCTCAGTACAATTTTTTCTTTTCTCATTTTTTTTCTTCTTGTTTACTGTGCTGTTCCATTGTTTTCTACTTTGTTGTTTGTTGCGCTGTTTCGCGCAATCTTTATGATTTTGCTGGCAAATACTTTTCTAGGTCTGCTTCAGCTCTCTGGACACAGTCCTCTATGCTGATGAGCCCCCTGCCACTTTCTTTTCGCCTCACGTATAGTCTATCTGTGTTGTCTGTAGGGTGTAAGGCTTTATGCATTGTCATAAGTTTCCTTGTTCGCCTGTCCATTGATTATAGTTCTTCCTTTGTCCATCCTAGGAATAGTCCTGTGTATCTAACTACTAACACAGCCCAGATGTTCATTCATTTTATTAGGTTTCTGCTGTTTAATTTGGTGTCTAGTATTTTCCTTATCTTTCTGAGGTATTCTCTCTTTATTTTCTCCTTCATCTCTTCCTGTTTTATCGTGTCACATTCAAGGACGCCCAGGTATTTGTATCGGTCTTGCACGGTCAGTGCTCTGATCTTACTGTTGTCCGGGAGTTCGATTCCTTCAGTCATTGTGAGCCTTCCTATGTGCATTACCATGATTGCACATTTTTCAATTCCAAATTCCATTCCAATGTCATCACTGTATTCTTTTACTTCGTTGAACAGAATGTTAAGCTCTCCCCTGTTTTTTGCAAACAATTTTATATCATCCATGGACATAAGGTGGTTGACTTTGTTGTTCTTCAGGATTCTATTGAGTGGAATCATGGTTAAAACAAATAATAGTGGGGACAACGAGTCTCCTTGGAAGATTCCCTCTTATCCTCACCTCTGCTAGGTTTTCTCCTGTGGCTGTCCATTATTTTCATTATTATTATTTGCAATATCACGCCAGTTGCCTGATGGTTACTGCTGGAGTTTGAATGAAAATAAGTCTCCTCAAGTCTCCAGCCCTTCTCTTCTTATTGTTTTTTTTTGTTTATTTGTACAATATCTTAATGAAAATACACTAAAAGCAGAATGTGCCGTTTTATTATACCACCGAATTACTTTGGTGAAGTCGATGCTAAAAGAGTTCGAGGGACATTGTAATGACTTTGAGTGGCTCATTCAGTCTTGTGATACTTTGATAAAACAACCAGTTTAAAACTAAGGCAAAAAATCAAAAAATTTCATCATCAAAAATTTACTGATGTGCTTAATGAAATATGTTTGAAAGGGAAATTGCTTTTTAAATACACATTATGGTACATTATCAAGCCAAATGGATGTACTTGGTTAACTGTCTGAATGCATTGTTCCATATGTCGGGTAGATGATAGAAGAATCGTTTCTTGAATGAAAAAGTCGATTGTTACGGACTGAGGAACAAATACAATAAGTCAAACTGCTCCTGATATATATAGTATATGTATATCCACATGTACTATAGACACAAGACATGGTGTCGTGGAAGGCTTGTTCATGCATTATATTGAAAATCCTTATATTGAGGTATCTTAATTTATGTAATTTTTGTATGTGTTTATATTTAATTTGGATAGTCACAAAATTTCATCTCTGAATGACTTTCAGAATACTTTCAACTTATTCAAATCTCAGAAAAAATGACACTTCAAGCATTGCGTCTTTTTTTCTCTCATAGTTGATAAGGCCGATTATCATTTTCAACAAATTTCAGCGAAATTAAGAACAGTTCAGCAAAAACTACGCAAATTGTCGAAACAATTGATGCATCAAACCACATTCAACTGCTAGTATTTGTACATGTTGATTAGTAAGAAAAAACAGAGGGTTTCCATTTGACTTGAAACTACAACCAAAGCAAAAGATACGTTCCAGTTGATCAATTATTTTTCGATTGCCGATCGCCGATCAGCCATGATTGGGTCTATTCATACAGATGTAGCTTCTCCTATGATTGACGGAATAACCTTGATTTGTCTGCAGGAGTGTTACGGAAATAGATGTGCAGACAGTTAACTTCATTCGTGGCCGAGCACTGTATCAGCGACTGTTTAAAGAATTCTATATTGAGATTGACACGGAACATTCTATTTTACTACACCACATAGAATTAACTCCGTAAAGTCGAGGCCGGGTGTTCGCTCGTGTGATCAAACTTCGGGATGAAATTTGTGAATTTCTCACGCATCAACAGTCACCTCTTACCAGAGAATTTGAAACAATTTTTGGTTTGAGCTACTTCATCTAACTTTAGTTTGGCAATAAAGGTAATGAAAGCTATGGTTACTTTTACAATTGCCAATTTGTACGAAGTTGGCTTTCTGCGTCATTGAATTTGAAATCAGAATTGAGACGCAGACTTGATGTTTAGGCTCTTAGGCAGCAACATAGGAAAAATTCTATTCTGTAGTAAACCAAAACGAAAAAATCCGATTAGGTAAGATTGGACCAGCCAAGAGGATTATGATGATTGTTTTTGTTTGTTTTTGTTTTGTTTTTTTGTTTGTTTTCAGGTTTTTTTTTCGCGTTGATTTATTTGCCTCGTTTTATTGTAATTTTGATGATGATGATGATGGTGGTGATGATGATGATGATGATGATGGTGATGATGATGATGATGATGATGATGATGATGATGATGATGATGATGATGATGATGATGATGATGATGATTTCGATTCTCTTGTGAAGGGGGTATTGAGACACAACGGACATTACACGAGAGGCCTTGAATCATAAAAAAGGTCAAAAGCCCCTGTGCTATCATGAATCAAATCCGTCTATAGATCTTCGATATATGTAAGATACTTTGAAAGGTTATTTTACATATGTCACTGTATTTGTTTAATCAGTTTTGTTTGCTGTAATTTCTACTTGATTTGATATTTCCGAAGCAGGATCATTTACGATTGATTTGTAAAACGTCGTGATGAGAATATAAGGCACAGTCATTCGATACAAAGAACTATACTTCGTCGTCTCCTTTGAAAATAGGGCATTTTCCTGATGAGCTAGTGTTTAGAAGATTTACTGTCTCAGCTGTCTGGCAAGCGATATCTCAATCAATAAGCTCACTCCTGAAACATTTAATAATTTAATAATGTATGTATTTTAGATTGTATAAAAAAAGCTCACTCAATCAATAGTGGTCTAACCAGAGACGATATTTCAACAGAAAGTGTTTTGATTTTTTCAATATATTCCTGATCTACTCTGAGGTTTTCCTTCATATTTTTTTTTTTTTTTGGTTAAAATATGCCTCCGGTTAAATCTAATTTGTTATCGCATACATTATTAATTCATCCTTTTATTGCAATAAAAAGAAGTTTGATATAACTTAACTTCTCTCTTCTAGTTACTTTAAGTTTCCAACTATGGAGACCGACTACTAATATCTGTAACTTTGTCTCTATCTGTTTCTTTGGAAATGAATCAGGCGTTTGTTTTTTTTAGATAATGAATTCACTAAGAATTCTCATAAAAATTTCATGAGTTGACTTGATAGATATCTCAAAGAAATAGAATTGTATATTCATCCAAATACCTTGTTGAAGTAAACATTCGATAGTATATTTGTATTCAGTTATTTTTTTTTAGTTCTTCTCTATTAATTCCACCTGTCCTTATCCGTTTGTTTTCCCTCTATATTGTTATTGTTCTCTCTATCACTCCCTTCTTTATTCGGTCAGTTCTGGTCGAGTCATCCCCCTTCCTTTTCTGGTCTGTTCTCTCTGTTTCCATCCACTTTAAGCCCGACCTTGTGTCACATATTGCTGTGGTCGGACAGTGATTAAATAGTACCCTCTTTCTGGCCCGTTCTTCAGGATCAAAGAGTTGTATCTGTTCCCCAGCATAGACCGAGGAGTCGGTACTGACACTTACCTGTTGAATGGGCCGGAGAGGGAGTGTGTCAAAGACCGAGTGCGCCGGTGCAAGCGTTAGCCAATGAGGTTTTACTGAGGCTGCGTTTGCTAAGCGCATTGGGGAGCCTTTGGACTCGTCCTTTCGGCTCTCCCATTATTACTCGGCCCAGCTGCGGAGTCTCAGTTTCCCCGGGGCAGCACTGCTCCATTGCACTTAAAGGAGCAGGTCCCCTGGTGAATGCTTTCGCAGGTGACGTTGTCTAGCCATTACAATGAGCTTTTCAACGGTAACTGCGTCGGCTGGAGCCATTTTTGGAAGGGCTGCTCCTATTTCTTCCCACGTTGAGCTCGACCTTGTGACACATATTGCTGTGGTGGGACAGTGATTAAAAAGCACCCACATACACACACACACACACACACACACACACATATATATATATATATATATATATATATATATATATATATATATATATTGTGTCATCCACGGACAGCTGTTTCGATGTATTACATCTCTTCAGACTCTTCTATAGACTTTATCCCATCCAGTACCGCGAGGTAGAATTGAAACCCTCACATCGGACCAGGCCGATATCCTACCTCTGGACTACGGAACATATATATATATATATATATATATATATATATATATATATATATATATATATAGTTATTTAAACTGCATTCCTGTTAGCAGTAGTTAGCCTCACATTGGTCGGTGTCATCTCCTAACATTCAAGCCATATACGTATGAAAAGAAAGTTTCAGTCTTTTATTCAGTATAATTTAAATTAATCTTGGTGAGTTACACACGCATTCAAATACATTTCTTGATGGTGAAATAGAAATTTTTTGAACAATTTACCAAAGTACTTCACTTGGCTGATGACATTTCTTGAAGAAAAAAACAGAACAAGATTATTAAAATACTTTGTGACACCCTGGCGATTTATGATTTGAGAAATGTGCTGAGAGAATGAATGAGAAATCATATAAATGTAACACATTTGCAATGATTTTTACCTATGAAAAGGAAGCCAATAGATTTCAATTAACTGAATAAAGGTATCAGCATGTCTCTCGCTAGTTTCCATCTTCTCTGCAGGATCCCTTAATGAAGACATCAAAAATTTATTGAAGCAAAACTATTTAATACATCGCCACTCATAATGCTCAGTTTTGAAGGAAAATTGAAGTTTATCACTACAACTCATAGCTATTCGATTTTCGTAATGGAATTTTTCTCAGTTTTTTTTCTCTTCTAAAGTACCAAAAATCTTTGTGAGCGCCATTGGACACAACATTTGGCCTAGATTTCCTGAAAATTCACATGAATTCTTCACTAGATAGATTCCTGAATTGTTTTTCTAATTTTCTTAGATTAATGGAGGATCATTTTTTTTTTAACCTTTCAAAACATTGTCGCAAGAGCTAGACTTGAATATCGTAAATGCAAAAAAGTACACCATAGATATCTGAAAACATTTTTTTTATTTTTTTGAAATTCTAAAGTCCTATTTCAATCGTCTAAAACTCATTTATTCTACTGTCAGTGCTAATGGACACGCTCCCTGGTGAGAATCTCACATTAATGCGAAGAGTTTCTCTACTAAACTTCGTAAATGTCAATATCCTAAATTGTTGCGCTTTAATATATTTTTGAAACCGTCTATTTCCTTTGTGCACACGATATAAAATGAATGTACTTCAAGTTTATTGAGACCGAAATACTGAACTGGTAGATCCTGACACTTAAGATTTGATTGAAACACTTTCAAGTCCCCAATGAACTATACTGCATGACTGTTTATTGACTTACTGACTGCAAGAAAGAAACATAGAGAATGAAAATGATTCATCAACTATTTGATGTCTGGGATTTTCTGCTTTGATATCTCGTATTTCAATATGATCTCCTTGAAAGTCCCAACACTAATTGAACTGCGATCCCCTGGACACACTCTTGGGACAGACCTTTGAGCCAATGTATCAATATGCTGAAGAAGCATTTGATTTTGTTAAAAGTTGTCTTTATAATTTTCTCCCTTGGTTCTGAATACGAGACTATATGATTAGTACTTGCAACCCAGCACATCCTTGAGAGATTATTATCAAGTATAGTTTGAAGATATCAATTTTGTCATCATCATGAATTTTCCCATTTAGACAATGACTTTGTTGGGTTTTGTCATTTCTCTAGGAAAGTAATAACGGTAATTAAAGCAATAAGGGGAACTTGTTTAATGGTAATTACTGTGAGTGAAACTCGGTAATATATTTAGATAGTGTTCATCAAAATGGCCACGGGGTTATAATCCAAATGTTTCTTTCAAAAGCAGACGTATTAATGAACAAGAGACGAATAAAAATAAATTATATTTTTTCAAAAGGAGGCTTCTTCAACTATTAAGAAAAAAAGTAGATGTTATATTTATTTCTCCCTCCCCCACTTACTCTCTTTTTCTCTTTTTTCCTCAAGAAGAGTTGAAATTTGTTAAATGATGACCCTCTTCCCCTGCACGATCGTAATCCAAAATATAATCAGCAATTTCGGCCCCCAAAACTTATACATTAGCAATTTCAAGTTACCGTTACAAAATGAATTTCATTAATATAACTACTATTCTGAGCTAAAAAAAAGGCGCTCGAACATTTTCACGTTATTTTAATCATACGAATTATACCACGATATTTTCATTCATATCCCTGGATACAGCATAAAACATTTTAAAGTAAGGGGTTTGCAACAAAATTTTTGAAAAATCACAAACAAAAGTATTTAATCCTACGTAAATGACTCACTCAATGGAAATTGTTACGTGATCGAATTATTTTGGTTGCAAACTGCGATGGCAGTGATCAATCAAAGAATTTTTTTTTGTAATGGTATTCAATGGATAAGTTACTTTTCTTGATTTCTATTGGATCATAAAAAAGTTTGAACTTTCAAAAAATACAGGAATGCTACCGAACTGAAACTGAGGGGCCAGCGTAACACATTGTAACCATCTTGTGAAAAATATTTTGTAGGTGAATATACATAACATGGAATAAGATCTGTTTTTATACAAAATAAGGAGTATATATGATATCAACTTTACCTCCGTTGACAAAGCCAGTGCACGTGACACACACATAGCCAACGAGTATCACTTAAAAACTGAAGGCAATCTTGACAGAAGCTGAAGAGAATGTTAGACAGTCATGGTTCACATTACTAAATTTGTTTTTAGATGAAATAACCTGAAAGAATTATTATAGGCAGCAACAGTCATTTTTGACCGTCGTTTGACATATACTTCCCCCAAGATACGGTAATGGGCGTCATGGAGTCAAAATTGACATTCTTGGAACAACACTAGTCTATTGTCTTTCAAAGCTTCTAATGGTTTCTATGACATCTGTGAATCCTGTTTTTCCTAACATAATTTGCTGTCCTGTGATCTCAACGTATGATATTTAGCACGATTCTCACCTGTTTACGTTGCATAATTCAAAGTTTGAAGGTCCATCTTCTGCTTAGGTTTCATGTTTCGGCTTCATAGCTGACTATTGGGAGCACGCATTGATCGTTTCCTTTTGAGATTTTCTCGATCTTGGATATTGAGCTTGCTCTAGCGAAGTTGTGCCAACCTAGAGAGATGAATTGCAGAATTTCTTCTTATCTTGGGATTTCATTGACATTCGTCGTCCTAGGCAGATGTAATGGTATACTTTTTTCAGTCCTGCATTTCAAATTTGATCGTTGTACTTCAGTACTCAGCATGTTTTTGTCATTGCCATTAGTTTTACTGAAGTTCACGAGAAATCCAACTTTCATTTTGCCTTTATTCAGTTCAAAAGCATCATCTGAACATCAGGAAGGTTCTCGGCAAAAAGGACAGTGTTGTCAGCAATTCTGAGGTTTCTTAAGTATTGACGGCTTATCCTGATTATTTCATATTCTCAGTCCAAGTTTTTGGAGATCATCTCAATTGATACGTTATAAAAGTATGACATATGCGGGATCCATGACCTGTTTTATGATAGTATCTTTGGGAATTTTCACTAAATCAAAGGCCTTCTTGAGATCAGCAAAAATTACAACTACAACAGGCATTTTTTATTCTAATGCTTTTTTATTTGATTTACCGAAAAGAGATAATTAGTGGCCGTGTAGCTTCTAAAGCAAGCCTATTTCCGAAGTTGAACTTCATCGGGTATTTTGGTGATTCGGTTGGTTATCACTTCCATGAAAAAATACGTAGATGCACCTGAGCAGACGTATTGGTCTGTAGATGTTTATATCTTTCGGGTCCCCTTTTTTATGTAACTACAATAGTTTCAGTGTTCAAATATCTTTACTCTGTTCGTGGCATGAATTCAATAGATTAGCTCTATTTTATTGATTATTTTGCCAGCTTTTTTAGTAAGTCGACGGTGGTGTTATCTAGTACGAGTGCTTTTTTTCTTTTGGATTCTTTTTATGGCTTCCTATCACTTCCCATGGGGTGACTTCTGTGGAGTTAACGATCCTACAAAACCTGCTAGTTCTTTAAACAAACAAGAGAGAACTATACTGCCAAAATGACTCGCTGAAATTCCAGTCTTTGTAGGCTGAGATATTTGAAAAGTAGAGAATAAAACATTAGATCCTTCGAGGTTATTAAAAAAACGTTTCACTTCATTCGAGAACTTTTAAGAGATATTTTCACTCCTAACCCCTAAAAAATGTTTACATTTACTATTTGTACCTTACAGGGAGGAAAGAGTCTCATTTCATTTTTGACCGCTTTAAGGGAAAAGTTTCCCTTTAACTTTCGATGTATAGAATGGGAAAAAAAGTCTTCTTTAAATTCGAATCCTTATATGGGGGACTTCAAGGGGAATTCGACAAAAACTCTTTCCCTCAAAGATTCCCAAAGTCTAAATCCTGAATTTAGAAAAAAAATGTAACTCTCGTCAATAATGATACTATGATCGATTTTTGGCAGAATATGGGGAACCTTAAATGCTTAATCTTATCATATTTAAATAGAACATATAATTTAGATTTTACAAATGCTGTGAAAAATAGGGCCCTATTGAAATAATCGCATTTATAGAGGAAAAAATGTCAACCGATGTTTTCGGACAAACATTAAGACATTAAAAGAAGCTGTCAAATTGACCTCTTTTGTTTTCCTTGGTATTTTAAAGACCGTAGCGTGATGAGAATTGCAGCAAATCATGTGACGGCCAAAACTGATTCGGGAAAGTGATACGAACACATTAATGACAACCTATTGATTATGTGCACCCATCTATCATTGTTATCATTTCAAACTGATTATAAAAGTTGGAATCAGTTGGATGGATATCGAAATGAGAATAATTCTGATAACAATGGTTTAAGAGACGATCATCAGCAGTACTAAAAGTTAGGATCCACCAAATGATATTGGCTTTGTTGATTAAAAAAAAATGTGTGCTTATCAAAAAGGTTTAAATGATTTAAACAAATCCAACCATGCAAAGAGAAACCTTGTTATTCTGAATGTCAGATTATAGTCACATGGGTGGATCATTCATCATTTTTTCTACAAAAATAGTTTAAAGGAAGATTATCCTGATTTTTCATTATGTGTATGAAGAATGATTTCATCTCAATTCATCAGCAAGAATCAAACATGCACACACACACACACTCATATATATGCATATACATACATACATATATATATATATATATATATATATATATATATATATATATATATATATATATACATACATACATACATACATACATACATACATACATACATACATACATACATACATACATAAATAGATGGATTATATACACGTATTTATAGAGAGAGATAGGGAATGTTTTAATCATTTGTACCAACATGTTCACGTGTGTGGTATCCCACATAAGCAGGATTTGTATCACATCCTATTCTTGTTAGGTTCGTGCATATGGGAACTTAGTCTTGGATCGTATTTATACATTTTAACAAATGATAATGATTGATCAAACAAACAATATATATATATATATATATATATATATATATATATATAATTGCAGGCAATCCTGATGTCGCCCTGAGAAAAGTGATTGCGCATTTGACAATACAGAAATAGAGCATTTCTTTTTTACATACATGCATGAGGTAAAAAGAAATTATATCCATAGGAATATATAAGAAATTATGTTAATGAATACATTGTCAAAAGATGTGTACTGATTTACATTTATACTGTAAGTGAATTGGATTACTTTAGAATTTTTAGCAAAAATACCCAGGGGAGGAAAAAGTGACAGCTAATATGACAAAATGATGAAAAAATGTGGTTTATAGTACGAGCAAACAAATGGGGGAAAATAATTTCATTACACATATGTGAGATTGTATGAATAATTGAAGGATCTATTCAGGTGCAGAAAACAGAACCAATGATGTACTCATTATTGATACAAAACAATAGTCCATAGGATAAAGGACAGGATAATTGACATGAAGTGCAAAACAATCATTATATGCACACACAGAAACATAAAGTTATTTGATAACAAATTTGTTTTATTAGTATGAGTGAAAATGATGAAGTATCATGATTTTAGAAACAGATAATTATTGATGTATTGAATGAAATTTTACCTGAGAAAACAATAACTATTTGCAAGCAAATTGTTTCTCGTCGTAAGAGTATTTGAAGGCAAACCCATTGAAATGATGCTACCGCCGATTATCCATTTCAATTCACGTACAGTATTTGTGTAAATTGGTACTGATTCTTCAAAAAAAATTATAATTCCACCTAATTTCTTATTATTTCTTAAAGCAAAATTTACTCTTCCTCATATTTGTTTTTTATTCTTTCTGTTGTTGCTGTTACTTATTAATAATTAACTTATGTTTTTGTAGGAAAGTCTAAAAAAAATTAGATTACAACAATTTCCCAAGTAATCGTTAGTATACCTAATACACATACATCATTTTGTGGCTTCCAATAAATGTGAAAGTTAAAGTAAACGATTCACTAAAAGAATATAGAGTAAGACTATATTTATAATTTTTATTCATGACTTATATCTATAATGATTGCTACAACTAATGAGATTGATTTTGATAATAATAATTACAATAATAAGAGTAATGATGATGTTGATGATATTATCATTATTTATATTATCATTATCATAATTATTTGTTGTAGTAAGTAGTAGAAGTAGTAGTAGTAGTTGTTAATTTAATGACGTTGGCAGAGCTACGCGCTCTCTAGTGCTTTTTTGAACATTCAGGGGAAACGTCGCTACTTATTACATTTTCAATTCAGATGGCAGTAACTCCATGTGAAATATTCATTAAAATGCAGATATGACTGAAGTGGATCCCTTTGGGTGGTTCGTTTAAATATAAAATCTTCATGAAGTTTATCATATGATCATTCAAACATTTGGATGAAAATTAGGATAGTCGGTACAAGGGCTGGGATAGTTGGTACAACCTAAGTGAGCAGGTTGCTTCGCTTGTTGGTAAATACAGATGCAATTAAAATATTGCTATAGGTGAGAAATAGAAAATTGTTAGCCAAGCAGAAAAAAAGTTTTTGAACAAAAAGTGAGATTTCAGGAATGATGACCAACTGGTAGGGAAATGGGATTCGGCTGTGAGTGGACCTCAATGAAGTATCATATTGAGGTAGAACATGGGGAAATAGAACAATAAGAAAGGCATGGAGAAATCAAGGACTTGTTTGAAATCTGATTTTTTTATCTTGTAAAATTTTTTCTGTATCAAATACATACAATCACAGAAGATCATGTAGTCCTGATCAAAATGTACTGACCAGTCACCAAAATATACTTTTTCTCCACATTTTATTGACAGAAAATGTTTTTCTTTTATAGAAGCAGGTTAATATATATATATATATATATATATATATATATATATATATATATATATATATATATATATATATATATATATATATATATATATATATAGCATGAACTAGGCATATATACCAATTCTTTAGGAAAAAAAGAAATGACCCATCACCATCAACCAAAATGAATGAAACCCACCACTTCTATCCAGTCCAAATGCTAGACATCGCTTCTCCTCTTAAAAAAAAACACGGCCACAAAACTTTCCTGAAAACTAACCATTTTTATCCTGACCCCATCTCTCAACGACATCTCTTATCCGGAACCAGCCTGATACTCATTGCCACAGGCACAAAGACCTCTTGACTTCTGCTCCACCGGACATTTTTATTCTTTTTCGGATTAAACTTGACTCTTACCTACATATGCACATATGTGTGTGTACGTAAAATGTGTGCTTTCCTGTTTGCCATGCACACACACACAAACACACATACATACATATACATATATGTACGAAGTACAAATAAAGAACACAATATAAAATAATGTAATTTAATATCCGATGATTAATGGGTTTATTTAATAAAGTGCTAGAGACGTTGAACTTTAAGCATTAGGTTGAGTTAAAGTAGAGCTTAGAATAGGATGAAATAAAGGATTTGCTACGCAAACACATCTATGTTCCTGCCTTGTTTGGGCTTTTACAGGCGAATAATTGGATTTATTTTGGATGCCTATTTAGAACATCATTTAGGGAGATGTTTATGAATATCTCTTATTCCATCACATGTGTGTGTGTGTGTGTGTGTGTGTGTGTGTGTGTGTGTGTGTGTGTGTGTGTGTGTGTTCATATTTCCTAGGATTGACACTGAGGGACGAAATAGTGAATTGAATTTTATGCGGTGTTCAATTCATGCCACATTCTTCATTTCTTGGTGATTGTCTGAGTATGCTATCAAGGCGAAATGCGCAAAAGCTGATATTATCATTAAATGGTAGGTCCAAAATAGATATTGATTTTGCAGAGTTTATTTGTTTTGAGACGAAGTTTATGTTGAAATTACTGCTTAGACAGAAATATTTATTGATCACACCCGGCAAATCCCACTAGATATCTTGGCGGCTAAAAATATATTTGTTCTTCTCAAACGAAGTTGTTCCTTGAAAGTAAAAAGAATTGCCCTCAGGGACGAAACCAAAAAAACGATCAACATTATTGTTCTATGCAAGTGTGCCTCATAACGTGATACTATGTTTGTGTATGCATATTTCTATGAAATATCGAAGTCTAACGATTGGCTGGAAAGTATTTGGTATGAATAGAGACGTATTGCCAATGTCCTTCAAGTGTGAAGTACACAATGAATGCATAATACCAGTTCTAACCTATTGATGCAAAATGTGGAAACGACCCCCAAATCAGCTCAGTATTGAGCCATGGAACAAGCAATGCTAGGGATAACTGTCAGAGTTAGAAAAAAATTCCATGTTGATCTGACGGTGTATTAGAGATGAAGATATTATACAAATTAGCAAGGGAGGTTGGCTGGTACGATTGAATGACAACAGACGGAACAGGAGACCAATTAGTGCCCATTGGATAGTGAGCGCGGAAAAAAAAGACCAGAGACAATATTAAAGGATGAAATAGAGATTTTTATCATTAAAGGAGATATGACATGCTTTTTATAGCAATGGATTCATTATTGCTGCTGCCATTGATGATGCTGATGCTGCTGCTGCTACTGCTGCTGCTGCTGCTGCTGCTGATGATGATGATGATGATGATGATGATGATGATGATGATGATGATGATTGAGACTGTAAAAACAGACAGTAGATCCTTTGAAGAATTTAAGGGATGCATTTACCAAGGTCTGGCGATAAAGCTTGAGAAAGACCAAGAAAATGAAATAAGACGGCGGTTAACGATTGGCTGAAATGCATTCGGTATAAACTGAGACGTATTGAATAGCATATGTTTAAACCGTGAAGTATACAATCGGGGTTTAAAAGGTATTAATTAAGCCATATCATCATGCAAAAACATACCGGCGATTTACTAATAACCAGGGACCAAAGGCCTTTGGCGAATTTACTAACTGAATAGATGTTGATTAAGTCACTTGATTATTCTATTTCCCGTTTGGCATGGAATATTAATGTTTCTGGTGATAATTACCGTAATTATATCATTTCCGAATTGCGTATTGTTTTAATTATTAAAATAATTATTCAGAATTTTTTTATCATGGAACTTGGTTATCAAGAATAGCTAATATGTGCTTCCTCCCTTTCTTCTTTTCACTCTTCAACTCCTAATATTTCTTAAATTCCCCCCCTCCTATTGACCATCTGTAATACGTAGGGCATACATATGAGAAATCCTTTTTTTTTTTTAGAAAAGATTTAGCTATCCGTACGTCAAATTAATTCAACAGCATTATTAAAAGCAATAGAATGAAGTGATATTAGGTATAATTTCAGACGTTTTGCTTTAGTATGTTGGAGGAAAAACAATATCATTTTCAGTGAAAAAATATGATAATGATAATAATAATAATATCAACGATGATACTAATGATAAAAATGTAGTCTTTTTTGTTTCCAACATTTTGTGGTTATTGTCTCATGTCTTTTTGTGTTGCTGTTGTTACCATTAGATGATGATTTGAGTAATAGGTAACCTCGAACCACCACAAGTATAGTAAGTCAATTCCACAAAGAGTTGATGAGTACTACAACTTCCTGTCAGACTAAACTAAGTTTCATAAATATTTGAACATATACTGTGACATCTTGATTATCAAGTGTGTCTCACAGACCAATACGCCAGGGTAGTTGAATATATATCCACTAAATACCAGCTTTTGTGGCTTTGTGCCTGAATAAGTTCATTAGATAACTATATTGCCAGGAATAGAATAAATTAAAATATGAGAGTCTGCCTTAAAATAGAATTGTTCTTTTTGATAGTGAAAATGTGTTAAACGAATTCATAAACATTGGATCTTAGCGTTCAAAATGATTAGATTTTAGCGAATAATTTCGATACCAACAATTAAATCAATATAAATCTTACAAGGTATCATTTGGCAGATCAGTATTTGAGAGTGCAATACACACTGTGCACCAAGCTATAGCAGTGCACAGTCTGATTAAATCTAAACCGAATGAAATTGCAGTAAGCACGGCGTGTTGTGAGAGGTTGAAAATTTTGCCTTATTCGAACGAACCACCATGACCTTTGCAAATCTTCTTCGTCTACGCGAACTCAATCCATGTGAAAGTGATGGGCACAATATTCTTAATTGACAGCTACAAATATTCACCCGTAGGGAATTCAAGGATTAGAGGTGAACTTCTGTAATCCCCATGCTGACTGTTTGACAAGTTCTGTCTCTAACCTTCTCTGGCTCCTTTAATCCCCTTCGGCTACCTTGATCACCAACTGTCATTCTCCTGTAATTTCAAGAAAAAGCTAATAAGTCCTACTACAGAGATGGCTCCAATGAATCCAATACGTCTCTCCAACATGTGAGCAATTAAAAGTTCGATAAGAATATCAATAATTACTTTGACCTCATGTTAAGTATTGATTCGCAAAATTCAAATTCAATTTCCCTAATTATAGCAGTTTTCAAAACTGTGTAGATAAAGATAAGACAAGCAATTTCTTAGAATATACTTCTTCTCGTTTAACAGTAGCGACACTGGAAAATGTGATATTATTTATCCTCTTCAAAAATTGAATTAATTTGATGTCCGTGAAGCGAAAATGCCCGCTGTGCTTAACACGCTGTATACTAATTCATCTTGACTCTGATGAAAACTCAATTTATTCAACCTCATCTCATCGAAGTATAATTCATTTTAATCGAAACTTGCAATTCAACTCAACTAAAATACTACAAAAATAGTCGCTCAAGTACATCTGAGAAAGTTATAAATTGATTGGCGTTGGACATCTAAAAAGAGAGTTAGGAATACGTTTTGCTTTTTTGGTCTGTAATGATTTCAGGTTTATACTGTATTTGCTAAAGTGAAAACCAGGGACTTTCGATTGCTCATTTCCTTTGTTATCCAGAAGGAAAACGTTCCCGTAAATCTTTCAGTAAGCTCCAATGACGTGAAGTGAAGAAGTTATTACATTCATTAATATGGGAAAGTCTTAACCGTTCCCATACTCAAAAATGGTGATGATGATGTGTTGGGCTGGGTCATTAGGGGCTACCGTGGTTGGAAATACGGGAGAATCGGATGTAGGTAAGAGAAAAAGTATGCGCACTGTTTCCATTACGTTTCGCTGCAAAACAAAAGACGGGCACTTTCTTTTTCTTTTAAGATTTTCTCGCAAAATCTAAAGGAGGGCGTTAGGCGAATTTTGGGAAAGCAGAACATACCTGCATATTTGCTTTGAATAGGAAGTGAGTGGAATTGTCAGATTTTTGGGAAGACAGCAACGTAGGTAAAGCATTAGTTACGTGGGGTTCATTGATTAAGTCAATGTCAATCACTATTTATGGTTTGATGAGAACATCTTCCATCATAACAGAAATTGTTTTGGTTTTTTTTGTCGTAAAACTTGATATTCCATTGTCCGTCGGAGCCTTTCTCAATATGAGAGCTGCTTCAAACTTTGGATCCTCCCGGTTAACAGTAATTCAAATTGAACCATATAGCTATTCTTTCCAAACGCCGACATCAACTTCTCAAGAGGAATAAAGTAGAAAAACCAGTAGCAATAGATTGAAATCAGGCACTGTTCTATCCAATATGTTTTTAAAACGATCTCAAGGAAACGTTAATTTTACATAAGCACCGCTTAAAATCGTGCTGGCTCCAAACCTTTATACAAACGAAGAAAAAAATTTGAAAATCCCAACATCGTCAAAATAGGAGAGATTGAGAAAGGAAAGCACCCAGGCTTTTTGCACTGTGGTAAAAAAATAGATGATGATTTGAGGGGGATTAAAATTGAAACAGTTGTATTTTCCTCCAGTCAGTGCATCAGAAAAAAAAACCTGACGGAAGGATTTTAAGAGGTTCTATCATTAATTTTAATGCTTTATTTCTCTTTTTATACTCATTCTGTCTCCTGTTCTCGTTAACTTCCAACACCGATCGATGGCCACTTGGCCGACCTGCTGGGTATACCATTCACCAAAAGCTTTTTTCTCACTGCCTAAAAAATATCCCTCCAAAGCTGCGTCTAAATTCAGCATATCTCACCGATCAATCAACTTTGAGGAGACCTACGGCGTTTTTTTTTCAAATTGGTCAATCGCTCTCATGCCATAAGCAAACACGCATCGGTTCTTCCGTAACAGTTAATTAAATCCACCTGTCAAGAATCCCCCAAAGTCATGAAATGCTCATCCAACTTAAGAAGCATTCTTGATGCCGGAAAATCTGCGTAAAGAAAGCATTAAACTGTTAAGGTCAACACGTCTTATCTGCAGGCATGGGGGAACCTTCAATTTGCATGAAACTGATCCTGTCTCACACATACACCTTACTCAACAGTTCAACTTATATGCGCACGTACACGCACACATCTCAACAATGCACAGCAAACACACATATCAGGAATGATATTATGTGATACCATGTGCAACTACGCCTATGTTTCTACTCACTTCGCGAATAAGCAGTCAGTGGATTCAGCAAGAAAAATTGACACGAAGAAGTACGTTGATTTTACACCCTAAACTTAAACCCCTACATCCGATATTCCACGCCTTTTGATGTTCACAATTGAGATTCAGTAGTCTTAGATGCGTTGATTATTGGAATGTAAAGATGTGGGTTCAAGGTGTAAAATCAACTTCTGTCTAACTATAAAGACCCCGTGATTCAATGGTTAAATGCACCCAGGTGTATAAATACCTTTGTATTAAAAAGACTACAAGGTCTCAATTGTAAACATCGAGAATCGTGGAATATCTGGTGCAAAGAGATGAGTTTAATGTGCGAAATCAGCATTACTAAATTCCCTGCGGCTGAATTGTTAAATGCAGCCAGAGGGTTTGCTCGTGATTATCCGTCTGCGCTGTTTGATCGTTGCCATAGAATTACTGTCCGATTATAAGTTGTGATAAAACCAACTTAACGTTTTGATACTGGTAAAAGGCTAGTCAAAGTTATTAATAATGTTGCAATACTTCATTCAGCGATAAATTTTCAAAAAAACAAAAATATCATTGTAGTAAAAGATAAGACTAAAAAATGTCAAAGGATATCTTGAACACAAAACCTCATTATCAACAAATCAATATTTTATGATAAAACAATACAAATACTGTGTATCCTGGTCAGTGAGAATGAAATATAAAATAAAATGATATGTATCCCTATTCCACTCGTAATATATCATCACAACTCCATTATTATGTCATGTACTGTTCAGGATAAAAGCAATGAATGATGGCAGAATTGGTTTAAATCAGTATTAGGACACCAATTCTTCCAGCTTGTACATTATTTACCGAATGGGACAAAATAAGACAGGTTTGATAGAGAGGCTATTAGTTTAGTACCTGTTTGATCAGAAATCCGAGATAATGTATCATTGTGTTTAACTGAAACTGGGAAGGCTCATCCAAAAAGTGCTTAAAAAGACTAAAGATATCATGTGTCTCTATTGAGATGTGTTAGTAAGATGCAATTTAAAGAAAAAACACTGATAAGAGTACAACTTCGAATACAATAAGAACAGGTTTGATTTGCCATTAAATATAAACTGCGACGTGACAGATGACATTTAGCAGTGCATCGTTTTCGAGCGTACGATCAAAAACAATTAGAAAAAGGGTTATCAATGAATAAGACATTTCCCTCACTCTAGTGGCCAGTGATAACAAAAAAGCGTGAACGCCGTTGGGAAAAACCTGAAGGGCCTATTTAGCGTAAGCTTACTTTTCAGGTTGAAATTCCAATAAAAATACATTTAAGGGTGTACTTTTTCGAAAAAAAGAAAAAAAAAGGGGGTTTTATCCAGATATACGAAGCAAATGTTAAGCATTTTTTCCCAGTTGATGCGGTTTGTACGCATGATACACACATAGGTTGCCTACCAAATAACATCAAAACTGGAGAAACGTGTTCAGAGATCTGGTCACAATTTATGTTGAGGGTGTATAATAAAAGTGAAAATCTTTCATTTAAACATTTAAACCAACGCCCGTCCAAATATAGGTAAATCACTACCTAATTTAATAATAATATGATAATCTGCAATATCATATGTATTTTTGATAAATATCTCAAGAGGTACTGGTCTTACAAACATCAAACTTGACAGTGCGACGCCTTGTATGCTAGTTCATATAACTGGCAAATGTCAGTTGGTCAATTGTCGAGTAATTGCAATTCATAACCATACTGTCACAGTCATTTCTTTGAATTTGATATATATCAATTCAAAACGGAAAGAGCATTGATTTGTTTATTTCTGTTGCAACTTTACGTCGAGAAGAGCCGTGACATGTTTATGGGTTACTTCAAGACAGACATCTTGCAAGATTTTTTTCTGCTTATCCTCAGTGTGACGAAAGAAAAATCTTTTGCTTGAAGCACAGGCAATTTATTGTCTTCGTTCCGTCCGTTGGGATTTGTCCTTGGTACATTGTGAATTCATTGCCACGTCAACAAACGCCAGAAATAAAATTCCAAACCTCCGATATAATTCTTTTGTTCTGCTTTTTCGGTTTTTCCGTCGTACTGCCTATTTCTCGCCTCATTTCCGTGTTCCATACCTCAAGTAATCTATCATTCGAGCCAAACACCCCCCATATATATATATATATATATATATATATATATATATATATATATGTATATATATATATATGTATGTATGTATGTATATATATATATATATATATATATATATATATATATATATATATATATATATATATATATATATATATATATAAAAATACCAGAAGTAGTCACTTTTCAGGATCTTTGAGCGCCACAGAAATGTCATTACGAAACGAACAAAAACAAGAGTTGCATTTTATGAATTTTACAAATAGTCAATATTGATAGCCTACACTGCACAGTCACCTTTTTATAGTCGGTTTTATTGATTGCATTGCAAAACAATATTATATTATCATTCTACACATGAATTTGTTTGATCTCAGAAAATTGCAGAGTCAAACCTTTGAATATTTTCAGATTTTCTATAGATTTAGCATACATCATCCCCGCAACTGGAATAATTGCAAGTCAGTCAAAGTATCAAATCTTGAGCTGATCTTTATTTGTTGAACCAACCTAACATATGAAAAAAAAAATAGTAGTTGATGCTTCAATAGTGAATCACAAAATGGTTCACTTAAACTGTAGAAGTCAATTTTTTTAAGAGGTTTGTCGGATTGAAGGAGTAATCGGATTAACAAGTGTTGATGCCTACGGTGCCAAAAAACTTGAATTAATGTCTGTAGATCCAAAATTATCAGTCGACGAAAATCAACCTGTGCAAAAACATAGAACGAAAACTTGAAGACAGACTTTCGGTAATTCAAGCAACTCACAATAATGGAATACGTGGAAAAGTGCTGTCAGTCACATTTAAATATATTTTCAAATAACAGTATCAACAGAAGTATTTTGCACAATTAAAGTATTAGAGATTTATGTAATTCAAGCCCGTCTCTAATGCTTATTTCAATCAAAAATAGAATATATATATATATATATGTGTGTGTGTTTGTGTGTATATATATATATATATATATATATATATATATATATATATATATATATATATATATATATATATATATATATATGAACCACAAAAAAAAACAAAAAATAATCCACCAGTCCTGAAAAAGAGATAATACAACCAATACATCCTTCTGATGGTCAATCATGGAGCTGAAACATGGAACCTATCCAGAATATTGACCCTCAAACTGAGAACCTACCACATCATATTATCATGATCAGCATCACATCAATAATGTCAAGGTAGCACGATATAGCGTTGGAAAAGTAGGAGTTTGAGACATCGTAGAGTCCTTAGGAGAATTAGTATGACACTGGGCTGGTCACGTTGTGAGAATGGCACACGACCACTCACATCACACTTGAAACCATGGCTGACAAAATATGAGTTTGCCTGATAACCTTGACAAGTCGAGAGTATTGGCTCTGCGACACCCATGATAGATGGATCCATATAATCGCAGAGAAGATGTATGTCCAATTACGGTCACTAAAAGGCTGAACCTAACATAGGATTGCAAAATATCATTTCATTTTATCGGTATTTTGAACCCAAACATCATCTTCCAAACATTCCAATAACAGTCACACAAAAAAGTTGCTTGGACAGCAGAAAAAAAAAATACAACAAAAAACAAAAAAACCGGAGCAAGCATTTTATTCCTGGCAATATGTCAGAATATATCAGAGAATCTATACCGAAATGTAAAAAAAAAAATTTCAGTATCTTACCTTTTACTTTGTAAACTAATTTTGTTACATTCTTTACTATTTCAGTAATGTCGGCCAAAACATAGTTTGGAAATATTGAACGTAGTCACGTTTACTTAGAGGAATTAATATCTATTTTTTTCTGATTATTCAACCGAAACGAAAATTAAGAATTCTGGAAAAAAAATGTTCCCAAATTTTTTTCTAAAGTCTTATTTGCTTTCATTCAGTTTAGCTTTTTATGTAACTGCCAAACTTTCCCTTTACTTCATCGCCCCAAAAGATAGAGTTTTATAAATTCACAATCAACAGAAAAATAACAAATCTCTAATTCATGAGTGGAGCATCTGCTCAGATATTGTTTCCTAATGGATCACCTTTCATTGAATTACGCACTCACAATGAGTTTGTAAATCGTACCCTTTTTTGTTTTGTTTTATCAGTAATATCTTTTTTATTTAAGGTCTCTGTTTTACATCTTTTCACATACAAATGACAAACGGTATTTGTTAAGCTCTGCTTATTACTGAATAAACCTAAAGACCAACATATTTTGTTACACCGATCTTCTAAGCGGAGAGAGCCTTCCTACCTTTAAAATTAACAGCCAAACTCATAAATCAAACGCTTACCTCCAGCACCAAGGGGAGATAGGGATCTAATTCAGTCATGCTCCAGTCGAGTAAATACGAATTATAGTTGCATCAATCTGGAACATTTTCAAAAAAATGCATCGAAAAATACAATCATTCGATGTAAAAATGAAAATCACAAATTGTACTTCTACTTAGAGAAAAATTGATTTTTCTGCGCTTAAAATAATGAGGGATAAACTGTATTTCAACGGATTAAAACACGTCTAAAACTATTCCATTTTTAGGAAAAAACATATGCAGATATCCACTAATCAATACAGCATGAAGCATTGAAAGGCTGTCCAATCGATTGGAAATAGAATTTAATTTAACCTCAATCAAATCTCACCTTGACATGAATTGAATTAATATTTAACAAGGTTGAAATCAACGAAACACCCGAATTGATTTAACCAAGCACACTGTTAGAGCATATATGCAACATAGAGATGTCTACCAAAAATGAATAAGAGACGCTAGTGATGAATATAAGCGGAAAATAGTGAGTATATCAAAGCAATGGCAAATGTGGTCACTTGGACGATACACAAGAGACGATGAAAAAAAAATCCAGGGAAATATTACATTAAACAAAATGGCACAATTGTTTTCAATAATTCTATCAGCGTTGCAGGAAATGACAACCGTCTAGACTAGTGGAGAGTCAGTATTAAGTTGAAACTTAGCAGATGTATGTTACGAAAAAGTATGCAGCAACAATTTTCGAAGAGAAGCAAAAGTAAAATTAAGAAATATCGGTCAGTCTATAAGCATTATGGAGGAGCCCCTGGACTATCTCACTCAGTGCTCAATTCTGCCCCACTCCCCAAATAATTCCCCGGATCACATTTGACCTTTAAGACATCTGCCCCAAAAAGCAGTTGCATGAAATAAGATGAATTCAAAATTATTACTTTGCTCAGCATTGTTATTTATTAAATTGTCCCTTGAGTTCTAATGTTCTCGGGGGATATTGTTCTGAGGGGTAATGGGCCTCGAGAGCAATTGTCTCCGGAAGGGAAATTGTCCTGATGCCGTAAGTGGTTATTTTCAATATATCTCTCCAATGTCATAAGGAAGTTACTTTTCTGCTTTGTTTAAACACTATTTTTTCTATTTTTACAGAATCAGTGCCAATTCTCCCGCCAACTACAGTACAACCAACACCACCTATACCGCCTCGAGTGCGAGGTAAGTTGAATATTTTTATTCTCATCAAATTTTCCGTGTGAATTTCAGGGTATCTACATCTATACCTTTCTGGATACTATTTTTGATTTCAACTAGATTGATTAACTGGATTTCACAATTTTATGTATTACGTTGTCCACTCGTGGATAGTTCTAGTACAACTGGTGGAGAATACTGTTGAAATTCAAGGATATTGTGTTACTGGATCACTGGGTAACTTCAGCATGTTTTCGCTCTAGATCCTTCTTTGAGCGAAGTGAGTTGGAAACACCTCATGGTGACACAAGCTGTTCAATATTTTCTCTTAAATTGGAAATATCAAACATCGGTAGAGAGTTACGTACAATTATCGAAAAATACCACTACATGCCTGGAGTTTCATATTGCTTCTTCTTATCTTTATATATCCTAAATCAATATAAGACACCGTCGTAATTGCTTACCAAGATCAGGACGTTTCGTCAATCTGAAATAAGGTTGAAGCCTTTGGCATAGAAGAAGCTCTTGAAGTGTGTTCATCCCCCGAATGACACCAGTTTCCGATAAGCATGGTTTTACTGGTATATCTCGTTATTTATCTGAGGAGAGTACACATACAGTATCCTGGGAACCTCCTGTTTCAGATAAGGTAGCTTTCTCGGGATCAAAATTTTCGAAAACATCAATAATGTATCAATCAATCTTGAAATGACTTGGAATCAGAACTCCCAGAAGAAATTGCCTAACATCATAGGTACACGACGCATAAACCTACATAACTGAATGTTGTTAATAATAATCTGTTTTTACATTCCTCCTGTACAGATAACAATGTAATGGTGTTTTCCCAACTCTGTGGTACATATTGAAGTACATTGTTCGTAGTAAATTTAATGTCTTAAGATTAAGAACGACTCCATTTTTTATAATTTTTCGTCAACTTCATTTCCAAGGATATGATATCCTTAAATTTACGTTAGCTAATGTACTGAAGAAAGTTAAAAACATAGCAGGTATTCTATTGTAATCCAGGGAGCTTTTAAGGTCCTGAGCATCATCAAATGTACCATTGAGACCAAAGTCTAGCACCTGAAATACTTTCCTCGGGGGTACCTTTTTAATATATGCAACTTTTTCCTATTTGATTGGCCACTGAAAGAGAAACTTGCAGATTCCCCAAAAGGTTTCCATCTAGAAGGTCTATTGAGAGGGCTATTGTCTTCATTTCATATTCTTCCAATCTTACTTGGAATCTTGAAAACTTCTTATGATAGTATTGTTCCAATATTACTCAAATGATAGTAAGAAAAAGTGTTTTGGAACATAATACCTTCAAATAGTAAATCACGATGGCATTCCACATTTTTGCAGCCATCCTGATTTTCAGGACTTAACTCATTATCAGCACTTCTGTCGTATATTTAGCATAGTTTTCATCTAATTTGAAGTTTGATTCACCGTCTTCGACACTATAAACAGTCGTGTAGTGTTGTGTAAGCTCTCCACAAAAATAAGAAGCCATTTCAGTGCGTTACTTTATTATTATTTCATACAATATCTGTATATGACAAAGATTTCCCATCTGAACGATTCACTGATTTGAAATATAACCTCTATGTATTGGAATACTCATTCTATATGGCCTCAAAACCCCCTAAAATTCACTAATCTTGAATATTCTTCCGGGAACAGTCAGTCCTGCGTATCTTCACTTTTTTATTCAGCAGTGCACCGACTGTAGACTATTTCCTGACATCAATTTCTGTATCCCATTTCAGCAACTTGTGAACAAAGACAATTAATTGTAAGACTTAATTTTAATTTTAAATAAAGTACTTTAGCATTTGTAAACATCATTCATCTCTCTTCCATTAGCTTTGTAAATGTCGAATTATTTCGAAATTTATTCTCATGCAAATCAAGCCAGTACCAACGGATGTTTCGTGGTTAATAAGTAGCCATCTTTGATAATGTCATAGATGGGAATCCCACCTGGTGCCAGATGTCAAACCAAGGCAAGCATATTTAAAAAGACATCCATTAAGCATTTTTAGGGAAAAATCTCACCGCTTGAACTTTTCTACAGAAGCAAAATTGAGAATTATATCAATTCTCTCTTTGTTTCAGAAAGACACTTCCTGCTTTATGTACTTCGGGTACTATTCCGTATTCACATCAGCAGGTTTTGAATAATTGCATTGATAACATAGATTGCTTCAGATAAAGTCTTAAGTCCAACTTCCTTTCTGCCTCTCTGTCAATATATAACTATTAAGTGATGCAAAAATATTTACAGTTTTTCACCGATTATTTTCAAGACGTATACCCCAACTTAGAATAAAAGTAATTAATAGGAATAAGAAACTTCTGAATCTACATAGGATTCTGGGATCAGCAAGAACCGAATCATTCAAGAGTATTTTGAGTTGCTGCGAAGTTGTTGATAACCTCACTTTGAGGGGAGGTCAGTGATAGGTCCAGCTGAGAAGGGTAAAGTTTTACAGCCAAGTTTTTCCAGTTTCTGCAAGATCATTCGCACAATACAAAGGTAATTTTGCTATTCATCGAAGGTCATCTGTGCGATGTGTTAAGTTCTTCTGCTTTTCCAATTTAGTGCAAATATCAAACAACCATTGAATGGTGAGCGTTTAGTTCTTCTGCAACCTTTCAAATTGTTTTGCAAGATTCTGCCTCAATAATAGTCTGGATTGGATGCCATCAATACCGGAAGTACGTTCCCATTTTGAACCAACATTTAGCTGTACGTTTGTTGACGTTCTTCTGGCCAAATACTTGGCTAAAATTGCATGCAGTTTCCACTGGTTTATGGCTGATTTTGATCAACAGAATTACTCGAATTTGATTTTTTCTCCATCTTAAAGTCGTCATCCTCAACCAAGAATAAATAGTCAAAAGAAAACATGTTACCTAAATAAGTAGGGTGAACTTGAGTTTTTAAAACAGTATATTATATGTACCAAAAACTGGATTCTTTTAATAATATATATATATATATATATATATATATATATATATAAAACATGATTTATGCATACATATGGGTATATGTTTTATGGTATATATATATATATATATATATATATATATATATATATATATATATATATATATATATATATATATAACGTTTGTGTCAGTGTGCAAGTAAGAATGGATCCTCGCGTGCGTGTGTGCAAGGGGTGTTGACTATTGCCAATTCAGTCAGGCAACTTCACGATTTCTTCTGTAAAATTTGAACAATATAATCTATCCTTTACCACATGTTTTTCTTCGATGCAGATGTCTCCACAATATTTTTTTTTCTGAATGATTTCAGTACTTTTTATCTCTTTGTTACCAGATATGTATTAATAAACTATTTCACTCTTATTCTGTTTTATCTTTTCGACGTGGAGGAAGTGAACAGAAAGGTAAACCCTTTTCTTTGTTAAAATCTGATTCCTATGAATACAACTCTTTTTTCAGCATTTTCAAATGGACACTTGTAATTTCAATAATATATTCAAGTAATCATCAACCAACTTTAGTTTTTAACCACGGCTGAATTGGTATATAAATTTATACTATAATCAATTATGATAACTTGAATTGAAAAGCTCTCTTGTTGCACATCCTACAGGTGCCAGTATTCGAACTTAAAGAGACGAAGTTTAGAATGCAGTTTCTCAAAGCATGTACGCTTGGTAAATTTGTCCAAGTATATCATATCCTTTTTGACGTCAAGGTTCACTAAACTAAACTGAAGAATATATGTAACGTACATTGATTAGTGGAAATACATAAGATGATCAAATGTCATTATAAAATATGATCGCACTAAATGTTTTCACACTCATGTTGCACATATATATATATATATATATATATATATATATATATATATATATATATATATATATATATATATATATATGCTTAGTTACCTGTAAAGGTTGTAGTTTAATGATGAAGGAAGTTTTTACTTCATACAATATGTCTTATTTTTCAGTATAAAATCCTACATTGTCAATACAAATTATTCAGCAGCCTATTCAGTCTTGATTTGTTCGGGGTTTGAAGTAGCATGGTGAAGATCTTGCTTTAAATTAAGATACTTACAAGATAGATATTGGGAAAATAAGAGGGCAAAGGGATACAATTTCATCAAACTTATTTATAGCATTGAAAGAACTTTTCGGGAAAAAACTTTGGGGTAGACATAGACGGAGAATATCTGAAGCATTTAAGGCTTTACAATGATACTGCATTAATATTAAAAACGGTGGATGATTAACAAAACGAATCAAGTGAAATTAATTGAAAGAGCAGAAAAAATGATGAACAGAACGAAGCCAAAAGTAATGTTAAATGATAAAATCCAAAAATAAACCATTTGGATAGGGGTTGACGTCAAACGATTAGTTTATAAGAATGAAAAGTATGATTCAAAATTGTTTATTTGAGCCTGGGACATATAGAAGAAACGCTGAAATTCATTTTACTTTGATGTGAATATTTAAATGCGGGCATATTATTTGATGCTTAGGTTTTATACACATTTTATTTGCATGGATATCTAAATAATCATGATGTAATTGATCTCAAGACCCTTTTCTGTTTGTACTGAATAAATCAAATATAGAACTCTTTCAAACTTAACTTTTCCTTTGCAATTCCTGTGAAATACTTTGAGAGTAGCGAAAGTTTTTTAGGAATCAGAATCAAAAGTGTAAGCCATTTTCATCAAATAGAAAACGCCATCAGTTTTGATCTGTAAATCTATTGATTTTTTTCACTGTCAGTGGATATGTCTACTCACATGATTGCTTATTTCAGAGGTATGTCCCGTTGCTAACCAAGTTTTAATTATAAAACGTAAAATTACTACCACTCCTGCGGGCAGGAATTTTTTGACTGTTCAGTCCAATATGTTCATCATTTTTTTCTAGTGAATGTGAATGTTCTGTCGAATAAGCTGTAAGTAAATATAGATACCAGCGTCTTTGGAATTAAAGTATTCTAACCGTGCGTATGATTGGCCTATCACCCAAATAGATTACAACAAAATGACTGTTCTCGATGATTCAGATCCTGAAAACAGCAAAAATAAAAATGGAATCCGTGGTTGACATGTACATTGGATCAGTTTACATGCTAGAAAATGTTTCATGATTTTCAATAATAATTTAATATTTTTTAATCTTTCACACGAGAGATGAACACAGCATATAAGTCGATGTACAATATTAGGCTGAAATTATTTCAGTCTTCTGGAATATCAATATCAAACGATCATTCATATAATCTTGCATTGAGATCAGTATATACCTGATAAATCGTATTTTAGTTAGGATAAAATTAATTGGCTAGAATTGCCATCAGATTATTATAAATTTATGAAGTATAAGCTTTAGTGCTAATTTGTTTTGATAGATAATATTCAACAATGAGACCTGCTCCATAGTTGGCGCCAGTG
Source organism: Thysanoteuthis rhombus (assembly GCA_963457665.1). NCBI lineage: Eukaryota > Metazoa > Mollusca > Cephalopoda > Oegopsida > Thysanoteuthidae > Thysanoteuthis > Thysanoteuthis major. The sequence goes on along the minus strand of OY735201.1, from coordinate 53,410,504 downwards.
GTCGTAGTGGGGTTGTGTCATGCATTTATCGATTGTTGTTGTATCAACCCTTTCTAAGTTTGTGATGGTAGATCTTTGTGTCCTTCGGCTATATACCTCAGGGTGTGGCCGACAATTGCATTCATTAGTAAGTAACTATTGGAAAAAATTTTTAAATCACTAACTGAGATATCGGTTTTGAAAGTGAGGAATAATAAGAACAACTTATTTTTCTTCAATGGTGGAAAAAGTATACGTTAACATGGCAACAAGAAAAGGGGATGAATCAAACATTTACGACGAAACTGTCCCGCTGTCTTGCACTGGGAAGTCATTTGATATGTGCATATCGCTTCAAGCGGCAAATTTGTTCCTTATCTTTCCCGACCACAACTCTAATCCTTTTTTCATCTCCTTCAATTATAGTTAAGTCTCTATTATGATGCTGTATATCTTCTGTCTTGTTGAACATCAATGGCATTCATTTTATAGTCATTGTTTGGGACTTATTTTCTGTGATTTTATTTCCGAAATGGGGCGAATCGACTCTTTCTGTGACGATGCTCTTTCTTCACCTCTCATACCGAGACAACAGTGAGCCACGATTTTTGGTCTGATTGGTCATCTGGCCAGAATTGATAGCAGTGTGACTGAAAAAAAACTGCCTTTTCCGAAAACATCCACTCAGATCCTTACATGTTCAACCAATCGATAAAACCTAAGTAAACATTTATTTTCCACATCTTGATGACCCTTGAGTGTATATCCTGTTAAGGGTAACTTCCTCAGATCCGCACCAGCATCTGGCTCAACATAAGTCATCTTTGTTGAATTCCAAAAATACACCCACAGGCTATAATGTAACTGGGCATTAGGCCATGAACCGGAAAAAATTGAATAAAATGTGTAACATTTTAATATGATTTGTACCTATCATGTGATGCAATATTTCTTTGGTAAATTGAAAAAAACAAAACAATAACATTATCCAATTAGTACGCAATAGAATTGAAATGTTACTATTTTAATTAAAAAGCAAGATTCCTCCATTCACATTTATCGAGCAAGTATCTCACTTTTGAAACAAAACTAAACTAATAATAAATAAAAAATCACATATCAAACATTATTGATTCAAATTTACCAATAAGAAACACTTACCTTGTGTCTTTATGCCACTTATTTTATGGCCTCTGATTTTATGTTTGGTCACTAAAATATCTGGTTGCCTGGTTGAAGTCACGTATGCCAATAATTTTCCTTTGCTTACATCAACTTTTCACTAATACCCGTAAACTTTCTCCAAGCGATACAGAATCCTGACTAATATTTGAGTCAGCATATTATCCAAAATTCCATAAATTAATGGTCATACCAGACAGGCCCGTTGGGTCCAGTAGGGATATTAATACACTATGACAGTATTACTACCGTGAATTTCTTTACCAATTTGCTTCAATATCCTAAATTTATCAGATGAGGATTATATCTATGAATGATTAAAGTATGCTAAAGTGAGTTACGATGATACCTACCAGTAGAATAAAATTTATGGTAAGAAAATCACAATACCAAAATAACGAGTCCAATCATTATGACCACAAAAATTAAAGATCAAACGCTCAATCATTCCGAAGTGGAAGTCAACATTTTTTGTTTTTTGTTTTTTTTCCCTAAATTTTCGGTTAGATTTTAATTTTACTTAGTAACAGAACGATAAGAAGTACTTCTGATATGAATACATTATTTTCAGTCGTATTTCGCAGATGATAGATGACATGGTAAATTGCAAAATATTTTGCTGCATCGCAACACATGCTTTACAATTTTAGGTTTTTTGGGAGGGAATTGTTTGACTGCAACATATTTGTAAGGTCTTTTTATTCACTAAATTAGTGAATAATTCTATGCAGTCATTAAAAATTGGTGAAGCACTGTAAATCGAGCATTTGTAAATGCATTAATAGAAGTGACATAATTTGAAATTATGAATAGTCTATTTCTTCTCATATCATTGATTGATAATGATAATGAAATATTTTAATCTCTTTTCTTTTCCATGTTATTAGCATCGATATGTTCCATAGGTAGAAAGATAACTTTAAAAAATTCATTCATTCATTGTAGAAACATATATTAGAGGAATAATTCGTGTCTTAGTTGGTGACATTTGTAGAAATCCCTCGGGTCTTACTAGTTATCATTTGAGTAATTATCTTGAAATGAATTCATTGAAAGCTGCAGATATTTCAAGTGTTTCTTTTTTCCAGGTCCAAACGCCGTTCCACCACGGGGTGCAGCTCCTAAGAGTAGTAGATGTACTTCCTTTACAACTAAACTCACTTTCAGTTTTCTCTACGTGTACGGTTGGCCAATTTCTTCCTATATTCATGGTCAATGTTGTGATTTTCCTTGGCGTAATTTTTTTCTTCTTCCGGAACTGATGCATGGAGTCAAATGTCATCGATGTTGTGTTGGCGTTCGTTTGAATCGATTTATATTGTGACAATTTCATTTATTTTCATTCTTATTTGTTTATATCATTTTTATCGTGAACTTTTTTTTTCTTTTTTTGGTATGGTACATTCTTGTAATATTTCTTATAGGGAGAACGGGGTTAATTGGGCACAAGCAGAGCTTGAATCACTTTGTCTAACATTTCGAACACTTGATGGTGCCACTGTTAGACGTATTTTGGGGGGCAAGAATACCACGGGAATTTTCCCCCAAGATTGAGACATATGTGTTTTAAGTACAAAAAAGGTTCATGTGTTTTTTGTTTTTTTTTTCATAGTTTATTATTCGGATGATGATAGTGTAGTTTTTGTTTATAAGGAGTGACATTAGATAGAACTTATACTACATTTCACCCTAATTCTGTCAGAACATGCTCTTGGTGTGGAATGTGAAGAAAAACTTGTTTTTTGCTTACAATTTTATATTTCTCAATCATAACAATATAATTATCACATCTGTACCTACAAGCAAGAGAACTGAATTGCCCAGAGAGATCGTACCCACTATCTCAACTAATGGGGTAGGTTTGTTAACTTTTCTCCCAAAAGATGATATGAAAAACTTTACAAATGTTTTAGACGTAAACGACCCATCTGAAGGGAGCCTGTTCACTTATGCTCATATTTGCGTTTTAATGAATTTATTCAACGGGGAGTAATAGCCATCTAAGGAAAAAACGTGCCAATTAGCCCTGGTCTCCTCTCTATGTCTTTATATGAATAAATGTTCTTACATAGTCCATATAATCATATATACAGAGCAAACTTTTGTGTTTCCCCCAACACTCCCTATATATATATATATATATATATATATATATATATATATATATATATATATATATATATATATATATATATATATATATATATATATATATATATTCAAAGTTGATATAGATAACTTCCACAAGCTTGCTTTTCCTTTGTACAGTGTGTACTATTGAGCAAAAAGGTTCCACCAAATTTGTAAGTATTCAAAGGTTGCTCTAATTCCTATGATATCTTTAATCGACCATTTCTATTGAAGTAACTCATGAGGTTAAAAACACACCATTTTTTGCTAGATTAGGCAACATATTTTGCCAACCAGTAAACATAAAAAAGACTGAGCCCTCTCGAGTGACTTTTCTGCAAATAAACAGCTAACCTTACAACATCGAAACGTCAATAAAGGATAATCGTTCTTCATCCGTCTGAGCATGCCTAAGGGTAATAGAAGTCTGGGTCCGAGCTCACAGTTGGAAACTTCGAAGGGGTATTTGGATGTTGATAAATTGACCAAAGATCAATAGAAGAGAGAGCGTGGCAGAATAGACGGGAAGCAATATGTAAGAAAATGTATCAATATAAATCGGAGTTGGGGAAAGATACTGCCTCAGCACTAGTATTCTTATTAGAATATGGTTGTTGAATATACAAATGTAAAAAAAAAACCTCGTGGTCTGTTCTCTTTGATACAAATATTCTCATGAGATGAGGAAGACTATAAACCATCGGTTACGATTGCAAATCTTGTCCAAAAAATTGAAACCAAGAATATTGTCAAATCCAAAGAAGTAATCAAGGTAGCAGGACACGTTAATCTATCAGACTGGGGCGTTGTTTCTGTAACTTTAGCTGAAAAGCCCTCAGTTATGATCTGTCTTTGTTGACTTGCTCTCAAACGTTGTTTGAGAGAAAGAAGGAGCGGACGGATAACCCGAGTAAATCTGTTATCTTTATCTCCAAAAGATCAAGTCCTCATCCTACGTTAGGATGGGAAACATATCCCTGATATTGAGTTGAAATAGGCGAATATGTTTTGAACGGAAATCGAATTAGATGGGCACGCCGAGTGCATTGTATAAATTGTCGACACCACATTTTTGAAACCATACATGCTCCGGTCTTTTAATCAATGTTGTCCAACAGGTGGACCTGAAAATGGTCACTTCAATAGATAGAAAAAAATTGGCCATCTTTCTAAAACAAAGAATTTGTCCAAGCATTGTAAAGCTACTTTAATGACCTTTAGCTCAGAAAGATAACGAAAGATGTCTCTAAGTACCTGCATTGCATTGGCCCCATCCTCACTGTGACAGCAAGGAATTTCTTGAAACATCATTTTCTTTCCTTATTTTCGGGAATCTGTTCAAGTGAGGAAAGATATGCAAATCAGTTGGCTTTTTTGTTTGATTTACATCACATAGAGGCAGGAAAAACTCATTGGAGCATATGCCTCTGTCGATGAAATGTTCGGAATTTTAATGACCAAATACGGGATTTACAGAATCAGAAAGCAGCTCTTCATCGGTGGTACATGTCTGAGACTTTGACTGAACTGGCATTTTTTCATGACTGGCTTAGTACAAACACCGAAAAAAATATGATGCATAATCTCCAATATGACACGAACATCAATCTTTGGCACAACAATATGCCAAGTACTTGTATAGATGATAACATTGCATAATCCGTTGTAAAAAAGAATTTGCTCCTTTTCGATATTCTGAACATTAGGATATTGAGGTACATCTTTCTACTGAAGGATCTAAAAGCTTGAAAATGGTTACAGTTAGGTGAAAATCAAGATTTCGAAAGATAATTTCCGAGGAAGGCCGTCAATCTATATTTATTAGGATAAAATGGCGTGACACAATTATCATACTCGAATAGGGACTCTCTCTATTTATATGTATATGCATATATTATTGTGTCATTCACAGACAGCTGTTTTGTTGTATTACAACTTTTCAGTACGAGTGATATAATAAAATGATAATAATAATTTGTAAAACAAATCGAGTACTGCATCAGCAATATGCAAATTGTGATCAGATTTTCTTTACAGCGATATCCGAAAGAAACATGTGTCTATTATATTCATTCTAAACTTACTTTGCATGCTTAATCTATCAGTGGTATTGTTCTTATTTCTTTATAACAATAATTGTTTACCTTATCTTTCAGCGCAGGTGTATTCTTTTTACTTAGTATTATGTGTATCCACGTATCATATTTTTTTGGATATTTTCCGTTTTTTTGTCATTGCAATCAAAGTTGCTTCTTTTTTTAAAGTTGTAATGTTTCAAAATAGCATTTATCTATGACAGTCTTGTATGTATTATATCATTGTATTATTGAGATCATAATGTTATCATTTCTTGTTTTCTGCTGAAGTTTGTGAGTATCCCTCTTGTGATGAAAATACATGAAGCAATGCTTACGCAAATATTGCAAAAATAAATCAGGTTGCTTTTTCTTGGTTCAAGATGATATTGGGCATAGTTGCTAACAAGAATATGAAACAATGATATGCTTGAGTAAACACACACACACACACACACACACACACACACACACACACATATATATATATATATATATATATATATATATATATAGCAGTGCTCCCCCAACTCTGGGATGGAGCAGTCTGATGGATTGGGAATTGTGCTCTAGTAAATTTATCGCTCAAATTCGGTCATTTTGCATAGGGGTAAAAGATCAGCCTCTTGGTCTAGAGTGAAGGTTTCGATCCAACGTGGCACTTGATAGAATATTGAATAGTCTCTAGCCTCACCAAAACCAAAAAGTTGTAATACATCAAAACATCCGTATCAGGATGACACAATTATTTATATATATATATATATATATATATATATATATATATATATATATATATATATATAATATATATATATATATATATATATATATATATATATATATATATATATATATATATATATATATGATAATTTGTATTTAATGCATTTGAAACCTGAAAATAAATAAGCAAATTAGATAACAAAAAGATGCTATATTCCCGTACATTTCAACTATACGCTTCAAATATTGAAAGTAATTTCCTTTCATCTTAATGCAAGTCAAAACTTTCACTTTTACAGAGGTTTTTTTATAAGGGAATCTTTATCTTCACATACCTGTATCATCATCACCCTCTACCATTATTCTGTCTTAATCTTTGATTAAGATTAAAGAAAATGGCTTTGTGTCTTTTATAGCAAAAGCTCGTTAGTAGTGTATCTATTATTCCTGCGGTAGCTCCTCAGTATCAGATATTTCCTCAAAAGAATGAAATCGGAAACTGATATCACCATTGTCATGACATGATTCCATTGATATGTTCAAGGTTATGTTCCTACACCTCAGACGTCATAGTTTTGAGTTAATTCCCATCAATCTATTCAGGTCAGCTTTCCTACGTCCAACATTGGATATTCTCACCTGTCTATCTTTTAAAACATAGAGATAAACACACACACACACACACACACATATATATATATATATATATATATATATTACAAGGAATATATCAGCTCATACAGTGGAGGCCACCTTGTTTTACTCTGCTAACATCTGTTCCGTCTGTGTTTTGTTTTTCTTCCCTCTTTCTCTTTATATATATACATATATGTATATATCACCAAACAGATTGATGTGAATTTGATAACCAGCTTTGTGAGGGTTATCTGGCTGATGTCCACTGATGTTTGACTCTTTATCTAATATTCTTTTTTCTATGTGTGTTTATGTCTTCGATAAAAACGAGCAAAATAGCATAGCTCTCGAATGTAAGACTGAACACATTTTATTGTTACAGCTAAAAGAATCTTGAAAACAAATTCGCAATAGATGAAAGCACACGTGTGAAATTCTGTTCCGACGTCTAATTTTCTTCTTTGGACAATATAATATTAGAAAAAAAGGATAAGGTTTGAAATGTTGGATAAACTGTAGTTTTCATGTTGAAATTAGTTTTTGAAGCAATTTATATAAAATGAATTCTAAAGAGCAAAGATGAAAGGAAAATATCAATTGAACGTAAGTGGAAAGATCTTTATTTTTCATTTTTGTTTATCAGATTTTTCGAGAACTGCTAATATCAAAACAACTCCAACCGTACTGCTTTGAAATTGTCAACACACGCGCATACCCACACACGCACATACGCACACAGATATTTCTTCATCTGTAGAAAGATGCACCCGAGAATGAATCAACATCTGCATCATAGCAAATACAAAAATGGTACATGAATATTAACAACTTTGTCATGGTAAACTTTATAGTGGTGGTAATCTAATCGAACGAGTGTTTAAATTTGGAATAAAGCATCACTCCGTTGAGATATACCCAAACGGAAAATCATAACCCGAGTAGCCAAGATACGTGAAACATCATAAATGCACCAGAAACTGATGAAATCACAGAAACTCTTTCAAAGTATTTGATGCTCACGGGCAACTCGTTGAGTATTAAGATAATATGTAGCTGGATATCTCTCAATTTTGCATATCAGTTGGTAGAGATTTCACAACTGAAATAATACCGCAAAAGCCAATAAGGGAAAACTTCTGGAAACTTCTAAGAAAGTATATTTAACTGAATATTATCAAGATACCCATGACTATTGCGTTCAAACAGATCGATGTAACCTTCGCCTCTCTGTTCGCTGACAGGTTTTACTAGCACCAAAAGTGGAAAATATACTTCCCATTGAACTATGAAGCAGAAAAATAGGATACTTTTCACATTTGCCATTTTTAGAAAGCCCTTATTTGAAGTATGAAAGATGAACTTGTTGATTTCTTCTTGTGAAGATAGATGCACGTTCTATGGATAATGATCCCGTTCACAGAAGAAGAAACCAAATTTTCCAGAATTAATCCTGCAAATGAGGGCATGAGGAAATATAATTTCTGAATAGAATTTCATATTCGGATTTACAACTTTATATGATGACCAAGCTCTTGTGAATATGTTTACCAAATTTTTATGGATAAGTTTTGCTTGAATATCTTTTCTGGCTTTGAGCTTTGTAAAGCTGACTTTTAATATGATCACACCCGAACCACAGCACAATCAATTTAAAAAATGTAAGATCTTTTCGATTACTGATGGATACTATATTTGTGCAAAATCATGACAATTAGGTATCAACTCGTGCATATATTTTATCATATAGTTAGCTCCACATTAGCTGACTCTCCTTACCAATGATTTATATGTACCTATGCTTCTCTGTCTCTCTGCCTATTTATAACTTGAAATGATTAAAATTTCTCTTTATACTGATAAGCTGCCTTATCAAATCAATTTGACGAAGAAGAGACAAAAATTAAATCATGCTAAAATCAATGCCTCATCAAACATTGGAATTTATCATGGCCTATCAAATCTGATATCAACTTCTATCGTTTCATTCCCAAATTTCTTATAGAATAAACACGAACATAAAAAAATTGATTCTACCAAAACTTGCCTCGAGCTTGCGTTAAGCTTTTGTTATTCAACAAACTTTATTTCATTCATCATCAGCAGCAGCAGATTTTTAACGTTTGTCGCTGGAAATAAACATTTCGTAAGAGTCACCAGACCACTCGGTCGTGGGCATCGCAGATCCTATGATTACTGAACTTTTTGTCATTAAAATGATTTCTTTTTCTTATGGACAATCATTTTCACAATCATTCTTAAGTATTCATCTCTTCCTGTCTTCATTGACTATATTAATGTTCAAACCTAATTCTATATTGATTCGGAAGGCACTCGAAGCAAACAAGTATAATCAATATTATTAATTTGTATTTAACTTGTAACTGGCTGAATTTGAAGAAATTGCCAACGAGTAAAGAGATGGAATTTTCATTCCTTTACTCAGTTAAACTGATTAAATTTCTTTAGCAATGGGTTCACAAATAATTACTGATGAGCCAAGCACACATTAAATTATTGATCAAATGTCAGATATTTTATGAAAAATGCTGATTAAATTTAGCTGCAATCAATATTCATCCATAATCACTGATTACTGTTCAATTGAGTCTTTTCTACTGATCGCCGGCGTCAATGCACCTAGTTTAGAATATTGCATGATGAGAAAATACTTCTATAAATGAAACAGTGCATCTATAACAAGATGCTTATTTCCTGCTGGGACGTAGCTTAATGAGTTGAGAATAAATTGAATTGTCTGGTTGCATTCAATGAAATGGAACAGTTGCAGCAGACAGTGTGTCAAATCATGAACAAAGTATCTGTTATTGATGTGGATGAAGGCAACAACAACTACATCATAAGTATACATGGACACATCCTCTCCACTCATGTGTGTGTGTGTTGAGCAAACTCACATACTTTGATGGAAATGACATGTGGGAGATGAAGAGAAAAATTTCAAGAGAGATGCAGGTGTTAAACTTGAAAATTTATATTATCAACCAGTCATGTTTCGATGCATTGCAAACCATCTTTTTCAGGCTCGTAACGGTGCTGAGATAACGTTATTCTGTTTACATGTTTGAGATTTGAGGAAAAAACGTTTTTGAGATGTAGCACCTGCTTTCCTCTTAAATATTTCTATTGGCCTTCCAATTCTTATTTCCATCAATATTCAGCCAGGTCACATAGAGTCCACACGACACTCACCCACGCACACACACACACACACATATATATTTATATATATATATATATATATATGTGTGTGTGTGTGTGTGTGTGTGTGTATATATATATATATATATATATATATATATATATATATATATATATATCGATGAAAACTCCACAAAACTCACAATAAATGGAAAAATGATCGAAAAGATGGCAGCTATGTAATTACTTTCTTTCCTGAAATGAAAACTGCGTCTAACAAATACCATATATACCAAATACCAAATATATATATATATATATATATATATATATATATATATATATATTGAATCCAAATGAAAAGTTCTCTGTGAAATTGTATTAAACCGAATTCAAAATTAGATATCATATCTTGATTGAAACTTTTGCCTGGCCCCCAGTCATCAGCTGGTCAGATGCTTAATTCTGATTTCCAATTCCTATATTCAAAATATTCAAAAAAATAATGAATATTCCCTAAAAAACAATCACATCTTCCCAAATCTGTTGTATCCATATTCATAGATTCTTGACAAACAGTACCATTCATATCAATTGAGTACTTTTTCGAGATTGCACATGGGCAGGAGTGATTCTCTGTGCTCCACGTATGCTGTTGAGAAATATAGCCTTACATATCTCTTTAGCACAGGTACAGTAATAGCAGTTTGGACAATAAGGAATCCTAATACAATTTCAATGCTATACTGAGCCCTGTGATCGACTGCGTCCTAGTTTTCCCCTACATCGGTATATAATTAGTATCTGCAGATGAAACCGTACACTATTGTTTTATCCAAATAAATGAATAACGGAACAAATATGATTTAATCAAGTCGGTTGATTGGCAAGCTTGTTTTTTTTTTTTTTTTGTTTGTTTTTTTTGTATGTTATTTTATTTTTCATTGAAAGGTTCCTTAGGAATAGTTAGCTGGAAGGAGAAACTATACGGCTCAAGACGAATTGAATTCCCCGTCAGCATCGAACATTTTTAGCCTTGTCCATAAAATCGGAACAATCTCATTGGTTGTGCTGATCACGTGACCTGTACTCATCTTTTTCCCTCGGAGAAGAAACATTCATCAGTGTTATTGCTCGAAGTTGTCTGGTCGTTTGATGTTCGTCTAGACTTCGCTCTGTGGTGGTTGCTGATATGAGCCAAGTAGACAGACTTTGCGACGTCCCTCTCCCAATCAACTAAGCAATATCGCTTTATGGTTCAGCATTAATTGATTTTAATCTATCCTTAAAAAGTCGATATCTATGCATATAAGGACACACACACGCGTACAGACAGATAAGTATATAACATACCTTTTGATTTCATTAGTATTCTATTCGTGAAAAAAATGAACAATTAAAAACATTACTGAAAGTCTCCTCCCGCCTATTTCGTATCATCTATGGTCTTGAGTCAGTGTAAGTTAAGTGAGGAAAAAGTAATAGCATTTATATTGAAACGTAAATTATACAAAGGGTAAAACTGGCTATTCGATGCAGGCTTGGAACCTGGAAAGTCAGAACCCCACCTAGGAAATGGTAACAATACTGTTATGAACAACTATTGGCGAAAGGAAAATATCAATATGGATCCGAGGGGGACTATGATGAAAGATGTCGTACAAGTAATTGAGAAACAAAAATGGAAATGGACTGAGAAAAGAAGGAACAACTGGTCATGCTAAAGGCTAATTGATTGGCGCCCATGGGACAGTAAATGGGGTAAGAGAAGACCGGATAGATGTGATTGCCAGTAACACACTGTAGATATTAGTGCAATCACACTCGTCATGGACAGATAAGGGAGAGGCCTTTGTCCAGCATTGCACTAATAGTGGCTGCTGATGATGATGATGAAGAAGAAGACGAGGAAAATGATAGTTTGCTTCCCTATGACAAGATTTTGATTGAGAAAAAATACTTAAAAGCATATTTGTCTATGTATTATTGTGTCATCCACAGACAGCTGTTTCGTTGTATTACAACTCTTCAGTGTGGCTATAGACAATCCAATGTCCCATCCAGTACCACGAACCTTCGCTTCAGATCCGGAGGCCGGTATCCTACAGCTTAGCCATGGAACCGGACGGTCAGTAATGCTGAATTTAAGCAATATATTTATTTAGCTTAAATTCCCTATCTACCAGAATGGAAGAGCATTTCATAAGCTTACAATGAACAAGTAACCTCACAATGAGTGCTCAACCTTGAATAGAGGAGTGTTAATTATCGTGTCGTCCACAGACAGCTGTTTCGTTGTATTACAAGTCTTCAGTATGGGTATAGATAATCCATTATCCCATCCAATATCACGAGGGAAGATTTGAAACCTTCACTTCATATATATAGAAGTATTTGTTGAAGAGGTATGGATTTATTCGACTAAAAACTTCATGATAAAAATAAAAAAATAACTTCTGCCTGGTTTAGAATCAATTTGTAGGTGAGGCATTTCTCAAAACCCTTCTTACATTTTCACATATCGCAAAAATCATAACACTTGATAGCACATATTTTGTTTGTAATATTTTTTGATAAACCACTTTTATACATTTGTCAACATTCTATTGCGTTTCATAAAGATGCTTAGCAGTCTGAATCTACGGGTAACTACCTTTTGCTTAATAAGTATCAGATAACTACCTTAACATATATCACAGTCTCCATTCCTACACTGAATAATGAGTCCTGTCTTACTGCCAGCTACCTAACTTTGCCCTCCGCTTATTTGACTTACCTTGCAGCGGCGGTCTTACATTTGTCCGCTTTAGCGACACCCATTCCCAAAATGTTCTGCTTTGAACATAAACATCGTATATCAACATAGCCTCTGGAGAACGAATAAGAAAGCAGTATTGATTCCTTATTTATCGATCTTTCTCTGACCAAGTGTCCGAACTAATCTGTCCGCTCGAGACGATTCGGGCGAGGCAGAGTGAAGAGAGGTGTTGTAAAGACCAGAGTAGGTAAAAGACAACACAGGCGACTACTGGTAGTGTGTGCGGTTACAGCTTCCACTGTAAAGTAGACTGTGCTTGGTCTTAGTTTACTTTTAATCTGTGTTCCATTATTCCAAGAATTAGAAAAAAAAAGGTATTAGAAACTATGGACCTTAACTGTTGCCGAACCTGTAAATACAGTTTTTAAGCTGGTCTGGCTGGTCTTTCTGGCTGGCTGGCTAGCTGGCTATGAATATATTGTCCGTACAAGCCACAGCAATGACATTAAAGGGCTGTAAATTCCAACATTGACTCCTTATTACATTTAAATAAACGTTTGATGTTTTCCTAATCCTCCTCCGTTCACACCTGATGGGTTCTAATTTAGGGATGATCAAATCGAAATGTAATTAACTGAAAAACTTTAGTTTTGCCTCTCGAGCAATAATACTTCTTTTTCGGACTTTCTATAGTGTTCATAAAGCACTAAAAGGCAACAGAATAATTACTTCATTGATCATCATTCTTTCAATTTTAATTGATCATCCCAACATAGTATCCAGCCGAAAAATATTTGTCACGTGGCAGTCTCTAGTATGTAACTAGCCAAACCTGCATAGTTTCTTTATTGAAGACGCAAATGAATGCCAATGTACGAAGATATGAGTCCGGTGAGTCAATAATATTGGTATAATGTATATTTATAGCTCAATAAAAAAGAAGATTGTGAACGGAAAAAGACAATTCCTTCTATATTGGAGGTTCTAGTGGCCTAACCGTTGGCAAGCCACAGTCAGAATCGGTTTGAGACTGTTTGCATTATCTTCGGACTAAAGCCCTTTGGAAAGGTATCAATCCATTTCTCCTTCCACTAACTGTAGTAAATAGCTTGGCTGATATTGATGGGTAGTAAACAAATTTGAATTAAATCCAGGAAAGACCAACCTCTTGTCTAGTAGAAGTTGTTTTCCCAAAAGAAAACACTGGAAAAAGTGTTCATGATTTGAAAACACAATTTAATAGTTTATGCCTACAAACATACAATGTCTACAACTTTCTGGAAATCTTTTTCCCCTGAAAAAAAGTTTGTTTTTTTTAAATTCATTTGTTAGTTGCAGTTTTCATTTCGGGAAAGAAAGTAATTATATGGCTGCAATCATTTCAATCATTTTCTCATTTATTGTGAGTCTTGTGGAGTTTTCATCGATATATACATATATATATATATATATATATATATATATATATATATATATATATATATATATATATATATATATATATATATATATATATTTGTGTGTGTGTGTGTGTGTGTGTGTAATCTCATTTTTATGCGATTGCAAATTTTATTTTTTCCATTTTTTCCCGTTATCCAGCTGTGGAATACTCTTCTGATATTTTTCGTCTTTTTCTTATTGTTTTTCTTTCTTTGTTTTTATGTCATTCTTTCTTTTAAGTTTTGACCTGCTGTCACTTGTTCTCAAACAGCATCAACGCACCCTGGTAACATTTCCCGTGTTTAATTGGTTTCAATGGTTTTGCGACCAATTGAAACCTGAGGTTTTATTAATCGGATAAGCAGAATCCTTGATCAACGGTATCAATTAATGACATGTAGCATTGTCGGTGTTATCAGTTACAGAACAACCCATGGCATACTGTGTAAATGTTGGAGCAGGGTCGATTTAAATTATTCGTTGTGGTTTGAGTTATAGAATGAAGCAAGGTGCAAAATGATATCTGAAACCAGATCAGTTGTAAGGAGCGTGATCTGGCTTTGGGTAGAAATGTGAGTTTTATTGACACGTATATACATGTGCAGGGACTTAGCCACCATCTTGTGTCATACTACTGTGATTATTCAGTGGAAGCCTTGAAGTAAATCTCGTTGGTACGAGATCACGACTATACAATATCTGTATTGAATCTATATTGTACTACGTTCTTTCTTCCTCGTTTCATCAGTTTTAGATCATCATCTTCAACCAAAACATCTTTGGCTGAAGTCAAGCCAACGCATACTGAAGCTTCCCAGAGGGGTGACTAAGCCTCTCCGAATTCAATTTCGAATTGCCGATTTTCTTAACTTTTTGAAACCGGCCAATCACATCATTCAATTCAATTGGCCAATTTTACACATGTGACCAAATTCTTACGTCATTATTTGATTAAAGCCATACATCAGCAATCCCAGTGGCATATATGACTTATCTATTGCATAACCTTGAGCTTCCACTTCTTTCTTGGGAAAAAAGACAGACCTTGAATCTCTTCTCTCTCTCGATGAGCCCTGTTGGCTGTCAATGCTAAACACTATGTCTGTGAGTGCAATATCACACGATCCCTTCAAACACGACGCAGTGGGTTTGGCCACTCGAATGTTTACATGCAGAAACAGACATACTTGAACACTTATACACGTGTGTACTAAATCAAACTATCATCGATTTGCCATTAGATTAGGGTCAAGGGGCAATAGCTCACCTTGTCTAATACGACTCGATTAATCTAAACTAATATTTGAGCCTTTTTCTTGTTTGTCCCTTTATTTGTACCTCATTTTTTCATGAATTTCAACGCCTCTTGACCAAATACTCAGCGTGTACGTAGTGGAGAAGTCAAATTGAAACAAGCTACATGAAGTTGACATTGGAGGTAATTCGATGCCAACAAAAGATATTCCTGTGTCATTTGTAGCCAATTTCCAGAGTTATGTTTCAAAAATGCTGAAATTCGGCATTTCTTCATGAAGTGAAGTCTACATTTTATATTTGCAGTAATGAAACTGAAATTCAGCATGGAGCTACATTCTTCCCCACCTTAAATATTCGGGTATATATTTCGAGATCATCTACTGTTATTCCCTACTAATTTTTCAAGTTGTATATATCACACTTAAGACGCAGACATTTTGCAGAGGGTACATCTTTGATGCTCGAGATCACTAAAGGTCACCTAAAGTCATTTCTAGAAATTATAACAGGGCACAAGATTGCTGATCTTTACGTGCCTTCCCATTGACAGCTCTATATTGGTTGATCTGTGAACCCAGTGAAGGAAACACATATAGAAGCCCTGACAAACTGAGGAACAAAATAATTTGATGTTTTTGTGCATTAAAATGTTTCCTTTTTCATGTATACGACTTTTTTTTGTTGGTGTTTTTTTCTTCAATTGTGTTATGAAAGATAAAAAATATATTAAGGAGCATACCTTTCCTGTTTGGTTGTATTTTGAGTTTTTTTTTTTCATTGGGCAACGTGGGGTATCCCGGTTAGTCACAGATAAAAATGAACAGAGTTCTGGACGAGATGCTTGACATCTGATGACAATATGATTGTAGGTAAACAAGTGAGAGATTCCTGTAAATATCCAAAACCTTGTATAATAATCGAAATAACTGAAATATGAGAATATTTTTTTGCAAAAAAAACAACTTTGAAATGAAGAGGATGTTTACTTAAACACTGAGGAAAATCTCTTTGGGGATGATAACTATTTAAAGTATGTTGTTCTAGAACGCTTTAAGCTCCATCGATGATTAATCGAATCAGAAGTTGTAATTCTAGATTTGACATTTTCATCATATTAAAACCTTATAAACAGCATATATATTCTTGTATATTTATATATATATATATATATATATATATATATATATATATATATATATATGTGTGTGAGTGTGTGTGTATATATATATATATATATATATATATATATATATATGATATATATATATGTAGTTTATAATGTTTTCATAAGATGAAGAATTCAAGTAAAAAATTATGATTTTTTATTTGATTTATTAATAATTGAGCTTATTACGTTTTGGAACAACACCCTTGGAATATTTACAACCCCTGAAGAGTATATGTATATATATATATATATATATATATATATATATATATATATATATATATATATATATATATGTGTGTGTGTGTATATACATATATATATATATATATATATATATATATATATATATATATATATATATATATATATATGAAGAGGTTGTGATTAGATGAACACAAATCCTTATCGATGATTTGATTTTTTTTTTAATTCGCCACAAATATTTTTAAATGGAGTTTATTGTGATTTGGGATCTCACTCTCCTTTGTCAACGTGCCAAAAATCATGAGCTTGAATATTCATTTTCTTATCATCTAAATGACATGTTATTCCAAAAGGTTTTATAGGACAAAGATTATTGATGGGAAGAACAACTGATGATATCGACGACTGAGGGGAATGGCACTCATACTCAATTTGAACCAACTAACTGACATACCATTGATATAAATAGCATCTTGAAAATCAGACCAAATCAAACAAGTCAACTGGTCTTACACAGTTTAATGATTTATTATCGTTTGGTTAATCACTTATACGCCCACTTCAATGCAATGGCCTACAAGCTTAGCCTAACCTGGCACAAGATCTCAGTAGCAAGACATCCAATGAAAAGTCAGGTCACTTGCTTTGTATTTTGATATCACTTGGTGCCTCACAAACACAGCTTTGTGCCAGAAAAAACAAAGAGCGGTAAATAACTAATAGTTTTCATTGACTTATACCGAAAATAATATGTATCATTGTTTGAAATCTTTTTTTTTTCCCCCTGGTATGATCAAATGTTAAACTAATGTTATTTTCTTGTTTTTTCTCTTTACAATTCAGAATGTGCCATCAAAGTCTTTGGCAAACCTGTCCATCAACGCTTCACTAACCACAGCTGGGGAGCCTGGATGCAAGATTCACGCGGGAACAAACAGAAATACTGGTACACGCCAGAGTTCAACGGTAACTCAATATACGAGTACAAGGACCGCAATCATTACAAGAACAACATTCCAGACCGGAAATACGATCTGGGATCGATCTCATATCAGGGAGTTGGGCACATGGTCTACAGGGGCTCTTTCTATTTTCATCTAGCCAACTCGAGCTCGGTCGCACGATACAAATTATCGGACGGGTCCGTAACCATAATAAATATCACAGACGCAATCTACGAAGGCGATCGACCATTGTATTCGTTTAAAAACAATTTCTTTGATTTTGCCGTTGATGACAACGGTATTTGGGTCGTATATGGTATGAATGTGTCCAAGGATATGTTGGGCATACTCAAACTTGATCCAAGCACTTTACAAATCTTGAAAAAATGGGAACTGCCCATAAAACATCAATCGTACGGAAATGCTTTCATTGTCTGCGGTGTATTGTACTTAGTCCAGAGCGTCACAAAGCCAAAGACAAAAGTAGAACTAGCGTACGATTTGTATGAAGACAAGAAACTCTGTCATCAATTGGCTTTCTCTAACCCGTTTGGAAAGAATTACATGGTGGCATTCTACAACAAAAAAATATATGGATATGACAATGGTAATGAGATAATGTACCCCGTTCTAATGTTGAACCAAAAAGAGTTGAATAATATTAAGTCCAAGTGTTAGTAAAGCGTGTCCTCCCTGTATCTTTCTTTTTTTTTTTTTTACTATTTTTATATATATAAAATATATATATATATGCCTACTTATACATGTGGCCTACTCTAGGCAGGCCTCAAAGTTCAATGATGGTTCAATGTTTCCTGCTTTATCAAATGCCCAGCGATGAAGAAGATAACGGCTAGGAAGAGACACGCATACACGCCTTCAAATAGTTTGCATATAGAGTGGCATGAGAGTATTGTATGAATTATCCGGGACCTGTGT
This sequence comes from Thysanoteuthis rhombus, assembly GCA_963457665.1. NCBI lineage: Eukaryota > Metazoa > Mollusca > Cephalopoda > Oegopsida > Thysanoteuthidae > Thysanoteuthis > Thysanoteuthis major. The sequence goes on along the minus strand of OY735201.1, from coordinate 53,391,904 downwards.
CTATGTTGATTATTCTATTCGTATGTAAACATTATTAATTCTTTTAACTCATTGTTCACTTTGAAATTTTCGAGTCAATAGTATTATTGCTGCTAAAGGATAAAATCAACTGTTATTATTTCTGCCACATTATATATATATATATATATATATATATATATATATATATATATATATATATATATATATATATAAAGATTTTTTATTCAACATTTGCTCTCCATTGAAAACTTCAGTTTGATAAAGTCAAAGGTGCTAGCCTACAAATGGGATGCATTTAAAGAATAAACGCCATAAAGACTTTAATTGAACAAACAAACAAAAAAAAATACTGAACAAATAATGAAATTATATACATGGATCTTAGTTTGTAGCAGCAGCTCTAAGGAATTCTCTCTTGTGAATAAAAACATTTTATAATTAAACTTACAATTTTTTTGTTTTAAAGCTTGACAGTTATTGGAATTCAATTCAGTGTGACTTGTCTCTTGTCGCTGATGTGACTCATATTTTATTACTAAGATTTGTAATGAAAAAATAAAATTCTTCTCGACATTTTCTACCCGATTTTTTTGTATTACAGCAGCTGTTTGCCTGGAATTGTATGTCTGAGTGTATCATGAAATGATAAATACCATAGCAAACTTCGGGAGAAGGTTGATATCAAAGTTCAATAATATAATTTCCTATTCGAACTTTGTTCAACACAGATCATGAAACGATGCAAGATATCAGTACATAAATAACAAATAGTTAGAGTTATAATGTGTACCTATATATATATATATATATATATATATATATATATATATATATATATATATATATATATATATATATATATATATATGTGCGTGTGTGTGTGCTTGTTTGTGTGTGGGGGGTAGTCTGTGTGTGTGTGTGCGTGCATGTGTGTGCATGCATGTGTGTGCGTATATATATATATATATATATATATGTATATCGAGAGAGAGAGTGTGTGTGTGAATCATACCATGTTATCAACACACACTCACACACACACACACACACGCGCGCGCACACAAACACACACATATATATGAAATTGATGTGTGGAAATCCCTTTTAACAAGCGTGGAGTGTATGTTGTAATCGGCTTCAAAGACTGATCAATCACTTTTTTCACGTCTCACATAATTAAATCCAATAATCCATTAAGTTCTTTGAGAGCAAGCAAAAGTCATCGATTCTTCTTTGTAAATATGTTTTGTGTATTATTATACATGTTTCATCTAATATAGAAAAAATAGCGGCTTTAATACTTTAATATGTTCATATGTGTGAGTGTGTGCGAATGTACTTATATAGTTATACATAAACATAGACTCATGAATTACAAACTTATACATTTCATAAATAAACCATTATTGAAAAATGATCCTAAAAGCAACCAAACATTTTTTGTGCATATATACAGACACAGACGTCCACGTGTTTACGTATATGATTTGTTAATTGCGGAAATACTCATTACCAAAAAGTTCATTGATGATTTCCATGATAATCAATCAATGTCACGATTGTTTTTGTTGAAATAGCTCTGGCTATGAACATTCGAAACTCCCTGCAATTACAGAAATATATAACTTGTAGTCTTCAGCGACCATTATGATCATCCATTGACTCAACTCTGGTAACTGAACAACTGTTATTCTTCTGTTGCTTCCCGGTGTTTGTAATATTATTGTGTCCCAATGAAGTTCATCTTCAAGGTAGCCCTTCAAGAAGTAATTGGTGGGTATTCAACAATGCATGTTTGTCTGGCTCGTTTGCCTCGAAAGTTTTTGTCCATTGCCTGAACGTAAACGATGAGTGGAACCATGTTGCTGAGAGTTAAAAGAAAAAAAACTCAACTCCCCAGCATCTAATAACCAAAATATACTTTGTATGAATATTCTTTCACAAAAGAAAGAAGTGTATACTTTTTATGTATGTATTTGGGAAAGAGGTAGGTATTCGTATACAAGCGGATGGAAATGCTTGTACCATCCTACACTCCTTCTTAACTTTTGGAAATGAAGATAAAGTTTTGGAACAAATATATATATATATATATATATATATATATATATATATATATATATATATATATATATATATATATATACATATATATATATATATATATATATATATATATATATATATACATATATATATATATATATATATATATATTTTATACATATATATATATGTGTATATATATATATGTGTCTGTGTGTGTATATATACATATATATGTTTATATACATACATACATACATATATGTATATGTATACATATTCATGTATATATGTGTGCGTCTATATATATATTATGTATGTATGTATGTATGTATGTATGTAGGTAGGTATGTATGTGCGTATGGTTGATGCAAGTATATCGTATGAGTTTAAATGTTGTTTATTTCCCCAAAACTGATTCAATAAACAGCCTGTCCTTTGCGTCTAAAATCTAAAAAAGAACTCAAAGAGAATAAGAAAAGTAAAAAAATGGGAAATTAATTTCATGGAATTGACTTTTTTGGACGAATATCATAGAGAACTTTCAAACTTTGAAAAAAATTAATAGTGATCTCTACTCGATTCTAACAAAGCTAAAGAGCATAACAGACTCCAGCCTAACGAACAAAAACTATATGTTCCTCGTTTCACAGGGTTAATTTTTTTTAGATTTAGCTCCCCATTGCAAGTACTCATACTTTCAGTCTACAGCCGTTGATAAACAGTGCGAATCAGAAATGGAGGAATTGATACAAAAAAAAAAAAAGAAAGAAACTGTTAACTTTTTTTCATATCCACTGTGTACAATGGATGCAGAATTTTAGCTGGGAAAGTTTTCATGAAGAAAAAATTAAATGAATAATACTAGGCTGAAGGAAATAGTAATCAAGTGTGTATTATGATAGACATGATTATTAAAATCAGGATAAAGCAAACACAAACATGAAATCTAAAAAAGAACTGCATTAATATTTCAAATCAAAAGCAAATTATTAACAGAATTGCAGATAGAAATTATAATTATATACGGTCTGTACTGGCCAAACCGTCACCAGAAATATCAAAGGCTCTTTCCAAATCCAAAAATCAAGAAAATATCAGAAATAATATTTAATCATAAATTTTGTGTCGATTTGATCGCATCAAAGACCGTCAAGGGTAATACCTACTCTTTTTCCATTCGTTAGACTAACTAGTCAGAAAAAATATCCTGCATCATAACAGAATTTTGAACTCAAGCTTGTTTAAATAGGGATACAGCTTAATAAACCTTTCGGTTATCAAAAGAATTATCAGAAAACAGAACGATAAAGTATTCAATCAATTACCTTGAAATCAGTAGACACACATCGAAACTTAAATAAAAATATATGAAAAAATTGAAATAAATAATTAGAAACAGACTATTAGCATTAATTAAACGTAAAATGGCTTAACCATTCACACTTTTTAATTGAATTAATAAACAATAAGCTATTTTGAAACAAATATGCCGGAAAAAAATTGAAATTTTAAACTATCTGTTTATTTGCTAGTAGGCTGAATGAAATTGAAGTAGGTAATAACCCCAATTTAAAATCTGAGTCTCAATTTAAAATTTAAAAATGCAAGTATTTTTTTTTTTTTTTGCTGTGTATAAAAGAATTGAAAACAACACGTGATATGCTTACGCAGCTAAAGAAGGGTTGAAGCATTGCCATACACCAAATTCACACACACACACACACACACACACATATATATATATATATATATATATATATATATATATATATATATATATATATATATATATATATATATATAATTCAAATTTATGACGATGAAATTCACACAATTATTATATGCAAAACTCTGAATCCATAGTGCGTATAAGAAAATGTGTGAATGCTGAAGAGAATGTGTTGAATATATCTTAGAACAACCTGCTGGTGATGCATCTGCTGCTAATGTTGGGATGATAATACGTACAGTGATATTTTATATTCTGTTATTGGCCTTTTTTTTTTTAGCTAAATATAAGAAAAATGCATAAAGATGGTTACAGTACTGACGAATAAAGAGACAACGTTGTTGCAAACATTGGAATCAATACAGTACATAACTTACAGTATGTAACATTTCACTCTCGGTGATTTTAGAAACAATGTTAGCAAATACATCCAAGTAGGGGAACGGTTCAATTTTTGCATAAACAAAATACTTGAAACTTACAGCGAAGTTCACATAATATCCCATATTTTTCCCATTATATGGGTTTAAAAAAATCTATGAACATTTCGTTGAGGGCTTAATCGCCAATATGAACATCACTTAGATCAGCCACGTCTAGATTTAAAAGAAAAAATAAGGTAACTTCATATGCTTAATATCAAAAATAATTTTTCTGCCTATGTGCTTAATTTTTCTCATTCTGTTATTTTGTTGTCGTTGTTACTGTTGTTATTTGATCAGATTCTGAAGTACACATTTGTCTTTGTCAGAGAAGATGAGGTTGAAGGGATTCTCTTCTTCGTTTACTAGATGATACACACAGGAAACTTTTTAAAAATGCATAAATATAGAAAAAATCATGAAAAAACCTAAACGAATGAAGATCTACCTGACTGTCTTTTGATAACTAAGGATGATAATGCATTAAATCACACACTAAGTGATGGTGTCGCCAGACACGTAGAAAAAACGAAATCTGTTTCGAAGATTTCAAATCGATTTCAAAAAATATTTTGACAATGTCGATTTGCCAGAATTTTATGCAAATTGAAACACTAGCTTCTCTAACTCCACTTGGTTTAATGGCAATATTTTATGGGGCTGTTTCCCAACCTATTTTTTAAAGTAATTTGCTCTGCACAAGGGACAAATAGAGTGTGTATAAACATTGGATTGAAAATTTGCAGTAAAATTCATTTAGGTCAAACGAATAAAAAAAGACATCAATTATTTGTTTCTTTTCATGGCATGCATCAGGGTTCACAATGTCCGTGAGGTGGATACAGATCTGCCCCACTTTTGCAGAACAGACTGTTTCATGTTAGGTCTTATATATGACCCTTTGTCCATCTCTCTGATTCTATTTGTAAAAAGGAGAAAAGAAACCAAGAGAATTGTTGTCATTCAAAATATCATATCTACTTCTTTCTAGTTGATTGATAATTTCACATGACTTCGAGAACCTGATTGGCTAACAGGTGTGCAGATTGATCAAAAAAATTGCAATGTTTGAATATCAACAATTGGTGTTCTTTATCAAAAAAACGCAATGTTTTTTTTTTCCTCATGTCGATCTCTTTGAAAGTCCGGGAATATTCTAACTTGCTCTTGTAAATGAATAGAAGCGTTATACTTATCTCAGTCTGGTGATAGAAAAATATTTTTCAATGAAATATTCAGCTTAAACAATTTAGTAAGTTGCTTCCATTCTGGCATTATTTCGATTTTTTTTATCCAGTTGAAGTGAGGAGCGTACAGGCTCAATAACAAAGACAAAAGATGAGAGAATGCTATATCAAAGTGAGCTGCATGTAGTTTTTTAGTAGACAAGAGCCGATTCACAACAGAAATACATCTCTGGATGACATCAATTTTATCCAGTTGATAAAATCAAGCACAAGCATGATTTATCCAAATAATCAAAACGAATTGTTTACAATCATTTCAAACTGAATTTTCCAAAAAAAATCGTTGTTGGGGAGGGAAAATTGTTTCACTTCTGTTTGGACAATAAAATCACATTGCAAACAAAAGGTAAGTTTCCCAATGTATTTGTTCAGTTACCCAGTCCCTTTGGGTCCAAAGTTGTTTTTTTTAAAAGACTGGTAGTTTTGAATAGTAACACATTGTTCCAGCAATAAAAGATTTGCGATTTTGAATATAGTTTTCTTTGTCAAACTGTTTGGGGAAATATATAAGGGTACTAGCAACATGCTGGGGAGAATCATGTTTTAATTCCTGATTTGACAAACCATGTTTCAAAGCCTTTCGAATGTTGAGAAACCTTCATGTCAGCATCATTCATAGCAAGCAATATGGTGATGAGCAGAATCACATGCAAAAAATCATTAATATCAATGTCTTAGGAACGTAATTAAAATTTCGAAATCAATATTCCATAGAGTCAGATTTGTTTCAAAGACATTTATGAGCATTTGCAAAAAGAATGTAAGTGATTTACGAAACCACTATTTTGACGTGTAAACTGCTAATTGTCTATCCTGTTTCGACTGCATTACCAGAGCGCTCACTTCCACTGTTACTTAGGATTAAGACACGATTACGATCAAGAATGTCACAGAAAAAGTTCAATTCTCTGTCTATATTGAGCAGCTATAAGGAATTGACAGACGACCTTGACTTTTTGAATGTTAGAAATGATTTAATTGGACTTCACAGAGACTGACCCCAAATGTTCGGTAAATTGCTTTCAAATTTGATGACCGAAGTGTATATTGTAGTTTCATTTATGTTTTGTTTAATGAAATAATTATGTTTGGAAAAATGAGAATAAAGAAGGGACTTTTATGAATATGATGCAATTGATCGTGTTCGAGATACTTCGATTTCTGATATTAATGAATGTTCCTTAAATGCATTGGTAGTCTACTGGGGTTCCTTTTTTAAATTTCACTTACTAGGCAGGTGTCTCTGGAAAAACACTAATTTTGTGCCCAATGACTTTTAAAACCACTTAGTGGGCTTGACACTCGTGAATTAGTCAACAATTTGGAGTTTGACACACCTGAAAATGTTGCAAAAATTGCGTTGCCGGTGATTTCCTCAGAAATAAGGTGAATTTGATTATCTAAAATGTTCTCCCTTTCATGTTTCTCCATTGCTATGTTACATAGGATTACCACTGTGGTAAAAAAAGAGTTTTTGTTAACAGTTTCAACCTGAGAATTTCAAAATCACCCTGAAGAGCATGCCAGTGAGCCCCTCCAGCAGCTAGTTGCTTGATGGTCTAGCCACCCTGCCCGGTGAGCTATCCCTGCGTCTGGAAAATCTTGATGACATTCCTGTTGAAGCATGGAACCATGGGACCTTCCTTGGACTTTCGGTACTGCATGCAAGTATACTCAGAATATTCATCAGATGAAAAAAGATTTTTTTAAAAAGATTTCATCAATCAATCCAATTGTTTCTTTCTGAGTAACTTTAAGTAAAATCAAAATAAAAAAAATTTAAAAAGAAGAACTCCAACACATATAAAGTGTCCTATGAAAATTGAACATTAAGATAGTTCAAAGATGGCTTGCAAGGAAGAAGCAGAGAAGAAGGAAAATGTAATCATTTCAAAAGTATGTAAATAATCTCATATCTGAGAGTGAAAAAAAAATGCTCGGCTTGTTTGATTAACAGAATTATGCGTGAGTAAATATCTACTTGCTTATTTCGATTTCTTCCATTTTATTCATTTAAATATATGTGATATTCATCTCACATCATTCTAAAAGTTACCCGCTGCGCTTCCGAGTAGCAAAACCTGCCGCTCAAGTTGATATACAAAACATGTGTTCAAAATCACATACACAGACACATACACGCACACACACACACACACACACACACACATATATATATATATATATATATATATATATATATATATATATATATATATATATATATATATATGTGCTATTTGTGCATATTGAGGTTTTATACGAGGCGCTGCCCTCAGAAGTTCTGATATCTCAAGGTGCAAAGTAGCTTTTCAATGAATTTTTTCAAAGTAAATGAGGTCTTTTATTTCCTATCGGAGTGATTCCCTGGGGTATCTGACATGTCACCTGAAACATGTAAAACAGTGTGTGACTCGGTCATTCTTTTCAAATTCCCCTGACTTGAATACTTGTGTCTTCTGTGCAAAAGTGACTATTATAAACGGGGTACTATGAGAAGAGACGTGCTGTTTGTCGCCTTTAACAACCTCATTTTAGGCTTTGTACCTGTACATATCTAATGTTATGCTTGTGCGAGCACGTTTATTATTCAAACACCCTTACTCTCAAAAATCTATTCGTACACGAACGAAAACAAAGTGATAATTAAACTAAAAAAATCTTGGTTTGACATTAAAAAAATAAAAAAAACAAACAAGATTTCAGTCATCAACTTTCCTTCAAATTCTAAACCCAGAGTAATAAATTTAATCAACGGTGAACAACCTCGGTTAATTTAGTCAAAAATTTAGTTATATTTGACGAAGCAAAGGTTGAGGACATTGATAGGATTAGTCCGATTGTTTTCCGAAACGTTTTTGAATACAGCTGACTAATACAAACACATGAAATATCTGAAGGAAATCCTACAGGCAATAGAGACAATAAAAGTTGAAGTGTGCAAACGCTGTAGGTTTTTTCGGAAAACAGATCAACATTCATGCATAAATAGGAACATATTGTATTATATATAATTAAGAAGGGTCAAGATTTCACCTTTTGTTTGGACTATTGAATCTCTTCTTTCCATCATTGATGTTGACGATATTATGCTTCAGCTGATCTATAATTAAATCTTCGTCCAGTCTATAATTTTAGAGGTGTAAACATTTCCCTCATCACCTCTTGTCTTAAATATCTGATGATATTATTGAGATATAAGACTTCAGTGTCCCTCGCCCGGAATTTTTTTTCTGAAGATTCAGTCGATATTTGATTTTAATGTCGACATTATTCAAACATGTTTTTGCCTGTAAAATCAGAAACCAACAAATGTATACGGCTCACAAAAGATTTTTAAACGTAATAATCACACACATATTTCAGCTTTACAGTACGCATTGAAAAGGATTCTCTTTAACCTGGATACAAGTGTGCACCTTCTACATAACTTGAACGTTTCATAACATAGGAACACAACATAACTGACAATGCACAAAGAAATCATCATCATCATCATCATCATCATCATCATCATCATCAGTCTTTTAGCATCCTTCATTGGATGCATACCTCCCTCAGGATTCGCCGCACTCCTTTATCGTGGGCGTCGCAGAGCCAGTACCTTCTGAATTTGTCCAGTTCATCTCTCCATCCTATATTCTGTCGGAATCGGTTTCGCATGTGATTTCTGGGGATCCATGTTGCGAGTCGTGATGTCCATCGGTTGTCTGTCACTCTTGCAACATGGCATGCACATTGGCAGTTGAGTTTTCTAGTAGGTTTTATGTTGTTTCTGACTCCCGTTTTCTTCCTGATGTACTGTGCCGTCTTGTGATTGCTCCATTTGAGGTTGAGCATGATTTTCCTGTGTGGCTTCTCAGTTTGCGAGTCAGTCACTTGGTTAGGTGTTTCAGCTTCATAAGTGACGATGGAGAGGATGCATAGGTCTTATCCTCTTCTTTTTTTGGATTATTGGAATTGTCTTGTTTTTAAGCTTGAGCTTGCTACAAGATACAGTCATTTCAACTACTAAATAATGTTTTCTCTGAGTATAGTGTTGTCTCACGACTGATATTGTAGCACAACATTAACGTGCACGTAAATTCCCCTCTCATATCCTTAGGGTGGTTACTTTATGAAAAACCCTCGTTATCAATATAGAAATCAACTCATCATATGATAATTTTGCAACAAAAAAGAGACGTTTTTTTGTTCATAGGCTAGATATACTGAAATCTTAGAATACATTAAATCAAAAATATTTTTTATTTAGGGGGCAATTTGAAACAGAGAAGTGTTGTGTTCTTTGGAGTCTGTTCAAAAGCAATGGGATAGGTTTCATGATACAAATTATAATATAAGTTTACAGCATTCAAGTCTTTCCTTGGTTTATTTTTCACAAACACAGAACGTAATAGTGAAAAAAAATCTGAAGGTTTCATCTTAATCGAAGCGCAAATGAGACTTGAATCACATTTGTTCTTTGAAGATTGTCTATAAAAGATGATCTGGGCCGATAAATATGCGACTGATCTGTTTCTTGGGATTTATAAGTTTCGAGAGATGATCTGTAAACTGTCAAATCATTGAAATAATATTAATCTTGGTCATATTCGAATCGCAAAGTTATCCATAAATAGAAAGAACACACACAATCTCTACAATCAGATTTATGCAATACAGTTTTTGCGGATATCATTAGACTTAGTTTCACGATGGTGTAACAGGCCATCAAAGATACCGTAGGCTTAAGGAAGAGATTTGTTATGTATTGTCTTTTAGCTATCAACTTCAGTTGCCTGAATTCGTTGTGACAGTGAAGAAGGATTATATATTGGATTATGTTGCAACAGAGAATCCAAATACGATATCCCAGAGATTGGACTAGATATATTGCATTTCTTCTCGTCAAACTGAAGAGAGTGGATTTTCTGATCGCTGTTAGTGGGATGTTGAAATTTAAGATCTTGAGATCTGAAAATAGAATTTAAACAGGGTAGGTAAAAAGAGCACAAAGATGGATGACATCAGGAAGAAGTAGGGAAAATAGATGAACGAGAGAAAGAAAATGGAGAAGGAAGTCGGAAAAAAAGATGAAGAAAAAGAGGAAGACAGAAATAGAGAAAGGAAGAGAGGAAGAGAGGAAGAAAGAGAGAGAGAGAGAGAGTGGGACAAAGAGAAAGGAAGCGTAGAAGATAGATCTTTTCGGATCATAGTATAGGGTGACTTTTCTTCTCTTTTTTAGGGTAAAAATAGGGTGGGAATACCCCAAAACACACATACACACTTTTAGAGATCAGAATAGATGGGTTTATTTCACTTTTAGAGGTCAAAATGAGGCGGTATTTTTCTCCACTTTTATGGGTCAAAATGAAGCAGATCTTTTTTTCCCGCGTTTAGGAGTCTAAATGAACTTTCTATTTTTCCGACTCTTAGCTGAAATTTGCTCCTTTTAGAAATCAATATGGGGCAGAGTCAGAGGGGCAATTCTTTTCTCCACTGGGGCTAAAATGATGCAGTATTTTTTTTCCATTATTCGTGTCAAAAGATCGTGGGAATTTGTTTTCTCTGTTTTTAAGAGACAAATAGTGCACAAATTTATTTAAGATAGCGAATTTTGATAATGATACAGATCAAAATCGAAGGGGATTTTTTTCTTCCACTTCTGGGGCAGGGGGGGGGTGATGATATTGCTTTTTTCAACTTTTAGAGTTCAAAGTGGTGGGAAAATTCTGTTTTCCCTTTTTTTCAGATTCAAAATTGAGGGGAATTCCTCCTTGTATTAAAGGTCATAATGGAGAGACATTTCTTTTCCTATTTTTTGAGGGATATGTTGGGGTCAAAATGAATTTCAATGTTTATTGGAATGTGGTTAACTGGTTAAGAAAGAAATGTTATCATTTGGGGGTAATCGAAGATCCCTCCAAAATCATTTCTCCTGCATCGTAGCATATACGTCCAGGGCAATATGTGACTGAAATTTTTTGAAATGATTAGTAAGAAGAAGTGTTCACAATCGGGGATGATTATATTATTTCCTCACAAATAATATTCAGAATAATCTCGATGTTGATGACACTTCTCAACAAAAATAAGATATTTCAATGAGTCCCATTCAAAATCTAAATTGAATGATTCTTCAACCAAAGGATAACTGTCTTCACGAAAGTAGAAATATCTTCTATGCTTATCAGTTGGATCATTTAAGCTTCAGCCAAATTGGAATTTGACCCTGTAGTAGCAAATCTCGTTGACCTCAAGACAGAAAGAAGTTAGTATCTTCTTAATATCAGTGATTTTAAATTCTGATTTATTATTAAAAATGAAAATTAAAGATTTGATTAAATTATGAATTTGATTAATGAAAAAATGACTGGATTTCACCAAAAATTGCCATTAGTCTTGTGCAATATTAAGTAATTTATATTAGGAAAACATATTTTTCGATGACCCAAGTAAAAAATATGGATTTTTGCACAAGTACATGTTTAGATTATAAAAAACACCTCACCATTTCCAGTAATTAATCAGTGAAATATTCGGGCATTATTTTTTAATTTGATCATTTTCTTTCCAGGCACTTTATGATAATCCTTCAAGATTAAAGACACGACAAATACACGTTTTTTTCCATGTGGTATACCTCAGAATATTAAGATTTTCTTGTAAACCCTGTCTATAGAACCGACGACTAATCGCTCTCTTCGACTCCACGGATGCTTCCAGAAATGTTGTAAATGCATCATTCCAAATATACACTGTAGATATCCTCCCACAAATATGGAACTTCTTTCATTATGAGTTTTTGGAACATCTTGTTAGTAACTGTATAGTAGGTAAAATAGAAAACACTCACTCAGAACTGTAGAAATAAACGATCCACATCCACACATTATGGATAAAATAGTTATTAATATACTCTTGGAGCGAGTGCTTAATTTTTCATGGTTGGATCTGTTTTGTTAGGCAAATTAAAAAGAATGTATTTTCTAGCCAAGGCGTAACTAGGAAAGAAAAAATCATATTTTTCTGACTAGAGCTTAGTCAACTAACTCTGAACTAAATAAATCACCAAAAGTATAAAGGTCTTTGACTTTCTTTGATGAAACATTGTCGTTCATTATCAGTTTTCACGATCAAATTTCTCCATCGTTTGTTTGTTGTTCTATTTTGCTATCATAAGATTGCTACTCTACGACTATCATGTGAGCGATAAAATTCGGAAATAAATATTAAGGTGAGATTTACAAATCACATTCCATTCAACATACGATTTGAAACATGTTAAACGTAACAGGGCCTTGCACATTAAGTCACGAAGTTTCATCTGTATGCATCGTTCGAATAATTCATACAGCTCCATACTGTTCTTTCCCATCTACTCGAGGCCGCCATTATAGTGGTAGTATTAAATGCATTAATTTATCACTCATCTCTGATCCGCGCTGATTCACTAACAGTTGCAGACTATCGCTGAAAAACAACTGAAATGAGATAAGATAAACACTCGTCAAAAATCATCAATAATGTTAAGAGTTCAATATCTTGTAAAAAACAGGAAATTCAATGATGACAAAAATTATAATCTCGACAGTATGTTTTCTTTCTCTTTATCTCAAATATTTAAAGTTTTGGAAAAAATAGTTTGAAAAAAAATTTGAAAGAGGGTTAGAAATTATCAAATTTAAGACAGGAAATAAGTGAGAATGAGAGAAGGAACTCATGAGTATAAGATAACAAATAGAATAAAAGCAGAAAAGAAAATATGAAATAAACATTGGAAGATTAAAAATACCAGAGAAGTTAATACACAACCAAGAAAGGGAAAATTAAATTAAATAGGTATAAGTAACAGATACAAAGCAGATAGAGGTACGAGGAAGGAAGGAAAAAGTACGGATACAAGACATAGATAAAATATGTTAAAGAAATGAAGACACAAACAAGAAAGGGGAAATGGTCTTGAATAGAAAAAAGTAAAACATTCAAAACAAATGAAGGCACTGAGAAATAACGGAAATTGAACAAGTAAAAGAGATGTGTGAAGAAAATATCAAGGAAATAAATGCCCAAATAGAGAAAGGAAAATTGAAAGAAGAAAAAATTAGAAGATAGCTATAGTAACATGACAAGAAATGGAAAGGAAAATGGTCGAAAAAAATACCAGAATAAAATCCAGTAAATGAAAACCAAAATAGAAACAAAACTATTTTCATGAAACTCACTTTAAGCTGCTTACTGAAAGAAAGAGAAATCAATTTTCTGTATTCTCTTGGATAAGAGTTGCAGGTGAAAGTTGAAAATCCCCACGATAAAGTGCTTTACTTTGTGTGTCTGGAAGACGTGAAAGAAAATATTGAAAAAACTCTCAAAATGTACTTGTCCGCTCTTTTAACATCCAATATAACTCTGGAGATCAGCTAAATGCTTTTTAATCCGGCTTAACGATGTTCATTTGATTGCTCAGCGATCATTTGACAATTCATTTTTATCAATTGTATTTTTTCATTGGAAGAGTAAGGCCTGTGCAGTGGTGAGCTCCACGCTGCCCATGACATGTAGACGAGCGGAGTTGAGTGATTTTATTCAGGAAGTTTATTTGTTGCCCCCACCCCCGACAAAGGCGAACATGACCTAGCGTACTCCGAGACATTTTTTTACTGCATGTAAGCTACGTCACCGTGACAAGGATACAAAACATGCAGTTACTTTTTTAATCACAGATAGTATATATATATATATATATATATATATATATATATATAGTAAAACAGTAAAAACAGGAAAATTTTACGAGTGAAAAATGACTTTGTCTGTGAATACATTATGTTCTAATATGATGAAAAATACAAATGAATCGCTCAAAAGATTTTACGAGTGAGATATACAAAATAGGAGAAAGGAAATATACGGAATATTCACTCTGAAAACTGCAGTTTTCTTGCTGCCTTTAACATAATGTTATAGAATTAAAAATAAGATACACGTCTGGTGAGTCACTCAATAGAAACAGTGGCATGACAAACGTCTTTTAGCAACCTGTTATGTCAGGTGTGATCAATAAAGAAATTGGAATGAGGTGTGATAAATAAATAAGTTTCTTCTCCGCCTTCCGTTAGATCACTGAAAAGGTTATATATTCAACAATAAAAAAAAACAACTGGGCACAATTTAGCGACTAATTTAACATAAACTTTTATTGTAATGTGGCACCTCTACTGAAAATCTTTTCTTTGAGATCTTAAAAAAATACATATCAAAGAGTAGATATTGGAAATTTCAGCCCCCCCCCCGGCTCCATTGATGCAGCCTGTAGGTATAATACATACATGCACAGCCTGCCAGCCAAATCAATTTGAAAACTGAGGAAGCCTATTTCGACTGCTTTGTTTGAGGGTTTTCAATAGACATGATAAAATGTGGAGCACAAAAATGTTTAGATAAATCATTTGATTAAGATTTAAGAGGGTTCACCACGACTTTTGCAAACTTTAAGGTGGCCATTGAGATTGATGTCATAGAAGCCAGCTATTTCTGCAGCACTCCCTTCTTAATCTGTTTTTGTGCTGCATTTGGAAAGACCTTGTATCACCATAAAGAAAGACCTTATATCACCATATGTACTTATCAGCTGCCTGTTCCTTTCTGGGTT
The DNA here is from genome assembly GCA_963457665.1 of Thysanoteuthis rhombus. Lineage (NCBI taxonomy): Eukaryota > Metazoa > Mollusca > Cephalopoda > Oegopsida > Thysanoteuthidae > Thysanoteuthis > Thysanoteuthis major. The sequence continues at coordinate 53,376,841 of OY735201.1, read as the reverse complement.
CGATGCTGAAAGTATTGAAGGGCCTTTTTCAGGAAGTCCTTGCATCTGTTTAATGGAGCATAGCTTCTGCGCTTGCCATGAAGTAGTTCAACGAAACAGAAATTTGGACAGACGATGGTCCTCCATACTAACCACACGATCTACCCAACGAGGCTGGGTTTCTCATAGCATAGCCTGATATGATTAGATTTACGAAATTTGAGTGTTAACTAATGGATGAAAAGCTCCAATATCGTGTAATCTATTCCTTTTGAATTTCTGATACAAATTCATAACTCAGGGACTTGATTTGATTTTATGTATCATAATCGTAATGCGTACCTGTTACCCTGACGTTTTTTTTGTTTGTTCATTTTTTTTCAATTTTCTCTCCTGTTACCAAGAGTTCTATTAATTTTTACAAAAAAATGCTTGATATTTTTTTGGTGTATAATTAACTGAGGCAATGAAATGCCTTATCTATGGAGAATTTAGAGCATATGTAGTAAGGTTGAGATAGAGAATCATCAATCTATGCTTGCACTTAATAGCAATCACATAAATAACAGGAGTCACAAATGCATTCTCTTACAAAGGAAAATGTAATGATCTTCTTTTGATGTCCTCAGAAGTCACATAATTTATTCTAGCCACAGTAATGAGAGGGACAATAATACACATAATATAATACTCCCTTAATACAGTTCATTTAAAACCCGAAGAGTATGGTATCACGTTGAATGTGCTTGGCTAATTCACATCTTTTTGCCTGCCTGTCTTTAACGTATACATTCAGCAAATTGCTCTTCTAATTCTCTTGCTATTTTATCTCGGTTGATATCATCCTTCTTCGTCTATCTCCCCAATATGTCGATATTTGTACCGTATTTTATTTTCAAATCTCTATCCACTCTTGTTTCTCTCTGGAAAAGTAAACACCTTAGAGTTTTGTTTTTTTTTATTTCCATTTTCTTTATTTGACTATAAAGTAGTTGCATTGTTAGTGCCAGATTCCAAAGGGAAACTCACAGAGGGTCCCTCCTAGCCGACTGCCTCAGCAACTGCCTCCGTTATTTCGACTTACATCCTATACATATTACAGTTGTCCTCACAGGGATACTCACTAGTCAATTATTCCATCTTTGGTGACCAGAGTACCTGTTATTTTGAAGGATATGTCAGATCAAGTTTATACTTGTCGATGTTCTGATATGCATAGCTAACTCAAGGAACACTTCCAAATTTGACATTATGAATAAGGTATCATAATGCATGCCTAATAAATCCTTGGGAAACGATCATATCCATTTTGCCTTGATCCAAGTATTCTTTCCATAATCGAAAAAACAATGCCAAATTAATTTACTAAGAGTCATCCCGGGAAACATACCAGTAATCTTTCACGAAAGAATTGTTTGTCCACTTGATGATTACCCAACTCATCTATTCCAAGTCGACATCAAAATTTTATCTTTTCGAAGACACCGGTTGTTATTCTAAATTTCCAATATTTTTTTTCCTTTCGAGGAAATGTATATCTTTGAATATTCTTGAATACTACATACTTTCAAAGGTAGTATTATGCTTGTGAAATCCTCTGCTAACGGATTCTCTCATTACACATTATGCATGCCATCATTTTACGTTTAATGTTCACCAGTGTAGTGAGTTCGATCTTCATATGGTATCAATTTACTATTTGGCCCCACGTGGGAATATGCGAATCTTGGTAAATAACTATTCTATGACAATCTTCATCGATTTGGCATTACAATGAATCTTACATCATGGTGCCTTCTTGTAAATATCTTAGTAGTGATTTATCTTCTACTATATCTTACTTGAGTTCACTATATCAAGGTTGATAATGAGTGTAACAGATGTTTTTGTTACTACTTCTTCAGCAGTAAGATAGTTATAGTAGAGTGATTAAACAGATGCTCTCTCCCTCACGTAGATTCTTCTCATCAACCATCACAGCTTGCCTACCACGAGATATGACAATAAGATAAAGAACAAGAAGGCGGTTCATTAATAATATTAGTGCTGAATGGAAAAGTGCGTAGGATTTAGTTTGTCAAGCAGTAAAACAGCGCAGTAGACGGAATCTGCGAAACAGGTTCAAACTTAGGCAGGAACATTGCACCCACTTTTAACAAAAACACTTGCTTATGGAAAAATACCCGGGCAGTCAGAGCTTTCTGGATGGGTATGGTAATGTATTTTTATATTTTGTACTGTAAGCCTTTTTTAATTACAGAAAACATCTGAAATTTTTATTTCTCATAGTTGAGTAATTAGAAAGACTTAACATGCAGTTTATTTTCTTAAGAACATTCTTTATCCACAGAAAATTAAAGATATGATGCAAAAACAGAGGTGTCAAGGTTTTTATAAATGCATGTGATGAACATTTGTATTAATCGTCTTACAAGCAAAAGTCATGACATCCTGTCTCATTTTGTCCTCTGAAGTTCTTTATCCTATTAAAATTGCATTCAACTTACCACACGTTTTATCAAAATGATAAAAAGTAATATTACCAAAAACATAGAAATAATGTGAAGCAAAAATTATGGAACTGAATGAAATAAATTGATTCCCAAGGATACTCTATCAAATAATCGATACAAAATGATTTATTCAGTGCAGACAGTTGACGTTCCTCCATTTTATTGATTTAAGAGGCTTTTAAGATTACTTCTGTTTAGAAGAAGGACGACGAAAACAAATATTCTAGAATTGAATCACTTCCTCTGAAATTCAATTGATAATTTTTTTAAAAATATATTTAGATTTCTTAATATGTTATTTGTTTATCCCTGATATCTAAATCTCACTTTCAATGAAGATATATATGTGTGTTCTGCTTTCAATGTCTCAATCAGTATCTTTAAAAAAAACTGCTTATTGCGAATGAACGCAAACTTTATCCATATAATATGAAAAAAACAGTACATGGTGCATTCAACTCTCAGAACTAAAGGAATGATGTGAATCTGTTTTCCATGAATTAATTCGATTGGGTTGAATTGTGCAAGTTTGTTTCGATGATTCATTTCCACTTTGGTAATATGATAAAAATGGCTGTTTTGAAAATCAAAACAATCATTCCCTGAGACACAAAAATAATTAATTCACATTTCGACAACGAGTGGTTTGGATTATTATTTTTTTTTTTTTCATTTCTGATCTCCTTGGTTATGATAGGCTTGCCTTAGCCTTATGATCAGCATCTTTAATGACAAGCCTAATTTTATTTGAAGCTGATAGTATTTTTGTTTGGAGAATGCTTATAACTTATGACCAATGCTAGAGATAACAAATTGCTCCCTTCTTCAAATAGAAGAGGTGATTTGAGTTGAAAATTCAACTGAAACTCTATGCACGGTAATTATTTTAATAGAGAATTTCGGTTCTTCACTCTTCAAGGATCACAAGTAAATTCAGGAAAGCACGTATATTGTTGTAGTCTTTTTTTCGTGTCATTAAATGATGATTTCTGATAAGAAAGAGATTTTACATTTTCAAGATTGATCCAAACAATGGGCATGTCATTTGTTATATTATCGTTCAAGGGGCAGTTTCATAGGACATTCTGTACAGACCTTATATAATAACAAAGATAACGGCCTAATGGCGAACAGATGACAAAATAATAAAACACGAAGAAGTAAAGAGATGAACGAAAAGAGGAGTAGGAATTTTAAGTATTCACATACATAAGAGTAACATCCTGTGAATACATACAGAAACATGCACATACACAAATACGCACACAAACACCAAATTAGAAAAAATGTTTAGCCTCTTTGTCGATGGGCATCTCCCTAATAACAGCCTCTTACTCAAAACAATGGTTGTGTGATGAAGGTATTTAAGTTGAGTTGGGTATAGGAAATACTTTCCAATAATTCCAATGATTTCGAAAATAAGAAAAAAAGCAATTTAACAGCTGAACCAAAAGTAAATTTACGATCGTTAAAGCGATGCTTCGAATGCTAAAGTATGGATGCTCGAAACGACTATAATTATCGTTACATAAAATCTTTTGTTCATATAGCTGAAACTAAGCATGGAGGAATTATCATTTATTTTTCTTTTCACGTACACTGCACAGATTTTGATATAGGCTCAATTTTGTTGTTGTAGTTATACTTAAAAACACATTTGTTTGGTATTTTGTAACGCTAAATTGGTCAAGCTGAATTGATGTTCATGTTTAAGCAAGCAGATCACCTAAAACAATTTGTAGCGAGGGCAATCGCTTTTCTATTGTTACGAAGTATAGCACTGATCCCTCCAAGATCAATGCATCAGTATAAGATGCCAAAAGAATTGGAGAGGGTGTAGGTTTTTTGTTTGTATTTAATGATAAACAGACCACCAATTATAAATATACCAATATCTATTGCTGAAAGTGATAAGTCTATAGACCAGATAAACTCTTCATATTTGAATACAAAACCCTGATTTATGTCTGAATGTTTTGGTATGACTGCAAGAATAGTGTGTGTAACCAGAATTAAGCTCACCCATTTTGTTCTACCTGATCTTATTCACAATAGAATCACATATTGTAAGCAAACACTTCTTTATTTACATAGAGTTCCTTTAAAATCAAACGGAGAAATAAAGTGGCATGCCTATATTTAATTCCAAGCATCTTTTATAATTTCTTACAGGTACATAGCACATTCAAATATTTGGGGAACTTTATGTAGGTTTGAGACTATTTAGAATTTTTGCACCTGAATCGTGGGAACTATATGAAAGAGGATCACTTCTCAATTGTTATCTGGTCATAAAGTGAACTCCTCTATTGATTAATGAATTATCCATAATTCCTCATATCTCATGTATGATATAAATGTCCTTAGCGTTTACAACACGAGTTTCTCCTGGGAAATTGCATTTTAACCAGAATATTAAGTTTTCAAACCTCAATAGATGTTTTGGATGATAATATCCTGAAAATTCTGTGCTTTTTAATCAAGGAAATGTATCTGAAAAGACAAACCCAAAGCAACATTCAGAATTTGAAAATTGCAGATGTTTAAAATGGCCATCATGATTCTGTTACTACTAAGCAAGTTGGAATTGTTATACTCTTTTGTTTATTCACTGTATATATATCGATAGAAATTCAATTTCTTATTTAATGTTCATGTAATGTTGCATGCAAGGTAATTTCTATCCTCGAGTAGATCCCATCGTATTAATTTCAATTATCATATCCCTTCAGAAAGTAAATAAAATTACTTATTTGCAATTCAAATATTAGGATTCTTATCATTCAAAATTTACCAGACACAAAACTGAGTTGAACAGAATCCCAATCGATACTTAAAAAAAAAAAGCTACATTTAATTTGCTAGGTATGTAGAGCCCACGGTGGTAAAAATGAAATCATTTATCAATTCGAGGTTTTACATGAAAAATATGCACAGAAAAATAGCAATCAAACAAATGTATTTTTATTGGAGAATAAAATCAATAAAAATCAAAATGCATTAATCCACGAGTAAAATCAAATTAAAAAATAACTGAGATTTTGCTTTTAATCACATTAAATAAACGAGAGCAAGATGGAGGCACTTCCGCTGCAAATGCAGGCTTTGAAAACCTTATCCAATATTAATATTAGAAAAATTGAATTCAAAATTCTAATATACAATATCAATAATATCCTAACAGTAATTTTTTTTGCAATTTCCCCAACTTGATGTAGTTTCTGTTTGATAATTTCATTTTCAGTTGGTCATTCAGATGAAGTACTCATTTGAAATTCAACAACTACATATATATATATATATATATATATATATATATATATATATATATATATATATATATATATATATAATGCTTTACACCTTCAGATATGAAGGTTATTTTTACGTGCAGAAAGGCAGCTAAAACAGATGTAATCATCCTCTGTGTGCTTATTCTGATTGGAGATATTTCTTCGAAATAACCCAAGTGTATTAGGCTTCAGTGTCTTTCACATTTGTGCGTTTCTTGATCAGTGCTAGATAGTATACACAACATTCATAAGTATGATTGAGAGTTTTCCTATTTGGCAATTGTGTACTGAAAATAGTTCCAATGAATTATATCGCTGTTGAGCGTTAAAGAAAGCGATGATTTTAAATCTACTTATTTTTTTTTAGTGTCACTCTTCTGAGAATAATGTTGACGCTAGTTTATTGAATCATTTTTTATTTGGGAATGGGCGAACTCATTATAAACTTGCGTTTTTTTTTCTTTGGCGAACGAAAATAATTTGTAAATTAAAATAATGAATTTTTCATTCGTCTGTGAATATAATTATTTCTAGTTTTCGCTAATCCTGACAACTTTATGTTCATGTTTTTTTCACAACGTGACTTCTTTTACCAAATTAGAGATGAATTGATCTTTCCCAAATGTCCCCATGATTTTATTTTGAAAAATTATATTGCTCGACATTTTAGGATCGTACCACATGATAAGAGATGAAAAGAATGGGTTATTGAACCATTCATGGGATTCTAATTGGATTGTATTTGCTGCGTAACGGAAGTGAAATGGCTCGTAGTTTAGTTGTTATTTACTCTATGTCGCTTAAAACTATAAGGTATTTGCTTTCCAGACACTTGCTGACGTAATTATCGCTGTTTTATCCCGAGGTGAAATTATTGGAAAAGTCAGAATTAATTAGATATGTGCTCATGTGCTCTCATTAGTCAATGTTTCGCTTGGAATATCAATTGCCAAACACTGCAATTTTAAATTCCGCTATTGCATTTGCTAATCATCTTGATATGCACAGCTAACCATATGCAGGTCATTTTAACCCAAAGTTTGTATGAATATTGCAGTTGTGCCACTTGGATCATGGGTATGATGTTATATCTCTGTTGTGCGAAACGCAACAGCATTTATTTTACTTATAAGCACTTTTGTTACTGTCGTTTGTATGTTGCTCCGAATAGCTGCTTCTATTTAGACGAGAGGATTTTGTTAGTGTTCATTGACAGGGCTACAGATTGCAAAAAATTCAGGGGCTGTGGGCTCAGCTCTTTTAAGGGCACCTTTCATCACCATAATCATTATCACATTTTTAATGTCCTCCATTGGAATAACCTTTCCGAAATTTGCCAGACCTCTCCATCATAGGTGTCACAGAGTTGTTACTTTCTGACATTGTCTTGATTGTCACAGCATTTCATATTATGCCGGCTGAGTTTTTATATCTAATCTCCTGGATCTGATTTCTGAGTTAGGGTGTCTAGCGTCTTTCTGACATTCTTGCAATATGGCCAGCCCATTGCTATTTGAGTTCTCTAATAGTTTCGTATGATATCTTTGTCCCCTTTTCCCCCTCTATACTGTGCTATCTTGTGGTCTTTCCATCTGAGGTGAAACATGATTATCTTTTGTGCACGCTGCATGGGTCTCAATGTTTCAGCTCCATAGAGGACTATCGGAAGAAGCATTGTTTGTATACCCTCTTTCTTAGAATTAATGGAATTTTTTTGTACTCAAAGAGAAAACTTGCCATGATTATACATGCACCATCACAAAATTATTTTTTTGCAATCCATGTATGTACAACTATATCCTCTTTGTATGATTTCATTGAAAACGTAATCGGTAAACTACTATTTATAAAAACTTTTAAACCCTGGGTGACGTTTTCAAATATTCCCATCCGTCTTGGTCCCCCGACACATATTTACGCGTCTGACAGTGTTTCCTACTATATCGACTCATCCAGTACTAGCATGTGCTCACACTAGATCTCTGCTTCCTTATCTAACTACCATGTTTTCATATCATAATGGCTTACACATATTTCAATAGATTTTCAATTCCGGTAGAAACATTAAATTGCTTCTACTTTACGGAGACTCAGTATTGTATATGAAAGTTCTAGTTAATTGATCACTTCTACCATCTATTCATGCCTGTTAATCATATAAACTTCACTCATGATACTGTTAAGGTTCCCCAACGGATCAAAGCAATCGAGATCGAAGGTACGTATCATTACATTTGCATTCGACGTATAATTAAACTTGAAGGACCGTTAGCAAGCACTTTAATCATTGAACTTCTATCATTGAACATTAAATAGCAATTGAATTCAAGCAAAAAATATATATTTGTGTTATCCGAGGCAAGTTATTTTGATTCATGTGTCAAAACTCAGATCGAAGTGAAGTGGTGGTACAAAAATAACATTTTGCTGGAGAAATCAATTCGGAATGTGTGCTAAGACCACGTGATATAATTCAGCAGCAGCAGCAGC
>OY735201.1:53253566-53363566 GCA_963457665.1 Thysanoteuthis rhombus | reverse complement strand
CATGAAAACATCTTCCAGATGATTGTGAGCAGAGGAATAACATGAGGATTTGCTTCATGCCCTTTTATCAAGCATAAATTAGTCAGGCAAAGGAAATGAGTATGGGGAACCAGGTGAGGAACCTAAAGCTGCAGTATCAACCTGAGAAAGTAGTATATAATTTCACCACAGTGAAGCTAACCAATTTGTGGATGGGTAGTTAAAGATAAATGTTCATTACTAAGAAGTTACAAACCTTAGATACTGACGCACACATGCACACACTCAGCATACTCAAACCTACACACTCGGTGCATCACGCCACACGCACGTACATATGAAAAGCATGAATGTTGATATTTACTAAATCTACTTTGGGGATTTCAGCAAATTAAGAATTTTTTTTAATTTTAAGTGATGACATACATTGAAAAAACTGACAATATCAATGATACAGTCAAAAGAATACTGGAATACGACATACACTAGAGGGAAACTGGATAATGCACAACCTAGAATGTAATGCTGATAGAAATATATATATATATATATATATATATATATATATATATATATATATATATATATATATATATATATATATATATATATATAACTCATCCATTATGCAATGGTCTTCCATGGGAATAGAACACTCTAGTGGATGAGGGATTTTTGTGTAAATAAAATATATCGCTTGAATTCAGCCTTACTGACTGTCCAGTTACGGAGGTAGGATATCAGTCTTCGGGTCTGAAGTGAAGGTTTCAATCCTCCCTCGCGGTACTGGATGGGATTTTGGAATGGGTAGATAGCCACACTAAAAAGATGTAATACATCAAAACAGCTCTCTGTAGATGACACAATTATATATATATATATATATATATATATATATATATATATATATATATATATATAGTTCATTCCACAACCCGAGACTGATGGAATAAAGATGAAGATACTCGTTCTTGGAGTGATGGCAAAAGTATCTCTGAACCCAAAATGGCATTTAATAGAACTGCAGTTTTATAGGATTAATAAAAATTAACTTAAAGGTTATATGCAATTTTACTACTTCAAGAGAAATGAAATCGACGAATACATTACAGGAATGTAGCAAACCCCACAGAATTTTAGTGCAATTCTTCATATTCAGTCATGCGGCATATTTATAGGCTACCATTGGAATTTCAGAAATCAGAATCTGATATCTTGCGTGAGAGATAATGTTTCTCTTATGTCCGACTTGGAAACCGTATTCCGTCTATATACGAAGCGACGGTTCGTATAGATCAGCCTTTCCATTTGATTATGACATACAGATATACTTATAGTGTTCTACAATTCATGAAGCTAACAAGATTTATGTTTGCTTCTGCATGCTCAACATAATGCAGATGTGGTTTGAATTATTGCAGGAAAGCTTTCAACAATTTAATGTTAACAAGAAATTCTATTATGATAAAAACTGCTCATAAATCTGAAACTTGCGTTGCATTACGTCGCTTTTGACGATGGCCAGCATTCTCAAAATTAAATTCAAGCTTTCTGCTTACTTTTGCTGCAAAGCAGGACTAACTCCTGGCAATTACTTTTTTTGCTGCCAGACTTGCCAGTATTGGTTTCGAATGAATCGTAACAGTTATCATAACAGAGTGTTTTTTTTTTTTTTTTATTGCTGTTTTAAATCTTGAACTTTTTGTAAATTTGATCATTGATTCTAACTGTGATGATGGAAAGGAATAAGCAATATTTTCAGCACAATATTTTCTCGAAATTTTTTCGGGAGTTCAAAATTTGACTCGATCTCAAAAGATATCTGTTTACGGGGAGGCATTGTCAATAATTAATGGCGCTGAGAGTGGTTCACGTGGCTCTGTACAAGAAATTTTCTCGCTGATCGATTATTTACGGCATAATAGATTAGAAGTGGATAGTAATCCAATAATCGATCTTGTACAACGAGGTAACAGACGTGTTCAAATATCAAAACCGAGGGACGACACTCTATTGGAGCAGCTTGGTTGTGTTAGTCGCTTTGATGTGCAACTTCCCCATAGTTTAAGCGGAAAAGCTGTACTTGACCGCGTTTGTATATGCAATTTATAATATAAATCTAAAGAAAATATCCTGTTTCTGGAAACAAATTGTGACGTGCGATAAAAAGCAAATATTTTACAAGATTGAATGGTAATGATTTTGGGGCAAGTGGAAAGAACACCTGTGAACAGTATCAAATGAACTTTTATGCAAAAATGATTCCGTGTTTATCGTGAAGTGGAATCCAATTCTATAAGTACCTTTCTGAGAACCAACGACTAGTTAAAGGCAAAATTCTATGGAAACCGTCTGAAATTAGTAAACAGAAAAACTGTGATATACCAACAGGATAAAGCTACATGTACAGGTTTATTTGTTTTTTTTCTACGCTTTATCTTGTTTTTCTATCAGGTAATCTATTTTTACTGTTCGCCTCAGGAGATTTCATTTATTCACCGTATGCTCCTGATATCCCACAGAAAATGACGTTACTAGCTTTGTGAAACTTATACAAGAGCATCTCACTAACTATTGCTCCATCTGTAGGCGTTTCGATATTTTTATGCTTGCTACTGTCCAGCAATGGGCAATGCATATAACTATTTTCTCTATGTATCTATCTATCTATCCATCTATCTATCTATCTCTCTCTCTCTCTATATATATATATATATATATATATATATATATGTTTTATATGAACATGTGTGTGTGTGTGTTATACATTTTTTATCTGAATTCACTTCGATAAAGCTTGTTTTTTTTCTCGTTGACTCTTAATTTCCATCGAGATAATTTTTTCATGATCGGATTATCAGGTCACAGATCCTGGAGAGAAGTATTTCTCTGAGTCTGAAATGAAACGTCTATTTCTTTCGTGTACCAACGGGTTATCTAAAAAAAACAAAAGTTCTCAGCCACCTTTCATGAAGAACAATCAGTCCATTTTTCTTTCTCTCAGTTGCCTTTCACAAACACTTCAACACAATCATAACTAATCATTGACGAAGGAATCATTCATTGAATCAAGAGCAATGAATGTTGCAAGATATTCTCCTATTGTTCTCTATGTACATTTATGCATGACCTTTGCAATGTTTGGCATAGGGTGACATAGAAAATCAAGTTAAAGCATTTATGCACTTCAACATTGTGTATATATATATGTGTATGTGTGTGTGTGTGCGTGTGTGTGTGTATGTGTGCGTGTGTGCATGTGTGTATGTGTGCGTTGATTTTTTATCAGTTTGTCAGTCTGATACTTTCTTGTGTAATGGTGTTTATTTACCCTCGTAGGTAAATCAGCAAGACAATAAACTAATTAAGAAAAAACGTTTATTTCACACATGTATGAATATTTTTTAACATATCATCCAAATCACTGCACTCAATTCAGTAGTGAAAACCTAATAGAATGAATATGAATATTCTACAATGGTAAACATCATTTGCAGTGGGTAGGTTCGCCAAGTATGACATTGATATGGCTGCTTTAAGGCTGGCAGGAAAGGGCGATCCTTGCGGTTGAGGCACAGGCTATACCTTCATTTTGGAGTGGACCGTGCGTACCGTTGAGTGCAGGACCGACTATCACCTCATTAGCAGTATGAGAGAGTCCCACAGGACTTCCAGGATGCCTTTATCAGACCAATACAAGTGCAAAGCGAAATCATCAGGTTTGCGATAACCATCGTGAGATTCCCTTGCAGTCTATTGCAGGCAAAATTCTGACTAGAGTTCCACTCAGTTACTTCATCGTACAATTTGAGCAATATGTCCTATCCGAAAACAAGTGTACCTTCAGGAAAAAACAAAAACAGGGAACAATTATGGTGTAAGCTGCTTGACAGTGTCAGGAACGGAAGGCCGAGAAACGTTGGGGCCATTTTTTTTCTATCAAACACTATGAAACTATCTCTCCCATAAATTGTTAAAATAAGGTCCCATGAAAATAACTGCACAGAAAGTCAACCGGTGTTATATAAAATACAATTGAACATAAAAAAAAGACATGATTGACTCCCTCGGTTTCCGGGAAATCCGCTAGTCGGTAATGTTAAGAAAAAGGGAAACGATCTTTCGGTCAACAGGATTGTGGCAGGAAAGCCAGCAATCCGAATGAATGCCCGCGGTCTCCAGCACCCCTTTTTAGACATAAATGCAGTTTGGCGTTCCCATATCAGAATTTCACTCTTAAATGGCCATGAATGTTCGATGGATCATCCAATAAAGCTATTACTATCCATCTATTGTTTCTAAGTTTCCAATAACAAATAGGAAATTTTTAAAATTAAAATGATTGGTCAATCTAATTTTAGAACGATTGGAATATAAACATCTATGATATAAATCTGATAGTTTGGAATGAAAGTAACAGTTACTCTGAGCTTAATGATATTTTGATCATTTATCAATATTATGTTCAATATATGACTAACAGTTTTGAATTCCCCCTTTAACTTGTTTTTTACCATTACGTTTCATGGCTATGAAGTGAATGACTTTGCTGCATACTGAAAAATGACATCACTGATTAAAATAGACCGCCTGTTATTTCCTGTCAAAAGGTTGAAAACAAGGGAGCCACCCGAGAACATCAGAAATACAACCATTGCAAAGACAATATCTTTAACACCAATGGACTTTGATATACCTATTTCAGATTCAAATGTTACAATTAAGTTCGCTAAGCATGTATCTCTGAAGAACATCACTGGGCATTGGGTGAGGAAAAAATCAATGAGCCAAGTCTTAGAATTTGGGTGCAATTTGAGGAAAAAATATCGCTGTGACATCCAAAGAGCTGAATACTGACCTGAGAAAATCACTCATGTTTTCAACGTGTACCTCACTGGACCAGGAATCAGTTTATGAATGAAGGCTAAAGAAGAGCATATTGCTGGAAAAAAGTATACAAAAAAATCCTAAAAGATCTCTTTGACAAATGACAATTTTCATTAATCAATTATGTATTTAAATTCTTTAAAATGACAGCGTTTAAGTTGAAATAATTGTTGTTCGGGAGGGGGAATTGAATTACTTTGGACTTCCTGATAGAATACTCTGACGATACAAAATTAGTGAATAACATTTATTTCTGAGGATATTTTACAGATTACACAAAAGTTTCAAGGGATTTAACGATGGGAATTCCCCTTTTCACAATCAATAAATGTTCACGATGGAAAAAACCTTCTTTACAAGCCAAGCTGAGGCAACCAATGCGACTTTTAAACTATAGGTATTTTTGTTCAAGTAGATATAACTTGGATCGTACTATATATATATATATATATATATATATATATATATATATATATTATATATATATATATATATATATATATATATATATATATATATATATTGACAAATGATTATGATTTTATCCGTTTGAAAGTGTTGTTTCCTTAAAACTTTGGTTTTCAAGATAGTGATATCGTATTAAATGCTCAAGCAAATATGAAATATAAATTAGCTGTTTTATATTTCTCATATTCTATATACTATCAATTGCTATTGAAGCAAATGGCATTTTTACTAAATATTAGTTAAGAATTGGTAAATGATTGGATGGAGTGAATGTTGTTATAGAACATAAATTTCATGTATGAATGTTTTATTGTCTTCGTTTGGAAGTTTTAGCTGTAAGAAGTGAAAAAAACTCATCCCCATTCGAGAAAGATTTATCATACATAATTTTTTCTCTCTGAAGGCATTGAAAGTTTTACAACGCAGGTGTTTTTCTATCGTGTATCCTCGTGAATGTTGGAACGGAGAAAGTCATCCATCCTGGCCAAAAGTATTGATACGCCTGATTTTTTCACTCGATACTTACAATATCTTCTGAAATACAATCCATTAAAAAAAAACAGTATTTCTTAATCTACATGTGGTAATTCAGAAGAAAAATATTAAATATATTACCTGGACAGTAATAAAAGAAACCTTTGTTGTTGTTTTGTTGAACACCGTTCGGTAACGATGTTAGCATTGAAACATTTCTTGTATCCATTTATAGGCTTTTTGCACTTTTCATTTTGATAGTCTCAGCTCTCACCAAAATATTTCCATTTCATTTTCCCCATTTCAAACCATTCCTGTATCAATATAAAGAGCCACTTTTACCTCTGCAGGTTTTTACGATCAAGATAATCGCTTAAACCCATGAAATTATGCAGATAATACATCAATAATATCAAACAAATATTGAGATAAAAGAAATAAAAACAATTTTCCAGTAGAATTACACTATAAAAGTCGCCAGATAACAGAAAAAAAATAACAATAAGGAACAAAATCCTTTAAATACTGATTTAAAATGCACCAGAAATGTAAATAAAAAAACACAAACAAAGGTGTTTACTATGACCCTGCCAAATTATTGTCTGATTGAAAAAAAACGATTTATCATATTGCCCAGGAGAGAGGTGGATGGTAATCGACTCTTTATCGGGACAAAGAAAGCTAGAAAAAAGTCAATATGATTACTATAATACACGTGGACCGCTAATAAACACCACAATTCCCTGTCCACGTTGTTATAGAACCTCCCTGGTGCAGTGTGACCTAGCAAGTTATTTCTGCATCCGCAGAAACCGATATCGACAATTGTAATTAGGGTAAAGTTATCCAAGATGAAAAGGACTTATCTACATTGGGCGATATGTTTATTGCAAATTATAAAACTGTTCATATACATACATATATATATATATATATATATATATATATATATATATATATATATATATATATATATATATATATATATATATATGTAGGAATTTTGGTATTTATGGTTTCAATGAGAGAGAATTTTATCAACATTATCATCATCATTATTACTAATATTGTTATTATTATTGTTGTTGTTGTTGCTGTTGTTTCTTTATGAAATTATATTGATATATGATATCAATATTACTCACAGTCTTATAAGTAAATACATGTGTAAGATTTTTTATACACATGAATATAAGTTTGATGTTTATTTTCACGTTAAATCAAAGATTTTTTATGTGAGGTTCACGTTAAATTTATTTGTGTGTCAGCATTTAGAATTTATTTCATTTCTTTAATTTGAAAATTCAAAATTTTCTTAGTTTTACCTACACATACGACAAGCATCCGTCTTTAAAATTTTGGGGGGTCTTAAGTTGTTTATGATAGTTCATTTGAGAAATTGCGTAGGTTTTTTTGTCATTTTTATGCCAAGTATATCTTGAAATGCTGTTTCATTGGTATGTCATTCATATTTAAAGATATTTATTATTATAATACCTGTATTTCTATTTATCTTTTGATTTTCTGATGTAATATTTTGATCACTCAATCGTTGATATTCCTGTCGAGACTTTTTTGTAAGTTTTCTTTGGTGAAATATATGAGTACTATTTTTTTAAATCCCGAGTATTGATGTTCATCAATTTACTATACAGAGGATAGAATCAAATTATGTTCTTTTTCAATTATTTTCTTTATTCCAGTCGTTTATTATCATCATCATCATCCTCATCATTATCATCATTATCATCATCATCATTATTTTCATTTGCAATCTCACAACAGTTGCCAGGTGGTAACCGCTGGAGCCTGAGTGATGGCTAGTCTCCTCAAGTCTCCAGCCCTTCTTTCCCAGTACTCATAGGTCGCTGTAATACCGCGATTTACAGTTTCACATCGGTTGCCAAGTGGTTATCGCTGAAGGCTGAGTGATAATAAGTTTCCTCAGGTCTTCATCTAACGTCTCCTCTCTGTTTCACCTATCATGTCAGAGCTACAATTCGTTGCAGTCTTTATATTTCTAGCACCTTCCTCAGTATCCGTGCAGTTCCCAGTAGTGCTGTGGTCTGTACGGTCTCAATCCCTCCCCTAATCCCAATCTCCTCCAGTCTCACCCTCAGCGTTTTGGGGATAGTTCCTAGTGCGCCCACTATGACCAGTACTACCCTGGCTTTCATGCTCACATCTTCCTTAACTCTCTTGCTAGGTCCTGGTATTTTTTCCCGTTTTTCTCTGTCCTTCCTTTTTAGTCTATGGTCTGCAGGTACAACCACATCTACTATTTGGCAGGCCTTCCTTTTTTTGTCTACAATTACCAAGTCCGGTCTTCTTGTCTGGATGAGGTGGTCAGTTTGGATGTCAAAGTCCCAGAGTAGTTTGTGGTTGTCATTCTCCAAAACTGCCTCTTGGCTTGTGCTGATTCCACTTTTCCACATGTTTGAATCCCATTTGTTTGCTTAGTTCCCAGTGTATCATCGTTGTTACTCTATCGTGTCTCTGCTTATACTCCCTCTGGGCGAGTTGACTACACTCACTAGTTATGTGGTTCACTGTTTCATCTCTATCACTGCACATGCGGCATTTGCTGTTTGTCTGTGTTCTGTCGATCTTTGTTTTTATGTAGTTTGTCCTTATGCTTTTGTTTTGGGTTGCCATGATGAGCGATTCCGTATCTCTCTTCAGATTTCCTTTTCATAACTACATCCATGATTTCTCGTCCGCTACATCTCGTATCTGCCTTTTAAACTCGCCGTACAATTTTTTCTCTTCCCATCTTTCTTTTTTTGTTTGCTGTGCTGTTCCATTGCTTTGTACTTCATTGTTTGTTGCGCTATCTCTCGCACTCTTTATGATTTCTTCGTTATTCGTTTGCACATACCTTTCTAGGACTGCTTTAACTCTCTGGACATCGTCTTCTATGCTGATGAGCCCCTGCCACCTTCTTTTCTCTTAACGTATAGTCTATCTGTAACATCTTTAGGGTGTAATGCTTTATGCATCGTCATAAGTTTCCTAGTTTGCCTATCCATTGATTGGAGTTCTTCCTTTGTACATCCTAGGAATGGTCCTGTATATCTAACTACTGACACAGCCCAGGTGTTCATTCTATTTATTAGATTTCTGCTGTTTAATTTGGTCTCTAATATTTTCCTTATCCTTCTAAGGTATTCTCTTTTTATTTTCTCCTTTATCTCTTCCTGTTTTATCGTATCACATTCAAGGACACCTAGGTATTTGTGTCGGTCTTGTGCGGTCAATGCCCTAATCTTGCTGTTGTCTGGGAGTTCAATTCCTTCAGTCATTGTAAGCCTTCCTTTGTGCATTACCATGATTGCACATTTTTCTATTCCAAACTTCATTCCGATGTCCTCACTGTATTCCTTTACTACGTTGAACAGAGTCTCAAGCTCTCCCCTGTTTTTTGCGAACAAATTATTATTATTATTTGCAATCTCACACCATTTGCCTGGTGGTGACCGCTGGAGTTTGAGTGATAGCAAGTCGTGTCAAGCCTCAAGCCCTTCTCCCCTAGGATGCACAGGCCACATTAATACTGCAGTTTACGTTTTCACACAACTTACCCGGTGGTCATTGTTGAAGGCTGAGTGATAATAAGGCTCCTCAGGTCTTCAGCCAACATCTCTTCTCTCTTTCGCCTATCATGCAGCACAGTTTCAATCCTTTCTTTTATTCCGAGTTTCTCTCATCACACCTTTAATGTCCTTAGTATGGTTCCTAGTGCACCTTTTATTACTGATACATCCCTATATCTCAAGTTCTACACCTTTCCAGTTCTATTGCTAGATCCTGATGTTTTCCCAGTTTTTCACTGTTTCCTCTTCACTCTATGGTCTGTAGGTACGGCCACGTCCATTATTTTACAGGTTTTCTTCTTTATGTCCACGATCACTAGGTTCGGTCTTCTCTCTTGGATAGGGTGGTTCATTTGGAAGTCAAAGTCCCAAAGTAATTTGTTGTTTCCATTCTCCAGGTCTTTCTCCGGTTTGTGTCGGTACTACTTTTTTGCGTAGTTACATCCCATTCGTTAACTCAGTCCCTAGTGTATCACTGATGCTATCGTGTCTGTGTTTATACTCCTTCTTGGTTAGTTGACAACATATTATTATTATTATTATTATTATTATTATTATTATTATTATTATTATTATTATTATCATTATTATCATCATTATTATTATCATCATCATTATTATTGTCATCATCATCATGATCATGATCATCATCATCATCATCATTATTATTATTTTTGATGGTCGTATTAATGATATTGTTGTTGTCATCCTATGTTGTTATTAACATTATTATTATTATTATTATAATCTTCATTCTTACTACTACAAACTTTGTTATTACAATGTACTGTCAAATTGATACATTCATTGCTATCAAAATGCACTTTCATGTCTATTATAAAGGGGGTTCCTTTGTGGTGACCTTTGATTATTATATGGGGTCTATTTGCTTCGGTGTTGCTATTAGTATTTTTGGCAAAGTCCAATAGTATCGCAGCATTCTGTCCTTCAGTTACTGGAGCAAGTCGACGTTTTTACCAGTTATCGCCTGTTTAGAACACCGTAATACTTGAAGCCTTCACTATGTAGATATTGCCACTCTCCGTCATGTGCGCCGGTTACAACAGAGCACTGAAACTCAAAATGATTTATTGTTTTCAGAGGTAGGTCACGGAAGCAGGAATTTTGATCGGCTTCAGTGCTTTATGAAAGCATGAAAGTTTCGAATGATAGGTCGACTGCTGAGGTGATTCAGAGGCATTTCTGTCATCTCACTACGATCCATTTCAGATAGGGAAAAGCAAATCTCCGACCAAAATTTATTCCACCCTGAGAACACATTTTAGGGTGCTCTCAGTTAGCTGCTGAGTGCAGATGGTAATTGATTCCAAATGAAGAACTTGCCATACTCTTTACTTATACTGGAAATCGAAACTAGGGTTCAAAATTATGTAATTCTATAAAAATGACGGTCCAAAATATCAGTTACAAGGTGTAGCCGACTGTGATTCAATAATCATATCGATTTGATTAAATCTGTGAAAGCAATGAACCTTCATTTGAATTTAATCTATAAACTACTCTACACTTTTTTTTTATCAGAAAGATGGACATCTTTATTCACAAAAAATTATAAATGGATTCCAATTTTCGTAGATATTTTTGAATCCAATCGACCTTCTCACCGATCAGAACTGAGAATTAGTCATTTTTTTAATGCCGATTGATATGTGTCAAAATATATTCTGCATGACTAAAACAGACAACATTTTAAAAATTCATATTGAATCGAAAAAGAGTGAAATATATTCATAATGGGGCCTCAAAAATGCTTGCCGGAAAAGCCGACGGTAAGAGAGGTAATCGGCTATTATCTGAAAGCAGCATACTAACTTCACCAAGTTATTGAAGGCAATTCAAGTGTTCCCCTTTCAAGTGACATTCATTTTTTAGCAAACTCAATTTTAAAAGGGACGTTTTTCTTCTCTGTACATTACGGCAGCAATAACTAAACAAATGAAGAAAAAAATCTTTTTGAATTATGTTTCCTTCAGCCTCTGGCAAGCCTTCAGCATGTTTTCACATTTCAGTCTTAAAAGCTTTTAATACATTTTCTTGCCAAAACAAAATTTGATTCGACGATGAATAGAGAAAAGAAGACAGCGTCAACTTTCTCGTTGCCATAATCAAAAAATATAGCCTTGGGCCAAATATTATTTAAAGGGTAATCACGAAAATTGAACACAAAATGTTAACAGCCATGGGGAAATTTAAACGTTGACAATGTGCGTTATTTTAAAGGACAAAGAGTGCAGGTTAGAAATGGCATTATTGTGCCTATATTATTCTATATATATTTATTATCTGTGAAGATGATATGCATAGTTACGTCTTATGTATATATATATATATATATATATATATATATCGATTTCTGTTCAGGTTTCTAAAAAGAGTTGCTGCTACAACCTCAGGAGCCACGGTTGTTACAAGGTGTCTCAACAGTTACTTATTAAAACTGGAAAATCCTTGTGGATTCTCTTACTGGATACATTGTTTTGAAAGCAAAACATTCGAGCATAATACGTTGTATGTATTTGATGTACGATAAGATATAACGCATAGAGTCATATCAATTTTTAAATGCTGATATCGACTAAGTTCAATCCTTATTGATAATTTTTTAGGCGTTGAGAAATCATTTTTTGAGCCATGTTGAAATGGTTGAAAATATTACTTGATTTATGCTGATTATTTACTTTTATAAATGGGGCCAGATATATAATAAATGTTTTATTCCCGGATACTTACATCTTACGTATGGTAACCACTCTGGATGATTTAATCATTTCTATAAACTCTTATTCCCTCAAACAAGGAATACTGAACAATGGTCAAAATACGCAAGACGTGAGCTATTAGTTAAAAGATTTTCAGAGGTGAAAAAATTCTTCCAACAAGGAAAGTATTTGAACAAGATAACATTACCATCGACTTACTCAAAAAAGCTGGGGACGTTGTCACTAGGGAACTAGTCATTTTGTTCAACATGCCTCAACTAAAGGTGGGTCTCGGAGGATAGGATCCTCGCTATTGTAATTGTGTTATATAGAAAAAGAAATTCCTGAAAGACCTCAATAACTATTGGCCAAAAACCTTACTCAATTGAATGTACAAACTTTTCTCCAAAGTTATCACTAACTGAATCACTAAAACTCCAGATGAAGAGCAATCACGGGAACAAGCTGGCTTAAGAGGGCTTATGTCAGAGTATGCAATGGAAGCTCTTTCATCAAGCTACACGGAGACTTTCAGATCCAAAAAGAGATGACTCAAGGTGATACCTCCTCACCAAAACTCTTCACGGCCTATGTCTAGATGATATTCCAAAAAAGACTAGGGAATTAGGATCTAAATGGATGGCAAAAATCTAAGCAACCTCAAGTTTATAGGCTACATCGTCCGTTTTTCCAAAAACTTTCATCAACTCAAAATAGTGCTAAATAAACTGAACCATCAGAGCCCGAATGTTGATATTCAAATGAACTTCAGTAAATCAAGTGTCAATGTTCAACAAACATGTCGAGGACGAAAACACGAACACCAAAATCGATAATGAAGAGTTGTTCCAGGTAGACCAATACATCTACTGAGGAGATCAAGTCTCCATGAAGTCCTCAAAAGAATTTTTAGAAAAATCAAGCAAAGAATCACTCCATGTTACCAAGCTTTCAGTATACAAAGTTCAAACTTTGTATCAGTCCCAATGCGTCCTTCCGATTGTCACCTATGGTGCTTGTCAGGGAACCTAATCGAAAGGCTGCCCCTCAGATTGAGAACTACGCCACGCTCATATGAAAGTATCATGCTCAATATCACATTGGGAGATAACAAAACAGCACAATTTATTAAGAGAAAATAGGAGTCCTATGTATCATAGAATCCATTACAAAACAATGCAGTGGGTTGGTCACATTGCAAGAGTGTTGGACAATAGCCAGACAAATAAAGTATATCATCATTTTATTTTGATGCTTTAACTAATTAATTTCCTAGAGAAATATATAACTTTCTCGCACACTCATCATTGTCACACAGATTATATATATATATATATATATATATATATATATATATATATATATATATATATATATATATATATATATATATGTGCAAAAAATAGTTGAATTCAGTCAAAAACACATTTATGAGCCAGATAACATTTTTTCATTACAATTCGTGAAGAAAAAATATCGATAGGGGTGGGATGAAATTGGTTATTGATTTTCATATTACCGAAATCTTATATACAAATTTCGCTTTAAAACATTTTAATGATGGTGACGCTAGTTGTGCAGTATTGTGCAACACCTCTGTTGAAATTTGATCATACAACCTGTCCGATAGTACTTCGATACACCCAAACAATTTTCCAGCTAACCTAATTGTGTAGCCATTTATTAAAGAGCACGAGTGGATTTTAATTCTCTAACGTGTAAAATTTCCTAGCATTTCACTGCAAGTATATATATATATATATATATATATATATATATATATATATATATATATATATATAATGCTCTTCCAACATGGAATGGAACACTCTGGTGGACGGGGAATATATGTGCATAAATAAAAATATCGCTCAAATTCAACATTACTGACCGTCCAGTCCCGTGGAGTAGAGGGAGAATACTAACCTCTGCATCTGATGCTAAGGTAGCGATCTTATCTTGTGGTACTAGATGCGGTGTTTATTCGCTGTCCCACTACAGCAAAATGTGACACAAAGTCGGACTTAATGTGGGGAAAATGGCTCCAGTCGACGCGACTTTTATTGCCAAGCGACCATAGAAGCTAAAACAACCTCTGTCACAAAAGTGTCCACTTTGGGACCTGCTCCTCTAAGTGCAAAGGAGCAGTGCTGCCCCAGGATGCCATATTCCCCGCAGGTGGGCCGAGTAGTAATACTAGAGCCAAAGGACAAGTCCAAAGGCTCCCCAATGCGCGTATCAATGCGTAGTCTTTGTCAAACCTCATTGGTTAACGCATTGCACCGGCGCACTCGGACTTTGACACTCACCCTCTCCGGTCCATTATGTAGGCAAGTGTCAGTACGGGCTTCTCAGGCTCTGCCGGGGAATAAATACTACAGTTTGATCCTTCCATTATCCCATCCAGTACCACAAAGCAGAACTGAAACCTTCACATCAGACCTGCAGGCCGATATCCTTTCTCTGGACAACGGAACTGGACAGTCAGTAAGGCTGGATTTAAATGATATATCTTATTTACACAGAAATCCCTCATCCATCAAAGCGCTCAATTCCTATGGAAGAGCATTGCACAAGCTTACAATGGATGCTTTACCTCACTTGAACCCTGAATATATATATATATATATATATATATATATATATATATATATATATATATATATAAGATTCATTTCGATACGTTTCATTATTCTATCGGGTCTCGAACTTGTTTTATAGGATTAAGGACTTATATATATCTAAATCATTCACTGCCTTTTTAAATCGGGTACGGGGTGAGTGTGAGAGCACGCGTGCAAATTTATGATAGGGTTGATAAAAGAATAGAAGGAACAATTCACATATGTAAGAATCAGAGGGACAATCAATGTTAAATTTAATGAATATGATATATGTGTGCATTACCAAAGGAGTGTTTAAAACTAAAAAAATGTTTATTTTGAATTAGTTTTCGAATATTCATGTAAGGTAGGAAATGTAAAGAAATGAGTTCAGATATGAAAGCTTGTTTACAGATGATCTTCAGCCCGAGATACCGCTTATAATGTTTTCATGTGAGGCTGAATTCATTATCTTTTGCATGCCAGAAATCGAACATGAATGATTCCTCTCCCTGCGAAAGTTTAACGTTATAGCAGAATCTTTGTGAGTGCACTTAAAGACATTTGTTAACGTCAGAGTCCATCTATGTACACATGGCTTCAAGCAAGAATCATGGGAAAATAACGTTTTGTGCTTGTTGACTGAAGATTATTCAAGCCTGAATGACGTGAACGTATGACGTCAAAGATGTACATAGGTACAATCAATTTTAATCTAGATAAACACAAGACCCTCTCCTCTTCAGTTCGATGCAAAAGTAAATATTCAGGCTCTCATCATAAAAATGTTGCGTACTGCAATATTCCTAACGTAATTAATCCAATTTTGTTTCGTATCATATTTAGATGAGTGGACAGCGTTGTGTTCTCAAAAGGATCGTGATACTGAAATTAATGGGTGTATCATTATCATTATTATTATTATCATTATCATCATTATTATCATTATTAGCAGCAGCAGCGGCAGTAGTAGTAGTAGTGCTGTTTTCGTTATCATCATAATTATTACTACAACTAGTACTGCTACTACTACGTGGTGGTCGTTGCTGAAGACTGAGTGATTGCAAATCCCTGTAGGTATCCAGCCTTCCACTCAATGCCCCCAAATATAATCTCAGTATTTTTCATCCAAGACTTTAGGCTATTGCTGATGGTTACAAGTTGTAGATCTCACATCTCCAATACGATGTTAGTATTTGTGCAGATCCCAGTGATGCTTGGGTTTGCATAGACTAAAATTTCATCTTCAGGTCATTCAATCTTGTGCTCAGTGTATTTTGCACAGTTCTAAATGCTGTTTCTATTTTTGGTACTACCTTGACCTTCATGTTCAAGACCTTGTCTAGTTCCCTTGGTAAGTACTGGAATTTCCAACGGAAATAGGGATTATCATTATCAGTATTATCATCATCATTATTTGCATTTGCATTTGTACGCCAGTTGCCTCGTGGTCTCATCAATTCTCCAGCCTTCCTCTACTCACTCTAAAAGTCAATATTAGGGCTATGGATTACAGTTTCACACCAATTTCCTGGTAGTTATTGCTGTCAGTTTGTCTCCCAGGTCTCCAGCCTTCCTCTCGGTGTTTGTACCGTCTCTCTCATACCTGCTTCTCAGCTATCTAGCCATTGCTACCAGGTCTTATAATTCCAAGACATTCCTTAGTATTTGTGCAGTCCCCAATAGTGTTGTGGTCGGCATAGTCTCAATCCTTCCTCTTATCCTCAGACACTTCAATCTCGTTTCCGATGTCATTGGTATGGTTCTGAGTGCACCTACTATTACTGGTACTACCCTAACTTCCATCTGAAACAGCTTCTTCAATTCCCTTGCTACGCCCTGGCATTTCCCTAGTTTTCCATTCTCTTTCTTTTTACTCTGTGATCTGCATGCACGGCCACGTCTACTATTTGGCAGGTTTTCCTCCCTTTGTCCAAAATTACCACGACTGGTCTCCTTGCTAAGAATGGGCAATTTATTTGGATGCCAAAGTTCCAATGTAATTTATGGCTTTTATTAACAAGGAACTTTTCCGGTTTGCACTGATACAATTTGTCCGCTTGGTTGAATCCGATTTGTTCGCTCAGCTCCCAGTGTATCACTGTTTCAATTCTGCTGTGTCTGTTTTTAGACTCTTTTAGTGCTAGTTGACTATATTCACAGGTCATGTGGTTTACAGTCTCATCTTTTTCTCTCTATAGGCGGCATTCGCTGTTGTGTTTGGGTGCTGTCGATTTTCACCCTGATGTAGATTGTCTTGATGGATTTGTATTTGGCTGACATGATGAGGGATTCAGTTTCTTTCTTCATGTTGTTTTTGCGTAGTCATGACCATGATCTCTCGTCTGTGATGCTTAATATTTTTCTCATGAATTATCCGTATATTTTTTTTGTTCACATTTTTCTTTACTTATTTCTATGCCAATGAGTCCTCTATTTGCGTATTCGAAATTGAGTAATACAAGAAAGAACCGTTTCCCCTCCAACTAATATTTAATTTGCTAGTATTAATCTATGATTTGTATTTCATGATATCAGATATTCAACGTGGAAAATTACATTTCATTTCAATTGTTAGCTGCTATTCTTATCCACGTCGACTCTGTATTCAAATGAAAAACCAGAAAGATTGATTATGCGCTTACGATATTTTTAGTTCTGTTCATTGATTTGCTTGCTTTACCAACTTCGCTGCATTATTATATCCTTTTTATATGTGAGTGATGACGCCATAGCTATCTTATTCTGAGACGAACCGGAGTCTAGATTTCTTATTTAGTATTTAGCCAACTGGCCATGCACGATCCTATTGATTTGTCACGTTCTATTTTTATGAAAAAAGTAATTTGTCAATGACAATGTTTGTTGTTACATCGTATACTTGTTTATGACTCACTTCCACAATGACAATGGATATTCCAGCTACATTGCTACCATAGTTTTGGCAAATAAGGAAATTATGAAAGAGCGGAATGCTTGCTGACTCATTCACCGATATATATTCATTGTATGGTATCATAATGAAAATCACTATGACCGAGACGTGTTAACAATAGGACAAAGTGAGGGGAGTAGTTGGATTTCACAAATGCTTCACCGACACTGAGAAAGTGTTACGTGCAATCCAAACTCGGAATCCAACTGATAAAGATTACTTGGTACTATAATAAAACAAACACACCCTCCTTTGACTGGAAGATGCATATAGTTATTGAATTCCATTCTGAATACCAAAGATCGAATGCAAGAACGCAGTGGGCAAAATAGATGTCATGACATCCCTAGAGAAGACTAATTTGGGAAAGGTCCAAATCCGATGATAGACGCTATGATGAAAAAGATTATCCTGATGATGATGATGATGATGATGATGATGATGATGATGATGATAACATGTCAGCGTGTAACATAAATTTAAGCAACGCTTATCTTAATGCTTGGAAGCAAGTATAATATTTCCTTACGAACGGGTTGCCATGATTTCTTTCAACTGAATGATAGACAGTTATCCGTAAAAGCAGCTAGTGTTGGCCACAAAAAGTTAGTTTCCTCTTATTGTGTTCAGATGAAACATTATTATGATTGTTTTCTCCTTATGTTATTTCACTTCATGAATTGTTCAAAGAAAACTTTAAAGTATATGCATATAAATTTAATTGCTATTTCTATTATTATTCGGACCATCCTAATCTTGGTTGTTTTTCATACAACGTTTCGGCCGTTGTACTCTACAGCTTTTATCAGGTATCATCTGGTAGGTGTGGGGAAGTAACGAAACGAACACTTTATCTAATTAACGAGGGTATATTGACCACACTCCCCTCTTAGCATCAGTAGTATCATTATTGTCTCACACTAGGATTGAACCATCAGATTACTTGCAATAATTTTTGTCTGATTCTGTAACTACTACGCTATGTGTAGACCAGTCCTAATTTTTAGGAGCCTTAAACCTCAAGTGACAGTTTTTAGTATTTGATGTTATTGTTTTCTGTCACTCGTTATTAGAGGTTCCCATATGGTTACCATTTCAATGCTAGGATTACTGAAAAATGCCTAGCATATGGGCCAACTCTTTTTATTTTCGAATCTTCCACTGATCTTACTGATCGATTATCCCAAACTTATTCTACAGGGGTAGGTGGTCTCCCTTTTCTTTCCATACGTGATCAGCTATACCCGATTTGTTAGTTTCACCTTTGCTCACCACTTTTCAGAGATGAGCTAAGATGGAAAATGAGACAGGTCTTTGAAAAGGCCAGAGCCCCTGGTCCAAATATAAAAAAGGAGGAATGGAGTGCCATCAAGACCCTTGGGAGTGACACAAGCGTAGCGGATAAGGGAAAGGCAACTGTGGTAATGGACAAGCTAACATACAGTGAAATGTTGGCCAACATCGGGGAGGGTGGCTACTGCAAGTTAAAAAGAGATCCAATTCTGAAAACCGAGAGGAAGCTGTTGCAGATCCTGAGCAAGAACAATGATCACTCCCCCCCAGTAACCTACTGACAGTTAACTCAAAAACATAGTAAGCCATCACATATGTACAGCTTCCCAAATATTCACAAGGTAGGTACTCCGTTACGACTCATAGTAAGCTGTCAGGGCTCAGCATGCCATCCACTGAGCAAGTACCTGGTGAGTATTATCAACCTGCTGGTTGGTAAGACCTCGTCCTATGTTAAGAACTCAGTTTACTTCGTAGAAAAACCCAGAGGGGCTCAAAAACAACAAATGTTGAGTCCAGACGTGGTGAGTTTCTTCGCATGAGTTCCTACATCCAAAGCACTGTCAGTAGTTAGGGATAGATTAGGTTCAGATCCTACATTGGATGAATGCATCAGCATCCCCCTTAACAACCTAATAGAGATGTTGATCGAAACAACATACTTCCAACTGGGCAATGAGATGTACCAACAGGAGGAAGGCTTAGCTATGGGATCACCACTATCACCAGTGATGGCAAATATATACATGGAGTACTTTGAGGAATTGGCCTTAGGAACATCACCACTAAAGCCAAGCATGTGGCTTCGATATGTAGGTGACACCTTCGTACTATGGCCACATCTGGAAGACCCACAGTTACTACTTGACCACGTGAACTCAATCAAAACTCCAATACAGCTCACAATGGAAAAGGAGAGTAACAATAAATTAGCCTTCCTAGATGTACTGGTAACAAGATCAGAACAAGGTTTCAATACATCCGTGTATCGTAAGCCAACGTTCACTGGTCGATATCTCAACTTCGCCTCTAACCATCCATACAGCGTTATGAAAGGGATCGTCCGATGCTTACAGCACCGAGCAAAGCTAATAAGTAGTGACACTGACACATACCTCGGTGAGATGCATACCATAATCAAGAATCTCCAGGAAAAATGGTTACCCCAAAGGTTTAACTGTCACCACTAGAGATAGGAGAGTGACAGTGTAGGAGGATGACAATCATAAAACAACTACAGTCCGTCTCCCCTACCTTAAGAATGTGTCTGAGAAGATCCAGAAGATCTGCGCCCCAAATTATATCCGGGCTGTATTCAGAAGTAGATCAACGCTACGCAGCTACTCTCATGCACCAACCCACCCATTGAGTTATCGAACACCAAGAATTGTGTATACTCAATACCGTGCAGCTGTGGGCACAAATACACAGGAGAAATATGTCGCCCCTTGAAGTTTCGGGTGGAAGAACACCGAAAAGCGGTAAGCAAAGGTGAAACTAAGAAATTGGGTATTGCTGACCACGTATGGAAAGAAAAGGGAGACCACCTACCCCTGTGGAACAAGGTTGAGATAATTGATCGGGAAGAACAATGGAAGATTCGAAAATTGAAAGAGTCGGCCCATATGCTAGGCAAGAAAAACTGTTTCAGTAATCCTAGCGTTGAAATGGAAACCATATGGGAACCTCTAATAATGAAAGACAGAAAACAATAACATCAAATACTAAAAACTGTCACTTGAGGTTTGAGGCTCCTAAAATTAGCACCGGTTGACACATAGCGTTATGGTTACAGAATCAGACAAAATTACTGCAAGTAATCTGATGGTTCTAGTTTCAGTTCCTGTGTGAGAAAATAATAATACTACTGATGCTAAGAGGGGAGTGTGGTCAATAAATAAAGTGTTCGTTTCGTTACTTCCCTACTCCTACCTGATGAAGGCCGTAGAGTACAACGGCCGAAACGTTGTATGAAAAACAACCAAGATTAGAATATGAATTTAATTGCCTATAAATAAAATCAACACTTGCATGAGTTTGTGGGAATTCTTTTGTATGCAGACATTTTGAATATGCCCTTTATTCTCGTTGAAATCACAAAGTTTTTATGTTAATATTGACGATTTCAATTTTTTTTTTTTTTCTCTCAGGGATTTCTAACAACACATGCTTGAAGCTTTGTTGACAAATCTCCGTTGGACATGCCACGATTCTCGAAGGCTCGTTAAAGCTGAAGCTATTAAATTATAATTTTGTTCAAATTTTTACCCACTTTGTATCGACTAAAAAAACAGAATTTAATCAATTTCCATTAATTTTTGAAACAAAGAACATTCATTGTTTTAAGAACAAACGTGCTGACATTCTCTCAGAGATTACGACTAGCTAGTTTTCCAAATAAAATCACTCTATGGAATAAATAATTGCAGTTTTTCACCACTACCCTCAATGTAGTATATCCCAACTTGGAATGAAAATTACTAATCGAAATAATAAAAACCAGAAACTACATATTTTGCCAACTAAGACGTCTTTTCATTTCAGAAGCATAGAATTCCGAGGTCTTAGATCAACTGAATTTGTCTATAGCGCTTTCAGCTGCTGCATGGTGGTTGAAGACTTTAACTTTCCACGAAATGGTTGTAATTTTGAATTGGCGGTTGTTGGTCGGAGAGAGGCCTGGTGAATGAGTTGGAAAAAGTCAAATTTTTTAGCTTTGTTAACTCAATTTCTGCAGTATTTTTCGCGAGCTTTTAGCCATTCTAAGATGATGGGAATGTCGAACAAACACTGCATGGTCAATATTCAATTCGTTTGAAATCTTTTGAATTTTTCCTGTGGGTTTCCCTTAATGATAGCACACAATTGAATGTCATCAATTACAGAATGATGTTAACATCTTCAAGGTTATCTTGGATTCACTTATTTCCATCATTGAAGTGACAACCTCCAATAATACAGAATGAATAATGAAACGTGATTAAAGAGAACTAGCTTCAAATGGTATATCATATGAAAATAGTTAAATAATAATTCATCCCTAAATCGAGCATCAATGCTTTCAAAAAACAAAGATCGGAATCATTTCTGCGCCGGACTAATAGAATTATATCAAACAGAAACTTGTTGGCTGGTTTACAAATTCTGCAGAACACTTTCATTCGTGTGCAAGCTATATAAAGCTGAATGTTAACCACAGAACGAGGCAAACAACTTTGTCAACGCTTTGCTGTAGGTCCACTTTTTTGTACTTAAGAAGCACCATTAATCATCAGCGAAACTTCCATCAGGCCTCAACCGACTGTCAACAATTTATCTTTTCCACATGCTTCTGTTTCCGTAAGTATTTCAATCTCGCCGCCAAAGCATAAAACAAAAGCAAGTATTGATCAAGAGAAAAGAAAAACAATCACTATTGAATAGAAACAGGGTATGATTAGACAATCGGAAAGAGTTTCATGCTAGTGCAATCGTCAGACTGTATGAAGACTGCACAGACATGAAACTATTGAAATTATGAGTCTTCTAATAAGATTAACTCAGAAAATCTTTAGTACATTAACAGCATAATCTAACTTTCTGAACCCGAAATGACAATAACCAATTTCCTAATTTGATTAGTATACGATACTGGAGACAACTTTCATTACTCGCTAATGCCTTTCTTGAGATTGAATTTTGTGGGAAAACAATGGAGTATCTAGTCCAAGATGGTCTATAAAACTGCAACCGGCCTTCAGACCATAGGTTCCCTACGCTTGGTTTTGGATATGGTCTACGGAAGATATGATTCGATTTTAGAGAGGATCTAACAATGTGTCCTTGCTAATATCGTAACTATGTATTAACACAACACATATTTACATAAGTTATAAGTTAATATCAAACTTTCTGATATTTCAAAACGAAATAATGCAAATCTATTCCAGAATGTCTGCTTTGATAGTCTATAGCAGTGTTTTTCAAAATCGGGACCGGCATACCCATAGGGGTCCATGGGAAATGGTTAGGGATTTTGCTGTTGAATTTTAAATCAATATCATGAATATGAAACAAGTATAAATGAGCCTCTTTTGTACAACTCTCCTTCGTGAGTAGGATTTCCCCGTGATGTTCTTCGCAAAAACAAATTCAAAAGTAGCCAAACAGTCTGAAGGTTCAGCAAAACGTCAAATATTGAACTTGACATTGCGAATTTTGCGAATTTTGTGACCGAGGGACATAAACTATGGCATAGCTATCTATAAATATAAGTATAGTCAACGGATCTGCACGATATATAGAGATTCGATTAAACGTGAACAATAGCAAGTAGAAATGATTTTAAAAGGTATTCTTGCAAAACCTCAAAATAAATGAATTAATAAACAAAATGTACTTCCAGGATAATCGAAGATGTCCTAATATTTGGAAGCAAGGCTGGCTTTTACATTTTGGAGCCGATCCGGCAATATTATCTAACTAACATTGTAGTTCAACAAAACAAAAACCATGCAAAATTTCTGGTCATCAGAAACAAAATAAAGCAAAGAAATCCCACAGTAGCTATTAGCCGTGATACTTGGGACTTCAGGTCCCCAATCGATGGCTGTAGTAAGTCTGGTTGGAATTTTAATCAACGGAAGCTATAGTTAAACTCTTTTCTTGATTTTGATATAATATTTTCTTAATCAGCGGGATTTACTCGTGTTTGTCTTTCCCTCGATTTGTCAACTCAACAACTGCAATAGTTCTCAATGAATTTCAATTACGTCTCGTGGAAGGATTAGCAAAGGTCGATAAGACAAGTATCTGAATTTTTGGATGGATCATTAATTTTCTTTTCATTTAAATCATAAAAAAATGTACAATATGTTCAATTCCAATGAAATTTTATTGTTAATTGGCAACGAAAGAATGTGATAAAATTTCGGGGTTGATCCTGGGATTTAACAACCTTATACATCATCACTGTGGGATTAAAAACTGTGATCAGATCAAGTACAGAGTTTTATCAAGAAAACTCGTTCGACAGAATGCATGCTGGGGGAAAATTCAAGGATTTCCAAATTCCAAATCTATGTTTTGATATCTCTGTATGTTTGGCATAGTATCACATGATTATTTCCAACGGAATTTAAGAGGATGATCTCGGAAACGCCGGGTTATTTGATATGAAATGACTCAATAGTCTGTGTGAAAAGCGTGTAAAGAACTGCCCAATGAAGAGAGAAAGAATTTCAAAGAAAAGTCTGTTAATGCAGAGCCTAAAGTTAAATGAACTGATGCACAAAATCTATTTCTCAAAGTATCAAACATGACCCGATATACGGAACGGAAGCCGGCTTCTAGAGAGATTGAATAGAAGAGGAGATGTAACCGTGCGTGATTGATGTTCTAATAAATGAAGACTTCCAATTTCGATGGGATTGTAAACGCAGAATGTAGTGAAGTGAAGAAAAAGAAGATGAACATGATTCACTCGATGGTCTGAACCAAGTCTTATATCAATCTAACATGATGCGGCGGGGAAAATTTATATCCAACATATTGAAGACCAGCTGAGAGATCGTCGGAAAGTGCATTATAAAGATGCGTCGACCATTGCAGAAATTGGCTTGTATCATGGTTTGTTTAGAAAGAGTACTGCGTATACTTTTCACAGTATCAAAACCGTTGTGTAAAGCCCTTTCCCTTCAGCACAGACCACACTGTCCCCCATGGGGCCTATGATAGACGTGGAAAATTCTCCTGAATCTTCGTTTTCGGAGCCAATCTACGATAATCAACAAGAAAATTAATGTATCCGATCCACTGGCTGCCTCCCCGAGTCTCTTCGTTTCCCTCGGTCAGTCTTTTCCCAATCGGATTATGACGATAAATAAAATTAGATCCCTCATTTAGTTTACAAATTGTAATTCACTTTGAAGATTAGATGAAACAAATTGCCCACAAAGGGGTATCCATTGAGACAAGAATCAGCGTTTAAAGGCGATTAAGCAAAGCAATAATATTTATGAAAGGGTATTAAAAAAAATGAAGACGCTCCCATTTAGCTTGATTAGCGTCCGTCTAACGACAGTAATTACAGTAAGTAATTATTTTCGGAAAAATCGATGTGAAAAGATAACCAGCCGCTAGGTAGTTGTGGTAATAACTCTTGGTTGTCTAAGAAACCGATTTATTAAGTATAGCAAAGTAGAGCCTGGGATTCAAGGTTCCAAAATGTGGAAAAAAGCAACTTTGATCTTGGTCTATATGTATTAGGTGTAGAGTGTCAGAAAAGTGAAATTGGCAAGTTCAATAGCTTTGATAGAAATACATTAGAGACGATTTTCTTCAGAATAAACTGTCAACTGTCAACATCGAAAAAGTTGAGGGTTAGGGAAATCCCTTGCCCATATCTCTTGGTACAAGGATATCAGAGTACCTGTCCTTTTTTTTTTGTTATGATATCAGATTTGGGATGATATTTAATAACTTTCGAACAGCAGATCTTTGGGTTCAGGAAAAGTGAGGTCATAGAAAGTCGGCTTTGGTAAAAGTCCAGGGCTTGAATCAAACATTACTACTTTGAGAGTGGTATCCTAGAAAACATTTCATATAAAATAATTTTTTTACATATCCCTTATGTTTTGAAAAAAATGGGTTAAAGTTGAAAAACATTGCACCACGTTATTATCGATCGGTCCTGGAGGTACTTATCGGAAAATATTAGCATTTGAAATCTTGAATTTATCCTTGGCTCGAACACTGACAACTGGCACTTATGTCAAATACGAGGTCACTTTGACCAAAAAGCAAGCAACAAGTTACTCCACGTCCTCATTAGGAATATCAACTAAAAGAGGAAACAAAAAAAATACCAAGTTTTTGTTGACTTCATGAAAGCCGTGGACTCAATAGAAATCTCAACGGTCTATTGATGCTATAATGCGACAATCCGTAGATCCCAGTAGTTCGACTATTGCAACATATTTACCGACACAACAATTCATTTATAAAGCTACATAAACAATATGAGCTCTTTTAGGTCGAAAAGAAAATAGAATAAGGTGATGCCAGACTAACCAAACTCTTCAAAGCCTGCTTCTTCCAAAACCCAAGCTGACAAAGGAATCAGAATAGATGGTAAACACTTAAGTGACCTCAGATTTATTGACAACACCGTCCTTTTTGCTAAATATCCACATGATTTCGAAATACTGTTACTGGATGAATCCCCAAAACCTCGAAAAAAAAAGAAGAAATCAAACAAATAATCACTCAAAGTTGGCTAATCCAACAGAGCTAGCTCAGCCTTCAAGGACAAGAAAATCCCATCATTCCTAGAAGATAGTGGTTTGCAATCAATGTCATCTATATATCAGAAATATTGACCCTAATCAAAAAATTGAACTTCGAGATGAGAACAATACAACAGGCACAAGAGTGAATCATGCTCAGCATAACATGGACAAATAAGATAGCACAGTATATGCGAAAATGCGGACAGCAATATATGAGATAGGGTGACGAACTAGAAAAGATCAAATAGTATTGGGCTGCAACATCCATGATAAAGATATCTGGAAAGTCTTAGGGAAGGTCTATGCCCAACAACCGGCTCTGGCTGTTGCTGTTGATGACGATGATGGTCATAATCAACATCAGCAGCAGCCTATTAGCGTTCGTCGTTGGACATAGACCTTTCCAAAGATCCACCCCAATTCTCTTTAATGGGCATCGTGGGGCCAGTACGATCTGAATTCATCTGTTTTGTCAAACCATTCAACTTTTGTCGGACACAGTTTTGCATACGATCTCTAATGATCTATGTTGTGAGTGAATCTAGTGGTGGTCTCTCATTCTTACATGCCTAACTCATTGCAATTTGAATTTTTATGATGTCTTGGATTTCTGATATACTGTGCTGTTTTATGATCTTTCAATGGGATTTTAAATATGATTCTCTTATGTGCATGTTGCATGATTCTCAGTTTTCAGGGCCAATCTTTTGGTGAGGTTTAACGTTTCAGCTCTGTATATGACTATCAGTATTATACATTGGTTGTATATATTACTTTTTAGGATTAGTGGAATTTTCTTGTTCTTAAGAATCTGGAGTGATTTCTCACTTTATTTCTTCTCTTTATCTTCTTTTGATAACTTCACAGCGACTAGCTGTCCAGGGTCGATGTGGTGGTCTACTCTCCTCAGCTTTGCATTTTCAATTTTGATCGTTGTAACTTTATCTCAAACATGTTTGTTGTTCATGACATTCATTTTGATGAAGTTCACTTGGAGGTTAACTGAGGATCGAACAACCATAAAGAGATTACTGGGAGAAGAAATTTCAAACTGTTGGTCTACAACTAAGAGTCAAACTCAATGAATCTTTGATTTATATTGAGTTTGTCAACGAACCCTGAGGTCCAATTACCATTATGTAAATTTATCATAAGCTAATAAATGTGATTCATGGTTTCTTTTCAACATTTTGGTTGGTTGAAAAAATATTTTGTTGTCTTTACTTGATGCATAACTTTTGGGTCGAATAATTAATGATTCAGATTCACTTTCTAGTATTTTTTTTTAAAGTCTATTAATAGAATACATTTTCTCTAGGATGCTAAGCACCGTTTCGGGAGTGTCTACAGGCAGTTCAAGTATTAACTCAATTTGTGACAATATATGAAATTTAAAAGTTTCACTGAACCAAATTTTATCGATTATAATATGGACGTTGTGGTGTTAACATCTCTGAGTAAAAGTAGGAGAGAGTAAGGATATGACTTTCTGACACTTCAACAGCAGTATTTGCAAGCTCCTTATTTCAATCAGCCTTATGAAAGATACTGTTTTTCCACAAGTTTTGTAAGCTAAAGTATCAAGGAAAACTTTGTAAATTTCACTTTTTGTGCATTTTCTTCTTGGATCCTGAGAATTTAAACTATCTACTTATAACTCTAGTACGTCCTTTGAACCATATTTTATTGTGTTTACACTTTGTCTTCCATGTGTATTATGTATGGAATGCTGAAATGCTGCAGCGGGCTGGTTGGGCCCTGGATGTTGGAAAGATTGGGCCACTGTAGCTATGTATTCCACAGAGGTTCCTTCGTAACGCTCACGTACATTTGGCTGCTATAGTGGTGATTGAAAGCTTTTGATACATGGGGAATATATGTTGATTTTTTTTTTCTCTAGAAAAACCAAATGATCATTAGATGTAAGATTTCTTTCAGCTAAAATGTTTAGTAAATAATCAAATGAAAGACCTACACAGCAACCGTGATACATAAGTAAGGAAACTCCAGAGACCTCAACAACTATAGGCCTATAAGCCAACCTTAGTCCATCTATGAGCTTATCACAAAAATCATCACCAACCAGATCAGTAAAACACGAAATGAAAACGATATTCACTCGTGGAGCTGAAACATGGAACCTAACCAAGAGCCAGAACTGCTAAATGAGTACCATGCAACGCATGCATGAGAAAATTATGTTCAACTTCACATGGAGTGATCACATGACAACCCAGCATATCAGGGAGAAAACAGGAGTCCGAAACATCATAGGATCTATTAGAAAACTTGAATGGCATTGGGCTGGTCATGTTGCAAAAATGACAGATAACCGATGGACATCACGCCTCGCAACATGGATCCCCTGAGATCAAATGCAAAATCAAAGCCAACCGAATACAAGATGGAGAGATGAACAAGACAAATAAAAAACAATGCAGGCCTCGCGACGCCCATGACAGAGGAATGAAGCGGATCCCGAGGAAAGTCTACGGCCAATAACGGATGATAAAGGAATGATGGGATTGAAGAATGGATCGTATGAAAAAGTGAATCAGTCATATAATGGTAAACACACTAAAGCTGCTGGACATTACGTGTGTTCAATCCTCATTTGATATAAAATAGTCATCTTGATAATATAAACAATCATGGCTCAGAGTGAACGTCACATACTAGTAAATTCCTAGAGTTGTGAGTATATATAAGCAGATCATGTCAGAGGGCGACCACTGATTCTATTGGTCCAACAACACAGAGCAATGCCAAAGGGTGACGTATCTGCAACTGTCTTGTTGGAAATTATGATCCAATTATAAATTTGGACGATCGCAAGCTAATCTTGCCGGCAGGCATTGGTGTCTTTAATTCTGATTGGATCTCCTACAACTGATTGTCTGATACAAAACGCCCACGTTGATGAATGATGTGAAGAACGAATAGACTCAGACGTATAGCAATGGTCAGCAAGGTAATTTTGCTCGCCTTTATTACTGAGTTTAAACCTCATTTGACCTCTGACTATTGATAGTCTGATACACAAACAATGCTTAGCAATTGTATGGAGAGAAAATAAAATCACCAGGATGCATATTGTATAACAATGATCATCAAGCTAATCTTGCTGGTTGCTGTTAGCTGATTCGATCCTCAATGGATCTCTCAGTGTAGATGATCTGATCCCGACTGCTGCTAAGTTGATATGAACTTACATAATGAGCATTCTACCCGTTTGTATTCCAGTCTGTAACACTGGACAGACTACTCTACTCGGGGATAGAATATTTGTGGATAAGAATCATCCTTACATATGATTCTAAATTATGAAACAAATTCACTATTATTTTCTTTAAAAAAATCGTTTCAATTCAATACACAAATATATCCGTGGATATAGCATTTCAGCTCACGCAAGGTTTTCTTTTCGAACTTAATACTTTCTGATACCTGTAGAAACCTGCACTAGACTTATTTAATCATATTTGGTAAATGCCCGTTGAAAGAATTCTCTCTACTGTACACATCTACAACTTTGATGTATTTCTGGTATTTCTCCACACAACTGCTAATTTAGATATTCTTTATTCAAATGTTCATGATTATAATGTACTGAAATCAACAGAAATAATTTAAAGACTGTGAAAACGCGGTCTCAGATTTTCTTAATTTTTATTGATCCAATGCACTTTAAATCTGATACTGCTTTGTATTCTGGTTGATATTACCGGTGAATATTAATTTTGTTTATCAAGTCATCGCGTTGCATACTCATAGAGACACAAAGATCTATGCAACTGTAGTAAAGCATATGACTGGTTTGTCATTTTTATTCACGCACTGTTTTGTATAAAGTTTTGAATTAATCTTATGACACAAAAGTTATTAACTTTTATCTTTAACAAGCTTATACATCGTATGAACAATAGAATCCTAACATTTCCCACTATTCCCAAGACTGATTCTAAAGAATTCATTTTCTAACTTTATACAAATGATTTTCCAGTATTGGTGTAGCCTGTTCAAAGTGCTATAAATAAAAGTAATAACACAACTTCGCTTTAATTACAGATATTAAGCATAATATTGAGAAATTTATTGATTCATTAAAGGCGACCTGTGAGCCAACTCATGTTGGCAAATAGCCAAGACCCCTCATGATATCAATCAGAAATATAGTGGCAGTCATATCATCACCACGAGCAACGTTTCTATCATTAACAGCGAATGGGGAGAATAATCTACCTACCGAGGTTTCCGTGAAGAAGGGAAATTAATTATGGTCGATATGATTTAGACATGACTATGGAGAGGATATTTCATAAATATAAAAATTAACTCCGTCAAATGTAAGTTTTTTTTAATGATCTAACAGAACAGCAAATTTCGCTCAATGGAGGGGAAAGGCAGAACAGAAGATCATATCATGATAGAATTCAATCAATTGACCTCTGAAGTTTAAAAAGAAAATACGACTGAATCAAGACAACTATTCAATGGAAATTGTATAGATGAACTGAAATCGACATACAAGAATATAATTTTGGCACACAGATACATTCAAAACAACTACAGTGATATCTGAATGTTTGAAATTTAGCTGACGAGAAACTTCGAAGAATAAATCGGTAAAGATGGGGAATTCGATTAAAAACTATCAAGTCTATGGAACAAAGAGTTCCAATACATCTTTGGGGCATTGGAAACTTTCTCCGAAAGCCTGGGAAAAAAGATTGGAATATGTATATAAGAAAAAGAATTAATAAGAATCAAATCATGGCGTCGGTAGATCGGAAAGAATACTAAAAAGTGCATGGAAGACCTCGGGAGATTTACTATCACTTGACTCGAAGCAAAAACAACCTTTAGTGTGAAGATGCAGATGATGATTTATACGTTCATGAATTCTAAGTCAATTTTCCTGCAAGCCAGAGCATTCAGTACTGTATTACAAAATCAAACGCTAAGAGAAATGAAATAGTCAAAATAAATCTACTTTTAATATTTCTGAAAATCAAGAATAATATTTGTCATGACAATTTTTACTATCATTTTCATTATTGTTAGCATTTTCACACCAGTTGCCCGGTGGTCACCGCTGGAGACTAAGTGACAGCAAGTTCCCTCGAATTCCCAGCCCTTCTCTTCGCACTCTCAGTCCACAGTGATGCTGTGGATTTCACTTTCTCACCAGTTGCCAGGTCGTTATCGCTGGAGACTGAGTTACATTGAGAGTCTTCAGTAACTCTTCCTATAACTTTCTTACCTATCACAGCAGTGCTATGGTTTGTACCGCCCTCTACGAGCATTTTTCTTGGTGGTAAAGTCATTGCAAACTGCTGAAGATCGCAGATCTCATATTCCCACTACTCCCTGCAGTATTCATGCAGTCTCCAGCACGCTTATTGACTACTAAAAATCGTTTCGATTCAATATATTAATATATCCGTGGAAACAATATTTCGTTTACTGGAAGGTTTCATAAGAACGTACAACATTCTGATAGCGGAAGGAAACCTGCACCCAACTAATTTAATCATACTAGGGTAATGCCCGTTGAAAAAGTTCTGTCTACCGTACAAAGCTAGGGCTTTGAAGTATTCTGGTATTTTTCAACGGTACTGCCAATTCATATATCCTATATTCAAATTTACTTTATTTTAAAGAACTGAAATCCACAAAAATAATTTAGAGAATATATGAAAAGATCTCATTTTTTTTTTTTAATTTGTTATAATACAACACACAAATTTAACACTTCCTTGTGTACTGGTTAATATATCTGGTAAATATTAACTTTTAAGTTATTGCAATGCATACTCATAGAGACACCGAGATTGAGTTGTTTTATATTGCTAAAAGCTGAATATCGTTGATCACATTTTCCCAGAAATGTCTCCATTATTCGTGCAGTTTCCAGCAGGGCTGTTGACAACTAAGATTAATTATCATATCATACCCCTGCCACTCTCCCACACGATTCCTGTATTTACCAATCCTTGTCGCTAGCCAATGATTCTGTCTGTTATATTAATATGAATTAACTCCCTTTTACTGTCTACTCCCCTTTTACCTCTTTATCAAACTTATTAAGTATCTTTCTCCCTTATCTACACAAACAGACTCTATCTAACCTTCCTCTCTTTTTCACACCCTTTTGTTGAACAACCTTAACTCTTACTCTTCCTCTGTATTCTTACGCCTCCAGAAAACGACTCAAATCCCTTCCTCTCCTTTCGTTTGAGAAATATAATAAAACTGAATCATAATTATAATAGACGAGGTAACCATCCACGGATCAAGATCGATTGAAGGGTTAGATAAAAATCAGAACATTAATATCACTAAGTGCGAATGCAGATAACATGGAACATGTTCATAGAAGGGCCCAAAGTAAAGAACTAGTCCAGTATCATACCCACATTTCGGATTGAATATATCAATAAAACATTCCTGAATATACATTTGTTTTTTTTTAAATTTTACCAACTTGTTTAAAATTTGCCTGATGTCTCTCCTCACCTTCGACTCAAGAAGATGAAATCCTGTTTTTGTAGGGGTAGGGGGATTTTGTCTCTTAAAAGTTATCAGATAGATTTCTCTCAAATGCAATCAATAAAATCGGAATGAATCCCCACTTGATTCGGGAAGCTGGATGAAGAAAAAAAAAGTGGCCTTAAAGCTTTTTCGCCGATATAGACCAATAAAAGTATACAAAAGAATTACCCTCTATTTTGACCCCTAAAAGCGGGAAGGAAAACCATTACTTACCACTAAAAGCGAAAAAAATTCTCCCAAATTATGATTCTTAGAAGTGGAAAATAGTAGCCCCCTTCATGTAGACTTCCAAAAGTGGCAAACAAACCCTTACATTTTGACACCTGAAATATGAAAAAGGTTATACTCCCATTTTGACCTCTTCAGAGGGCGATTAAAAAGATTCTCCCTCCATTTCAGACCCTTGAAAGCAAAAGAAAATTCCTTCTCCATCTTGATCTCTATAAGAAGTAGAAAAATATCCGGCCAATGTTAACACCTAAAGGTGGAGATTGAAATCTCCATTCCATTCGATCTAATGCAGTAAAAAGTTATTTTCCCTGCTTTTGGACCCCGTAAAATGGGAAAATATTTTGACATCCATGTATGGTAAATGAAAATTCCCCTCCATTCTGACACATAAAAGTGGAACAAAAAATCTTTCACTGTTTAGACAAAAGCGAAAAAAATATCTTCTGTCATTCAAATCCATGAAAAAAATACCCGTATTTCGACCCCTAAATGTTGAAAAAAAACTCCTTCATTTGACCAAGAAACTTATAAATAGTTCCCACTCCATTTCAAGCTCATAGGTGGAGAAAATGAGAATAGCAAATTTTGACCTCTTAAAGTGGAATTGATTCCCCCTCGATTTTGACTCGTGAAAGTCGAATGTGTTCTCATCATTAGGTCAAGTGAAGACCTATTCTTTTCCAAAATTAGAACGATTCACACACACACACACACACATACATATATATATATATATATATATATATATATATATATATATATATATATATATATATATATATATATATATATATATATATATATATATACCTCAATCAAATGAAAGAATAACGTGAAAACAGAATGAAAGTTGTTTTGGGGAAAACTTCTCTGTAATGAAAGATTGAAATCCGAACGGCATTTAACTGGTGAATTAATTGAAACAATCATCATGCTAATTTACTTACATTTATACGTAAACGTTAGTAATTAGATGTTTAAATAAGTAACGTGTGCAAATGCTAATGTGTCTATCGAGTAAAATAAAGTTGAAAATGAAGTTGGGTCTCCTAGGCTAGCTATTAAGAATGCACTGATTATTTACTTCTTTAAAATTGCCAACGCTTTTTTCAAAATATATAATTCAAAATAGATTTGGGGCACATCATTAAATGCTCAGTTATCGCCTATGGTCGGTGTTCAAGTTCAATTAAGTGCCAAGCTAGAAATAAAGGATTTTAGGTAAAGTAACACGCTTTCAAATATTCCGAGTTCCCTAATTCAAAGATCAGAGTTGTGCCTCTTCTAAAGTGCATATTTGAAAGGGACCTGACGAATGGTGTGTGGATCAGCTTGCCACTAATATCATACAATACAATTTTCTGTATGTCCAACGGAACTACAGCTTTGAAGTATTTCTGTTTCTCCTCTCCTATGTTACCAATTAGGATATTGTATTTAAATTGGATAAAAGAAGTGAAAGATAACAGTAATTTATAGAATCTATTAAGAAGGGTTTTATAATCTATTTTTAAATTTTGTTTTATTACATTCAACGAGAGCTGCTAATCCAAACAATATACAAACTCTACTCTGCACTCTTTTGTGAGTGATGAATTATAAATCTAAAGAAAGTCAACTTCGTAGAGTGGTCAGTGGTCGAGTAATCACGGTGCACACACGCATAGACAGATTTTTTCTTCAGTGAAAATTCTATATAAGTTGAAACAAAGCATCCAACAGCAAACCAATATAATCTGGTGAGTTGGATTAGATAATCCATTGTACTAATAGGCTTCTCTCAATTAATCTTTATCAATCTCAACTTAGCCTACATACTATCTCACAAATAGTCGCTGCTTATGATTTTGCAAAAAGTCTTTGCTTAAGCCATATAGATATAATTGAGGATATTATATGGACGTATATTTTAGGCACGTCCGTCCTATAAAGAATTCATATGAATAACCAAAATTCAAATCGATAGAAAATGGGACTGAGTATCTCTGGCAATGCAATAAGAACTGTATGAATTTAATGAGATGTCGATCATTCAGAACGACCAAGTAACATACACCTAACATAGGTGATAAATAATTGAAACCGTGTTTTTAGTAAGAATGATTAAACTATATATATATATATATATATATATATATATATGTATATACATATATATATATATATACATATATATATATATATATATATACATATATACATATATATATATATACATATATACATATATATACATATATATATATATATATATATATATATATATATATATATATATATATATATATATATATATATATATGCACATGCACTCACAGTCTTCCTTGAACCCGCCTGTTTGCATCCCATTCTCCATGTTTAGTTATCTGGTTAATATCCTTTAGTCGGTCTTCCAGAATATTGTACCCATCCTTTCTCCATTCTATCTCCCATGTTTAGTTGTATGGATAGTTTCCTTCCTTTCCTATTTAATGTAGCTGTCTGTTTGCCATGTGTTTATTTGTATATACATTCGTGTGAGCGTATTACTCCAACTGATATTGAAACACCCAGATTGGTCCCTGGGTGTGTGATTAGACCGATTGGCGAAGGGAAACTCGAAAATCAAACTCTTGCTGACTTCCGCTAAACCTGTCTTAAGAAATGTCTACAATTTCCTGTGATACGAAATCCGTGTTGGGAATAGTTATCAGTCATCTTACTCTGCTTACTGTTGGATATTTAACTTTGGATACTTGAAGATTGGCATGTGTTCTTCAGACATATACCACTATAATCAAATGACACAGATGTCACAAAACTTCACTTTGCTCACGTTTGTTCGCTTTTTGCTAAAGTCCAATGACGACGGAGGAGAAGTGACAGGTGCAAGCTCGAC
Organism: Thysanoteuthis rhombus; assembly: GCA_963457665.1. NCBI lineage: Eukaryota > Metazoa > Mollusca > Cephalopoda > Oegopsida > Thysanoteuthidae > Thysanoteuthis > Thysanoteuthis major. The sequence continues at coordinate 53,327,682 of OY735201.1, read as the reverse complement.
CAGTTGGAAGTATGCAATCACAAATCTGAACACTGGTCGCAGGGGTCTTATCTTAACGCCATCAACATGCTTTCATGGGTAAATACTGATTTGGGCAGAGATTCTTGTGTCTGAGGCGCCCTATTCTGGAGAGCACTAGTCTAAAGGTTCTGGGCAGGTACTGGAGAGGGTGTAATAAAAGAGTGATTTTTCACTAATTAGTTTATCATGGCTGACGACGCTTTATGAAATACAGGAGGAAAAAGCTACAGTACTGAAATATATGCAAAGAGCGAATATCGCATATTGATTGCTGAAGGAATGTTCATGCACTTTTGGATCGCAATTTATCTCATAGACTCGAACACAAAATAGTGCTTGCAACTAAAGAATGACAGTGACTTACTATAGTCAAACAATAGATTAATTCATGAAAATTCAAATGAATTGCGTACGGCAACCGTGCAGAAGTTGAGGAAGATTAAAAATGAGTGATGGTCAAATATTCCGACAGAGGTTCAAAGTGCCTCTGATGAAGCATATTCCTGAAACCTTTATGGTGCCCTATGACATTTTTCTGGTGTACAGTTATATCCTTTGGTTTCCACAGAATCTAAATATGGTAAGTACTCTCCAAATACTCTGGCAAATATCATGCAGCACTGGAGAGGACATTTCTCAGGCTTATCATATAATTCTCTTGCGGTTGAGGGAGTGGTTATTGATGGCATGCCTAATAGAGATATACTTTATCATATGGAGAATATTCCGACAAAAGATGAAGTCATCTTAACGAATGAGAAGATATATTCAAGCAAGGCACCAGAATTGGATAGTATACCGGTGGAGCTGTTCGAGTCTTGATGTGGGTTGGTAACATGATATGCTCATTCCGATAACAAGGTTTTGGGAGGGAACTCTAATGCTATAATACCGGATGGGGTTTTGGCCAGTATCCACAAGGGCAAGACCTCTAAAATTGTGTAATATGTCAAGTGGTATTATTCTTTTAGCGTCTGCTGGCAAGGTCCTTTCAAAATCCTGTCAAAGTTCATGTTGACAGCGATATACAATGATGTGTGTTAAACGAACCTTGGGCTGAAAAGACAAAAACGATGGAGGTGCATGAGTCTGACATTTCATAGGCATATTCAATCATTCCAGTATGGGAATCTGATTTTTCATTTTCTGACATGTCTTCTTTAAACCTTTCAGGTCGGCAGCTAATCTCAAGAGCCACCTTAGTGCAAAAGGGCGTGCTGGTCGCTAGGTACAGTATTGAGACGGCCACCATATGACCTGATGAAACAATCATTGTATATATATATATATATATATATATATATATATATATATATGTGTGTGTGTGTGTGTGTGTGTGTGTGGATGTGTGTGTGGGTGGATGGGTACGTACGTCAAAATGATTATAGCTGAATGATTTAAAAGCTTCTATTTTACACAAATATTCATTTCTCATCATAATGCTCTTATTTCGTTTGAATTAACCCGAGTTACATACACTGAAAATATACATAGGAAAATTCAAATGTAAATTTAGCCAAATCCTATACGTACACACGCACGTGCACACACACACACACACACACACACACACACACACACACACACACAGCGATCTGCTTCAAATCATCAGAGAAATTGACATGCGTATAATTTCCTCAATATCTCAAGCAAAATCGAGTTCAATCAACAAGTTTATCATAAGATAACGTGTATTGAATCTGAGGGAAACAAAATGAACAACATAATTATTATAGTACAGAAATTAGATTATGTATATCAAGGAACTTGGTAATAAAGGCAATTCTCTGCAGGTGAAAAACAACAGGCATTTGATGGACAACCTCGCTCATATGATGACCTAAAAGACAGTATTCTTCGTATGTAGAGTATTCTAGCAGTGTTGGAAAGGGTGAAACATGTTGAGACACGCCATTCAATAGAGTGGAAAGTTAGTACGTATTCGTTACAGGAAGCTTTTACTGTTGTAATGAAATGCGTGCTTGTCCAGATACTATTTGATCTTCATAACTCCCATTGACCAATATTTTTAAACTTAACTGCATTTTCAAACACGGCAAGAAATGGTACTGGAACTTTCTTGATATTACGTTTCGTAAATATACATAAGATCTCATATTGATTAGTTTTTTTTTTATTAAATGCAGAATTGAATGAAAGTAATAATCTTATTGTAATATGGAATGATAAACAATGCTAGCAAGTGTTCTGGGGAATATTTTCAGTTCTAGTTTCGTATGTATACGTGGGTGTTAGCGATGAACGCATCGAGGAACCGTTAATTGGAATTATGGCTTTTTTTTCATCATACATCGTACAAGGCAACATTATTTCGGCTCCTCATTTTCCTACAAACCAACATTAATAAGGCACCTAAAGGGTACGCGATTCATTATATTGACCAGGGTCTTTAAAAGTAGCTGGCTTTTTTCATTTGCATAATTTTGATAGCGCAGAAAATGCTGTTGATTCGGCGTGAATATGTGTAGGTAAGTGCCTGGGTGTATGCAAACGCATACGTGCATCTCTGTCATTACACAAAATGTTCTTAGTTAACAAATAACGTATTTTTTGCTGGCAAAGATGCAGTATTTAAAACGAAAGGGGCACGAGCACTCATTTGAGAAATTTCCAATTTACTACCATCGGAGGAAATGACCCAAAAGCTCAACCTGAAAGCATATACAGCCATACATTCGGTAAAACATGAGCAAGCTTTTAGATTTGCATATTAAATGGTTTAGCCCGGAGATTTGACTTGGTTTGTTGTTGTACACTTCAACCTAGATGAACTAATTGCAAGGATGTTCGTTTCCTTACAATGATATCTCCTTACAGAATTCCAAGGCTTTTGCCGAGGTATGAACCAACAATCATCTGCCACTATATAGTCTAACACCACTTGTAAAAAACAGTTCATTAAAATTGCTTCAAAACAAATTGCATTTTTCATAATCTCCACCATTTGCACAGTTTTCATCATCCTTCTCTTTGACTATCCCCTCTTTCTCTCTTTATCTATCTATCCATCTATCTATCTATCTATCTATCTATCTATCTATCTATCTATCCGTATCATCTTTAACACACACACCCATACATATACAAGTATATACCTATATATATATATATATATATATATATATATATATATATATAAAGTCCGTCTCACTTTATACGTATACATATACACATATATATATATATATATATATATATATATATATATATATATATATATATATATGTATATACATGTGTGTGTCTGTCCGTGTATACATAAATTTTGTATCATATATATATATATATATATATATATATATATATATATATGAGTGTGTGTGTGTGTAATCTCTCCTTCTATAAACAGATATGTATTTTTTATTCGAATCGCATGAATCATCCCTGCTCAACGAGGATTTGAGAATTTCAACGTGATTAAATAACTTTTATGTAAAGATACTGCACGCGGTAACAAAATTTTCAAATTCAACTTCGATTCGAAAATAGATGAATTACGTAATAATAACAGTTTTTAAATATTCAAAGTAAGCTATCACGAATTACTTTACGCAGAGGGTCAAAACGAATAGCCCGTAGCATCTGTATCTTCAAGAGTTTTGTATTAGATTTCGTACATGTTTATCCAGGAGAAAATATTATAGTTATGTGTTGCCAAGTAATTTGATACTTATCATACCACAATACCTGAATGAACGCTCAATTTTCGATAGAAATATTGGTACTTACTCACTTGCCAATCATATATTTACTATTTGCCCCGTTTGTATACCTGCAATGATTGCAATGAATAAAATTCGTTTTAGTTTTATACATCTTCACCATGACATACTGGAATAAAACTGACTAGTTCTATTATAAGACTTGCTATGGTAATTCTTTGGAGGTGTGGCACTCATTTTCGTAACTGTCTCATGCTTGATCACATCATTTTCTTTTGCGATAAGGAAAACATTGATCAATAACTGAACAGAAAAGAGCGGTTGACTTTCTGCACCGGGTTAACGCAAATTGCGTATCCATTTATGTATGAGACCCAGTTGGAGACAAAGTGAGTCGAGATAAGAAATAGTAACCAGAATGAAAATCCTAACCAATCTGATGTCGGGTGATTGTGTTGTCTAGATGATTACTCTCTCGCAGGGTCCCCCGAGAAGTTCCGAGGAAAATTAATCGAAGCGAAAGAGGGAAAAAAAGACGATGACAAGCGTGTGTGGGGAAATCGATATCGTCTTAGTCAGTGTCATTACATATCTAAATAAATTACATGATTTCCTTCATTCAGCAGGTACGTTGCATCTGTTTTCTGAGAATGATTTGGTTTGGCTAATCTCTCAAGAATTGGCAAACGCTTTGTGTAGCTTATCATCGTATGCCATGGTCCCAGAAGAGGTCAAAATCATTTTAGATTTTTAATTCCATGATCTACATTTAGGATGAGAGAAACAAGGGAAGTCAAATGAAAGTCCCTACATCCGAGAAAAACATACTCTTTTTCACAGGAATAAATATTGTGCATAAGTGATCACAGTTGCAAATAATCGAAGATGGATTGCAATTTCTCGAATAAAACATGATGGTTTACCTAAATCCTACGAACGCCAAGAAATCTAGTTTGGCTTATTTCATTTTCAATTAATTTTTGCATCTTGTGGTGTATCGTATATTTGTATTCAGGGTCTGCTTCAATATTGAGGAAACAAAAATAGCATTTCTTCAGATATTCCTTCAGCTGCATATTATATACGTAACCTAAGAATTCATGTTTTGGTCCAACATTTATATTCATCATGTTGATATACTCATATTCTACCAATAACACCAGCTGCACCAGTTGATTATTACTCGTTTGTTGCCAAATAATTCATTTTAAATCATAGTGCATTTTCTGTTTCTTATATTTTCGAAATGTTTTTGTCGCAGTACGAGTGAAGTTGTAAAACATAATAGAAGAACACTACACAAAGATTCTTCAATTCCCGTTGATTGCGGGAAAAGAGATTTAATTAGCTTTCTGACGATCCCACTCGTAAAATTGTATTTACCAATTACAATTGCATAGCCAGAAACATGAAGGTAAGTACTCAAGCATTTTATGTAGTCAAGTAGTTTTCAAACATTTTTGCAGTTCACAATCTTTGGATTCAATGAGTGATAGAGAGATATGAATGTCTCATCATCTTTCGAACAGTGTATTTTGTAAATTTGTCATACATGAGAAGTAATAGCTAAAACCAGCGAGGTGTTGTACTATTTCACAAGTAAACGTGTACTGTATGAATGGTAAAATCAATTATTGGTGAAGATATATCCATTTACACATCATTGAAAAAGAAATTATATCAGCTTGCTAAAATGCATCTTGTGTATTTGTATCAGTTCAGCACAAGTTATAACCAGGAACACGAAGTTAGGTATTTCAAGAGTATATAATTGTTATTTTGTTCAAATGTCATTCAGCCAATATTTACCAGTGATTGCATTGTTCAGTTTACGTATGAAAACATGTTCTTTAAACAAAATTACTTTGAAAAAACAGATTGAGACATATATACGTGAAAGAAATGGCAGGTTACTGAAAGTTGCAAAAGCAAAAACAAAATAGCTATACATTTATATTAGTTAGAGAAAAAACATTTCAAACATTGATATTTATTAGTTTGCAGTAAAATGGGTCGAACCAAATAATCTAAGTTCGTAGTAAGGCAGATTGAACCAAAATATTTTTCTCTAAAGTTTAGAGTATATCGGTCCACAATAGAGCACATGCTCCGTAAACAACAAATACAAATCGCAGTTGATCTTTTGAAAGTCCATAAGAAAACTGCTACTCACTATCATTTATTGGGCATAAACTCGACTTGCAGTCACCCCAGCACCTAACCACTAACTTAGTAAAAATCTCCACTCAACCTTGAAAAACTTTGTGATTTTAAACAAAAATAGTTTTGATACTCAAAAACACATTAAGACTATATTATAATAATAATAATAATAATAATAATAATAATAATAATAATAATAATAATAATAATAATAATAATAATTATTATCATTATTATTATTATTATCATTATTATTATTATTATTAAAGAAATGATCTTCAAATTGAAATTAAAAGTCGGAGAAGTGCACCTATATAATAAATGATCAAAAAATATACATAAATGAAATACAGAATAATTCAAAACTAAAAGCTAACAAACCATAATAAACATATAAAAGTAATTATAATAAAAATCAGGAGACACACTCACGCACCGAACCTCACATTACAGTATCATTACCCCCTTGTAATCATCACAACAAAATACAATTATGAAGCACTTCGTCCCTTATGATCTTTACAACCACTAAATTAGCACAATACACCTTAAAAAACGATTTACGGAACCCCTCATTAAACTGACCTCATGTCACATCTTGCTCACATGAGGAAACGAGTAAATACAGATTAGAGTGTAGTATCACTGCACTCATACTGGTGTTACACACGTACACGCACACACAACTATCAGCATGCACACAAATACCCCCCCCATGCAACCACCGACCCCCCCCCACATATATATATCCCAATCTTTGATAGCAAAGTGAACACACACACACACACACACACACACACACACACACACACACATATATATATATATATATATATATATATATATCGTGTTTTATGAGTGTGGATAAATAGCAAGTGCTCTCGATTATCTTTTTCAATATTTACTGGGGCCACTTAGTAGTTCAATCCTCAGCAAGGTACAGATAATTGTGATTTCTCTAAATAAATTCTAATAATAATCGGTATTCGATCATTGATAGATTATTGATATCAAGTACATTTTTTTTCCTGAGACATACTAAGTTGGAGTGGTACCAGGACGTCTTGGCTCGAGTGATCAAAATACCTGCCCCTTATATTTTGTAACATGGCCTAGTTAAAGGAGGACTTTACACATTGCAAAATTGCATGACTGGTTGAGGACACTTCCCAAGGAGCTGATGTGGATTCACCCGAGGTATTTATTCAAACCTGACCGGTAGAGATTAGCACCATCGCTAACATCCAGTTTCTTTTCTTCTGCATCGTCTTGAGGTCATTGCAATCTAAAGCAAATTATATGAAATAAGGAATACTTCGTCTAACTTCTCTTTCTTGCTATATTCTACGTCGAAATAAAACAAGTGTTGCTATCAACAACAGACCAATGGATGGCATTATGATTATGCTGCTACTTTTAGGGCTGATGATTACTAGCCAACATGCCATGATGGCCGATTTTGCAGATTATCCCTACAAGGAAAAGGCAATTTTACTTCAATAGTTTCAGTTACCTTATGTTAATATTAGTAAACTTTTTCAATTTCATATCTTGGTGCCAAAACAACTTCATATACCATTGCATTGAGAGAATATGATTTTACAAACAATAACTTCTGGATTCTAATATTACTGGTACTATCCTGACTTTATGTTCCACACTTTCTACTATCCCATTGACAGTTCCTGGTATTTCTTTAGATTTCCATACTATTTTGTATTTACTCCGTGATCTGTGGACAGGGATACATTCATTTATTTGGCAGATTCTCCACTCTTATCCATGATTACCAGGTCTTGACTTCTCGTTAGGACTGGGCGTTCAGTTTGGATGTTAGAGTCCCTGAGTAATTCATGGCTCTTATATTCTATAACTGTCTCTGGTTTCAGGTGATGCCACTTGTCCATATGGCTGAATCACATTCGTGTACTCCTTGCTAATTGACTATATGGAGTGGTTATGTGCTTTTCTGTCGTATTGCTCTATCCACATAGACAGTATTTGCATGTCCTGATTTTCACTTTGATATAGTTCGCCCTAATGTATTTTTTGGGGGCAGCCATGTTGAGCGATTGTTTGTCACTCCAGGTTTTTGTTTACGTAGCCATGTCTATAATCTCTCGTCTGTGACATTTTAAATCTTTTCAGATTTTTCGATAAGTTTTTTTCTCTGTTACCATTCATCTGTCCGTGTTTGCTGTCCTTCTCCTTTGTTTGCTTCCCTTTTCTTATTGTTACAATGCTTGAAGCGCTTTATTATTATTATTATTATTATTATTATTATTATTATTATTATTATTATTATTATTATTTGCAGTCTTACATGAGTTGACTGTTTAGTGACAATAAGTCTCCTTAGGTCTCCAACCAACATCTCTTCACTCTTTCGCCTATTATGCCAGTGCTGTGGTTCATATTTCCGCTTTCATTTCCCTTCCTCTGTTGGGCCACTGTTAACAGTTAGTATTGCCGTATTTATATTCCAAGCACTTTCCCCAATATCCGTGCAGTTCTTTTGCTGCTGGGGTCTGTACAGTCTCAATCCTTCCTTTTATCTTGATCTCTTCCAGTCTCACCCCCAGTGTCTTTGGGACAGTTCCTAATGCGCGTACTATGACTGGAACTTACATGACTGTCATGTTCCACATTTTCTTCACTTCTCCCACTAGATCCTGGTATTTTCCAGTTTTTCACTCTCCATCTTTTTTACTGTATGATCTGCAGGTACAGCCATATCTACTATTTGGCAGGTCTTCCTCTTCTTGTCTACGATGACAAAGTCCAGTTTTCTTGCCTGGATGAGGTGATCGGTTTGGATGTCAAAGTCCCTGAGTGATTTGTGGTTGCCATTCTCCAGGCTGCCTCCGGCTCGTGCTGATACCACTTTTCTGCATGGTTGAATCCCATTCGTTTAATCAGTTCCTAGTATGTCATCGTTGCTACTCTATCAAGTCTGTGCTTATACTGCTGGGCGAGTTGACTACATTCACTAGTTATGTGATTTACAGTCTCATCTCTTTTACCACACAGGCGGTACTTACTGTTTGTCTGTGTTCTGTCTATTATTTTTATTATTATTATTATTATCATTATTATTATTATTATTCAACCAATTTATCAAAAGCAGCCTTTTTAGCTCGTCGTTGGACATATACCTTCCCCAGAATTCGCTAGCCCTCTCTATCATGAGCGTCATGAAGCCAATACTTTCTGAATTCTTTGTAGTTTGTCATGCTGTCTTGTATTTTTGCCAACTTCAGGGTCTTGTATGACCTCTAGGGACCCACATTGTAGGTTGTGAGTGTCCAGTAGTTGTCTGACATTCTTGCAATACGACTAGCCCAAAGCCATTTTAGTTTTCTAATGGATTCTATGATATCTTTTACTCTCTGTCCTCAACCATATTGTGCTGTCTTGTGATAGTCCAACGTGATGTTGGGCATATTTCTCTCATTTGCACGCAGTACAGTCCTCACGTTTAAGGATAAATCCATTGGTGACAATAGAAGAATACATTAGTTGTAAATCTTTCTTCTTATATCTAATGAAAATTCCTAGTTCCTTAACATTTGGTCTTGCTCTACTGAAACCATGCCATCCTAGAATCCTTTTGCAATTTTTTTTTTGGTTGAAAACTTCATAAAAGTTCGTTTTCCTATATAGATATTAGATATAGCGGTCTACCTTTTCAAGGTCTCCATTTTCAATATGGATTTGGTCCTCAATATCTTTACAGTACATGACAGTTGTTTTACTCAAGTTCACGTGAAGACCAACTTTTTTCACTCTCTGATCAGTTCATCGAACATTACTTGGCCATTGTGAAAGTTGTTTTGTTTTTGTTTTTTCGCAAAAAAACAAAATGTTCACTATCTATACTGGTTCCTTTAAGTCGGGACTCCGGAAATCCATCTCAAAACAGTCTGTGAAGGTTTTGGGTGGGCTGGCATCACTTTATCTTACTCCTTTCTCGACCTGCAAGGACTCAGAATCTTTAAGTAAGTTAATAAAAAAAAGTCCTATCGGACGAAAAAGTGCTGCAAGACTCTGACATATACATGGTCGACAGGTTTTTGTATGATAGCATCAATTCCAACTGAGTTGAAAAAATCTCATCAAATCGACGAGTGCTACCATGAGTGGCATTTTATATTCTGCTGTTTTTCTTTTTTCGGTGATTTATCGAATTGAGAGGGTGAGTAGCTTCTCCTCAAGCCAGCCTGTTCCTGTGGTTGATTTCTGTCTAGCATTTTGTCGATTCAGTCGGAGAAAACTTGAAATTGAGTAGGATAATTGTTTAAATCCGTAAGGACCTATTTCTTGTGTAATTGCATGGCGATTAGTGTTATGATCTTCTGGGACTTCACTCTATCCAACGTATGAGTTGGTTAGGATGGCTTTTTCCGGATGATTATTTTTTCCCAAGAAGTCGTTGGTGATGTTATCTGGCTAAGGGGCTCTCCTCGTTTATCTGATGGCCTGTTTCACATCCTATGGAAAAATTTCTTGGAAATCTTTAAGTGAAAGGATCCAAACAACTCACTTGAACAGGGCCATCCAAAAAGGAACGAAGATAATATCAGATACACATCAGCAGTCACTGAAAGCATCCTCAGAAGAGGTAGGGACACTAAAACTGAATTATGAATATATTCTAATTTCCTTTGACATGAATTCTTTAAAAAAAATATTACTCGTCTGATTGGAAGTCTCCATTGCCATGAAAAGGGTTAGGCAATATATTTATCAGCAAAATCATTATCTGAAAGTTTCGTACTGTCAAGTGTCATTTGTAACACAATGTCCAACGGCAATGCTTTGCAAGCATTCGCTTTGCAACTTGGGGCCAATGAATTCAATGAATTGATAAATCCTGGACCTGTGAAATGCGTACGAGCGTGGCTGATGGGAAAGTCAAGACAGAAGTATAATGTACGGAGAAACTATTGAATGGCACTTCATTTGCAGATGCGAATCTTGGAGGTAAACAAATCCATCAGCAGGATGAATTGACTTTTGAAATAATCCATTTCTGTCAAACGTTGATAAGGACCCGTTGAACTGAATGGGAGAAAATATAGATGAGACGAAGCAATTACATATCTGCAATGTTGATAATAAGCACTTTGATAGATCAAATTACCAAAGGGCAATTGTACTGTTGGTGATAAATTTCACGTATGGTGTGAGTTGATTGCTTATTTTTCTGCCATACCATAACATACACATTTAAGCAAAGTATGTAGTTCTAACAATATTGATGAATTAACCGTGCACGTGCTTATTTGTGTTGCGTCTGGAATTTGCGCACATGTGTGTGTGTCTTTACATTGCTAGACACATATATTTGAGGTAATATATGCTTCCACAAATACACACACGCACACACACACACACACACACACACACACATATATATATATATATATATATATATATATGTATATAATGCCATCATTTTAAGGAGGTTTATTTGATGACAATCACTAGAGTGAGTCCTTGATCATGATCAGTGTTCATTATAAGACGAATTTGTTATTTCAGGACGCTGGTGAATAGAGGCAATCTCGTTGTAGTCTTTGAGTGCATTGTATTTTGAGACAAGGTCAAAATGCACCTTCCATCGAGACAATTATCTTTGTTTTGCATTTCGAACAACTGCAGGGCTTTTCAACCATCAATCCTTCAGAGCAAAAAAAGACAATCTAGAACTAGACTGAGAATATGCAACATGAGAATTTGAGATAAAAGCAGTTATTTACGGTTGCAGTTTGACTCAATGGTAGGAGCATTGCTACATTGAGGCAGCCACTGTAACAGTTGCAAGTTCGATTCCTATAGCAGCCTAAATTTTCTTCAGTTGGTTATTATATATATATACATTGTCTAAGATAAATAATATAGTTTTCGTGTAACTATAGATCATATCAAGAAGATGTTTCTATATATTCTGCTTTATGTTTAATGTTTTTTAAATTCATTTCCTCAGATCATATGTATGCATCTCCTAATATATATATATATATATATATATATATATATATATATATATATATATATATATATATATATATATAAATATGATAACCCTGCAACCACGTTTACGTCCATGCCCAAATGATTGGGCTTATCTTAGATTCTTTTTGGGGACATTTTTGGAGGGGAATCTGTCTCCGTAGGTGGTAGGATCTTCCTTTTATTTCATCCATATGTTATTTTGTCATTTGTTTTACTTTAGTGGTTGGCACTGCGTTATTTTTCATTTTTCATTTATTGTGGGTGCTGAGCTGAATGGTAATTATAAATCATGAATTAGGAGGGTATGATGTGGGTATTTTCGTTAACAGTATGTAGTTTTTCTATCAGCTTTTGTGTCAAGTTTTCACTCCAAGAGTATTTTACTTTCACTTGAATCTGTTTTCCAATGTTTGGGTTATGACTTTACTTGGTAATTTGATTATTCAAAGGTTTTCTCTGTTTCCACATACGTGAGATAATTATAGTGAATAGATTATTCTCCAAGAAGAAGATATCTACGATGTTCGATACTATACGTAGGTTATTGAGTTACGTTAGTCAATAGACATTTTGAGCGATGCTAGAATTTTAACACTACTATGTTTTTTTCTGTTTGATAATTCGTTTTTTGTTTTTTTGTTTCATTTGTGAAATCGCATATTTTAATTTTGGGGGAGGTTATCAGCTGTGGCTAATTCAAAAGACCCCTCTAACGCGTCCTGGGTCAATGCAGTAGGGAGTTGCCCCACACTTCAAATTGTTTGCACAAAAACAAAATTACACCGGGTGTTCCCGCTTGGTGCTCAGTCCCAAAAGGCCTAGCCATATCTCTTCTTTTGTGTGGGGGTAATTTGCTCCAACGGCAACTGTCAAAATATTTCTGCAAAAAAATACCTGATCCTACTGGGTCATCGGCCCAGAAAGGTCCAGCCACATCACTTACCTTGGATGGGAGCAATATGCTCCAAAAGTGACTACCAAAACACTTCACTAAAAGAACAGCCATTCCCGACGGAACGTCGGTCCAACAGCAACTACCCGAACATAGCACAAAAACCAGCATTTAAAGAACAACGTTATACATTGGCACTTACAACGACATACACTTAACCGATCTAAAAAATGAAACCAAAAGGTCAAATGTGACATTATACACATTAGCGAGATGAGCAGATCTAATCGAAGTAATGAGTTAACATCTTTTTTACTGCAACGAAAAAGAAATGAAACAGGGTAGAGCAAGCATTTTCATCAATAGAGACCTCAAAGACAACGTGATAAGCTTTAAAGCTATCTCAAACCGAGTAGCAAACGTCACGATACAACTTTCAAAGAGACACAAACTGAATATCATCCAAGTCTACGATATCACTTCACAATCAATCCCAGAGGAAATAGATAGCTTCTAGGATGACTTGAATCCTTCGCCGTTTGATTCAACTTATGCTTGAAACGAAGTAAAGTTCTGGGAGACTAGAATTCTGCGATCATGATGCTTATATATGTATATATAAATAGACCTAAAAACCTTAAAAACTTGAGACTTATAAGCCTAATCAACTGCATATGCAAACTTTCCACAAAAATCATCACCAATCGAATCATAAAAAAGTAGATGAAAACCAACCATGGGAACAAGCTGGCTTCGGAAGAGGCTACTCAACTATGGACCGTTACATCTACCCACGATGTGGAAGGGGGTATTCATGTGTATGTATGTGTTTGGTGATGTCGTACGTGTATGTTGATTTGTGCTGGAAGATAGATTTGCAAACACCTGAGCTCCCCACACCTATACCAATACGTATACACATATAGATGAATGGATAGATATAAGCCAGCAATTTTCAGTCTTGAAATTATTCTTGCATACTTCTTAATGCCACTAAGAATCTAAGTCACAGACATTTTTAAAACTCCTACCATTTTTGTGACATTGATTTATACAGGAAATAAAACCTCACTGATTGGTATAAGTATATATAATGAGTTGAACTGAAGGTTCACAGTTCAAATATTGCTCAGTATGATAGGGATCACAGAAATGTCTTTGAAGTGAAAGTCACTTGCAATGGAAACTGGAATTATTACAATAAAATTAATATATAAATCAAAAACAGCTTTCAAGATCTCCATCTAAACAGAACGAACTTGAGAGAAAACCTATCCGTTGGATTGAATTCGCATAGAATTTACTCACGTGAATTGCAACAATGTTGAAAAACTCTAATTGTTCAACGTTTCATTTGAATAGTGCATCAAAAGAGAAAATGTCTTTTCCGAAGTGGTGTTATGGTTTTGCTGCATAACAACGGCTATTCTAACATTGCAAATGAAATGCACGAGCTATTGCGGAGCAGCGATAGGGAGATATCCCGATCGCAGCAAATTTTCCTATCCTCTCTCTTCCGAAATGTCTGTTTTTTTTTCGCTTTATGCACAAGTCTGTCAAATAAGCATACAACAATTTCACATATTGAAAAAAAAAACACCCTCAAACAATCCATAAAATTGATTTTGATTCTCTTTGTGATAGATTACACAATTTTTTGAAGATGTTATTAAGTCATGAAACTCCAATTTCCTATAATGTGCAATGTATTTTCATTTTATTTTCTGCAATTTTATGTTCAATATTCATAGCGTTTTCCAATTTAGCTCAGAACCATGTATCGAATTCGATATGTCAAGGGGTCATACTTGTAAAACATCTCGAAATTTTCGTCTATGTGGAGAAAACTTTATTTTGACTCCCAGAATGTAAATGATCAACTATTTGCTCATGAAAATAGATGAATAGGGCAGAGAATTCTCACCAAAAAATTGATTCTACATATATGTGAAGGTTATTATTGAAAAAAGACATCTAATACTTGTGGCATTGTAACATGTTGCTCGAATAATCATCAATTATTTATCATATACGTCTTTGCACACATTGAGTAATAGTAAGGAACATACAGGGACCAGAGATAGAGGTTCTATTAGAAAATTCAAATCGCGATGGGATGGTCATATCGAGAGAAAAAAGTCGGACAACCACTGGGTATCACGATATCGTGACGCCAAAGAAGGGGGCCTAACGAATCATGGTGAAGATGTGTATCCATTGGTAGACATTAAAAGATTCATGTTGCTGCTGCAGTCGAGGATGATGAGGATTGGAGATTTTATAAACACCAGAACCTCCTTAAAGACAGAAGTGAAAAAAAATAATGAATACTCTCATTTCCCCCTTTATACAACATACTTATACGAAAGAGTTGGTAATTCTGAAACACGTGAAAATGTCTCCTAACATTCTAACTAATCGACCAGATAGATAAATAGAAAAAACTCAATCGATTTCCAAATGCAAAAAAAAACTCAATAAAAATGTATGTCTTTTGGCAGCATGCCGTATATGGATGATATCATACAGTTCTGATTAGTCACTCAACAGAAATTTTCAGTTGACCAACATATTTAGGTTGCATGCCGTGTTAGGGGTGATCAATTGAAAAAATTCATGTGACCAACGTCTTTTGGCAGCATGTCGTATTTGGATGATATCATACAGTTCTGATTAGTCACTCATTAGAAATTTTCATTTGACCAACATATTTAGGTTGCATGCCGTGTTAGGGGTTATCAATCAAAAAAATTGGGAGAAGGGGTCATCAATGAATTAATTACATCTCCTGCCTATTGTTGGATCACTAAAAGTCCTATTTCCGAGAAAAACAAACGTGAATGCAACTGGGCACTTACTGACAACCATTTTAATATCATGATTTGAATCTCCAATAAAACAGTGTTGGCAAGTAAAAATGGAAAAAAACATTTTTTTTTCAAACTTGATTGAATTTTTAGCTTTGTTGCTATTTTGTAGGGGCCTGTACTCGTAGTACAAAGTCAGCCAGCAGGACCACGTAGACCCACTTGAAAATCAATGAAACCTTTCTGGACAGTTTTGATGACCCTTTTAGTTTACCCTTTCAAACAATTTCAACCCTATATATCGATTCACATGCATTACTGTATTACAAATCTCTTGATAATTATTATATAATCCAATTTTACTGTATTCGGTGATCGTATCGGCTTCAGTATTGCCTTTTCTCCGGGATGGTTGAATGATGACACTTAACCACACTTGGGCAAAACGAACTGAGGTGAGCGGTGGTTTTAAGAACTGACATCAATAATCACATTTTGAATTTTGTCACAAGTCCAGGAGAATTAGGAAAAAAGCTTGTTACGAATTTGCCGGAATATGAAAATCGGTGAATTGATAGAGGAAATGGTATGAAGGATTATATCAAAATTCTCTTTTATCCGAGAAGATATATTTTGGATAAACGACCAAATATGATTAGGTTGACAATGAAGTATACGAAAAAAGCATACTAGACATCGAATTTAGGGAATGAAGATGGATTGAGAGATATGTTTCCGTTCTTTGTTCATACATTTATCTATAAGTTAATATCTGTCCAAGCGATGTCTCTAAAGATGCTCAATGGATGAACGACTTTGAATAAGTATATGATACATTTTCAGTAATAACGCTGGAAACAAAAACACTTTGGCCGATTTTGGCCGATTTAATCATACCGTTTTCCATGTGCTTAGCAATTGATCAGGAGGCTTTGGGAATTTTCCTTCAAAAAATTAGCTTTAGTTGGAAATTCGGAACATTCTGCTGCTCAAGTTCGGTCAAGTTGTGATTTTATTGATAAATCTAAGCCGTTTTTCACTGTTACAATTATTTGAAAAACTACTTTTTAGGTTGATAATTTCATTTTCAAATGAGAAGTGATGTATATTTCTTTCTCCTTTTAGATCCATATCTATATCGTAACACCTACCGTGCACTATTTTAACAAACTTTTGAAACATATTGCAATAGATAAACATCTTTTTGGGATGTTTTATTTTCAGGCATTATCCTATTTTCCTGGTTTCAACTTTTGTAACCTTTTGTTCAAGGTCAAAGTGTGGGATGTTCTTCTTGCGTCAACGGAAGATAAAAATAATAGCAACTTTTCGATTTTAAATTTTACTATACTTAGAATACTTTTGAGAACTCTGTGGGGTCTTCGATAGGAAATAGGAAATATATCGTAAAAGGCTCTCTGTGTAAAGCTGCCTTCTGTCCTGAATTACTTCCAGTGCCACTGTGAGCGTACGCGTATGTGTGTATGAGGGGTAAAATATTGAAAGAAATATGGTTGAAGAGAGAGGGGAAGAAGAGATAGAAAAAGGTAAGAAAAAGAAAATGGTAGGGGAAGAAAGAGAAAGGAACCAGGATATAAACAACTGGATACAGAAAGCAAGGGTACAAAAGAAAGCAAACGGGATAAAGGAAGGAAGCAAGCAAGAGAAAATTTGAAGCCAAGAGTGAAAGAAAAAGGGATATAGACATAGAGATTGAGACGTAACAGATTATTATTTTCATTCGTCACTAAGATTGATAGATAGGAATCAATTTTTTTTCAATTGTCAAAGATGGGGTCAAATGAAGGAAGAACCTTATTTAACTTTCAGGGATGAAAATTGAGGGGGATATTCCCAGGTGTAGGGGTTAAATTTGGATGGGAATTTCTTTCCTGATTATAGGGTATAATGGAGATCCTGTTAGTTTTTTTTTGTTGTTTTTTGTTTTTTTAAGAAAGGATGTATGGACTTTTCCAACTTTTTCGGGCTCAAAATAGTAAACAGTTTTATTTCTTACCTTTAAGGGACTGAACGGGATTGGAGTTATCAAAGGAGAATTCCTCTTTTATACTCGTGGGTTGTAAAAAGTTGCAGGTTTCTATTTTTCCAATTTTCATGGATCAAAATGACATGGAATTTTTTTCTCACTCCAATGATCAAAACTCATTTCAGGGCTGGAATCGAAGCTGAATCCCCACCCCCTACAATTTCTAGGAGTCAAAACAGAGTGGAGATCTTTTTTTTCTCTTTTGAGGTGCAAAATGGGGATTGTTTTCACTTTAGCCGTCAAAATGGAGCAGGAATTTATTTTCCTACGAATAGATGTCAAATTGAATCAGTTGGTACTTTTTCTCTCTTAGGGGACGAGATGGAATAAATATTTTTTTCAACTCTTAGGGTTAAAATACAGAAGCAGGAACTTTTTCAAATGTTAAGAGTCAAAATCGAAAGGCTTCAAAAATCCTGACAACCCTCCTTCTATGAATCGAAATGAAGCGTCTTTTCTTCATTGTTAGGTGTCAACATTTCATTGTTCATTATTTGCTCCATATCTACGAGTCAAAACGAAGAAAAATGAACAAATTCAAATAAAATGTAGAATCATCTCAATCTTGATGCCATTTCACAGGGAAAATATCAAAATGATACATTAATAAGCCACATTCCATGGTCAAATTTAATGATCTTTTTCAGTTGAAAAGAAGAATATTCCCAAAACTTTGAATATTTCATCAATCAGCGATTCTGACTTCAGGGCAGAATTCGTCAGATCGACACGCAAGACGGACTAAAAACATTTTAGCAAAGTCTAAAAAGGAAAACGAAAATTGAGGTAAGATATTATTGTTGCTTTTCACGTCTTTTCATTATCACTTTTCATCATGTTTGCTGTTTATTCAAATATGAAGAGAGGATTATTACTAGTTGAAGAATGTGACATGATATTCAACAATGGATTTGACTAATCGTTTTTTGAAGAATTTGTTTGAAGTACTTGGATTATTCTATTTATGCAATGCTTCTTTGACTTGCTTTCACCGAAATATTTCACAATATCAAACATCTTTTGTTGCTAACTGCAGCCCCAACGACTCATTCAGGTAATGTATCCGATATTTTATTTTTGATAATCCGGAATATATTTCACATTTTTATTTACTTGAAGTATTTAACTGTTAGCTAGAAATTAATTTCACTGAACATATGATTTTATATTATTGAAAAAGAATCGTCATTCGTACATTAGAATGGTTATTCCATTATTATTTTAAATTTATAAACCATCTGAAATGACTGTTTTACTTATGTATGGTTCGGCAAAGAGGTGTATAGAGCTGACTTATTAGGTATAGCCGCTAAATATCACAGGATTACGTATATATGGTGTGACTGATTTATTTCAAAAATACTGGAAATAAGACATTTTGCACGTGATTCTTTTCGTAAAGAATCTTAACAAAGATGACTGGGTTAATTACGTATGGATAAATCATACAAAAGTATTTGTATAAATGTATTCATCTAAAAAAAATAAGATAAACAGATGATAATTCCAGGGAATATTTGGCGTGAAATGACCAGACATTACCTGGTGACAAAAAACAACTTGCATTTTACTTGACATCGAAAATGGAAACATAAACTTCTCCATCCAATTTTAGTTTAATGAGTGATTAATTTACAGGAAAAAACGAAAAATTGTTTTTAACTGACTAGAAATACCCCTAGTGACATTGAATCACATCAGAAGTCAATGTCACATAGATCATGAAGTACGAAGAGGCACTGCATTGTTGGGGAAAATTTTAGGCCAACAACTCCGATAATTGGCTGGAAATGACGAAAATGTCCTTTGATCCTCACGAATAGATCCTGAAATCAACCTCAGCGATCCTTTCATTAGACTTTTTCCCAGACAACGTACAGAATATTAGATCGATAGGCTTCGAAGTTTTTGTATTAAAGCGGTGCAAATAAACAACCGAGAGGCTCAAATATTAGTATAGATTACTCAACTAAATAAACAAGTTGAATTCTCATAGTTGTTCGATAATTTGCTCTTTTGTCACCTTATCACTGTATCTTCACAGTCTTTCCTTTCATCTCTTCCTGTACTGTTCTCAGGTCCATGATTAACTTTGATTTACAAACTTGGATTTGTTTCGCATGCAAACAATTCCCTAACCTCTTGGTAAAGTATCTTTCTTTCCAGCCATCTACCTTCTCATTGAACTGTCCAATTTCTTGCCCCCACTTCGACATTCCCGTGCCCCCCACTTCAAAATTCCCTTGCCCCCCACTTTCACACTCTCTCCGGCACTACCAAACTTTCCTCTTCTTTTTTCCAACCTTTGAATAAACTATTCACTCTCCCCTTTCCATTCTTTCTTTTCCTACCCCCCCCCCCCAGTAAACAACTCAACCTTCCTTTTACCCCTCTTTCTTTTAAAATGAAATATGAAATATTCTAAAAGAGACAAGAAATAATCATGACGGATGAAGTGTCAGTCTACACTGGAGGAAAAGGTCAAAATTGAGTGGATAGATAGAAATGAAGATGGATCACTATTCTCAGGACAGAATGTAATGGTCAACTCTACTATCATACTTTCATTTTGAAATTAACCATTCGCTAATACTTAGCAATCTAGGGTATTTCAACGGCTAACTTGCTTGAAACATACTGCGGGTCCTATGAGCCCGCTAAAAATATTCCTCATAATTTTCATACCTTAAAAGAAAAGTATTCTACTCAAATTTGAGCTGTTTAAGGAAAAAGTTTAATTTGGATTCGGTACCTAAATAAGATAGAAAGGCTCTATTTGATTTTGATCCCTAAACGTGAAGAGAAGTTTTGCCTTTAATTTTGACCAATAAAAGCAGAAAAAAATCTTTGATTTTGATCATTAAAGTAAATGAAAACGTTCCACTTTGTTTTAGTCACCATAAAGTGATTGGAGAAATTATCTCTCTGATTTTGATCCTTGAGAATTAAAGAAAAATTGTGCATCAGTTTTGACACATAAAAGAGAGAAAATGTTTTACCCCTTGAAGGGTAATAACGAATTCCCATTCGATTTCGATTCCTAAAAGAGACTGAAAAAATGCATTTATGTGGATAAAAGAGTCAAGCCTCAAATTTAATCCAGAAAGATATTAGAAACAGAATCCACTCTTTGACTTCAATTTTGACCACTCAAAGTTGGGAAAAAGTCCTCATTGATTCTGACCCTGAAAGTGGAAAACAATTATGATACATACATACATACATACATATATATATATATATATATATATATATATATATATATATATATATATATATATATATATATATATATATATATATATATATATATATATATATATATTATGAATTTCCCACTGACTTTGAACTTGAAAATTCTGAAGAAAAAAAAATCCCAAATGACTTTAAACCCAAAAGAGGGGTAGAGGAGTTAACATTGATTCTGACCCCTAAAATTGGAAAAAAATCCTCTTCTTTTCAGACCGTTGAAAGTAGGAAGAGGGAATATTTCATCAATTCTAGTATCTAATGGTGAAAAAAAGTCCTTTTCGATGTAGACCCCTTAGAGTGGAGGGAGTGAATACCCCTTTCTGAACCTAAAAAAAACAGAATAGTATCCCTCTTCGATTTTAACCCACAAAAGTTGAAAAAAAATCACACTGCAAATTTGATTTTCAAAACTAGAAATGAATAGCCCAACGCTGATTTTAGTCCTCGAGAGGGAAAAAAATTCCACCATGAGTCAGACCAGAAGAAGTGCGGAAAAGAATTCGATCTAGATTTAACCCATAAAAGTAGAAAGAAAGCCCTATATTTCTTCCATCTTAACCACTGGAATAAAAAAGAGGAATTCTTTAAAAGTAGAGAGAATTTCCCTAATTCTGATCCCTAAGAACGGAAAAATAAATATCCCCAATACGGATTACTAAAATGGGAAAAGATTTTCCTCTTCAATTTACCCCCTAAAAGTAGAAAAAATGGATTATCTCCTTGATTTTATCATTAGGCTGTAAGCTAAAAAGGATTTGAAAAAATATTACTATTGACACAAGTTATAGAAGCAACATTATTCGAAGAAGTTAGGGAGAATACCTTTTGGGATTGGTAGTAGATCTGTTGATATGTCGGTTTGTCAGTGACCACTCTTTCGCATGTCTATTTGATGAATTATGCTCTAATTTAAAACAGAAACGCAAACAGGAAAATTAAACAATCAGATCATCCCAACTGTACTTTGAGAAGCAACGGAGAATGAATTTGCATATATACTAATTGTGTGTATGGATTATTAAATGCTAAAACAAAACATTACTCCAACAGGAATAAATGCAGTGAATGTATAAAGGAAAACAAAAGAATATGTATTTTGTCTTTCAAAGATATGGATATTTTTGTGTCGCGTATTTAGAAAATTCTAAACAAAACTTTGAAGTTTGTTTCCACCTTAAAAATTACAGAATTCTTCGGAAGTCGTTGTCTAAAATCAGATAGCATGAAAGTATTGAACTATCGGAATAAATACTGTGAATGCAAAAACAAAAGAAAGAAAATTTTGACTTTCTTAATGATAGTTATGAAAAGAAAAAAACGATATCACAGCCGTTCTAATCTTCTGTACTCAAAAATTATCACGTCGAGTAAAGTTTTAGAATGTTTCTTTCTCGATAAAATAACTAAAGTCTTTTTTCATTTTTTTCCCAAATTATAGTCTTCAACAATCCAGAGTCAAGATAACCGTTTTATCTGTGGATAAAAGGCAATTCTCATCGAAAGACTTTATGACAAGGGAGTTAAGCAAACCCTCATAATATATAAGATGTATACATGATTATGGAAGAACATATACATGCATACGTGCGAGGGAAAAGATTCAAGAAAGGTTTTGTGCTCACATTTTGAATGTATTTAACAACTGAAAGGTACATTCCACTAGATGAAGAATCTTGCTTGTTTGTACCTTCTGGTTTTAAATTAAAGCAATTCCAAAAAGAGAGATATAAACATTATGCAATTATTTTATAGCAAATTTTCACTAGATGGAGCAAATCTATGTGATATTTAGTTATTATATTGAGTCCCATCAAAATAATCAATTCAAGGATTATAATAATAATTTCCAAAATCAGTGTTTGCAAAATACCAAGAAACACTGTTTTGGATAATCAGCTTAGATGTTCGATTAATGAAAAACAAAACGTAGTTGAGGGTTTTGAATGAGAAACATTGTTTCTGCATAATGTAAAAATTCATGAAGAAAAAACTAATTCATCAAATGATACCAACAAACATTGACTGATATAGATTGATAAAATACAATGTTTTATGAGTAACGCATAAACCCGGTCTACTCTTAGTTTTAGGAACCCCAGTATTCTATACTACTCACTAACTAACTAACTAACTAACTAACTAACTATATATATATATATATATATATATATATATATA
This sequence comes from Thysanoteuthis rhombus, assembly GCA_963457665.1. Lineage (NCBI taxonomy): Eukaryota > Metazoa > Mollusca > Cephalopoda > Oegopsida > Thysanoteuthidae > Thysanoteuthis > Thysanoteuthis major. The sequence goes on along the minus strand of OY735201.1, from coordinate 53,304,621 downwards.
TATATATATATATATATATATATATATATAGATAGATAGATAGATAGATAGATAGATAGATAGATAGAAGCACACATCTCTCTCACACTGACACATACACATACATATATATACATAGAGAGAGAGAGAGAGAAACAGACTGTGGCAGAGAGGGTAGAGAGAGATAGAGTGAAAAGAAAGAGTTGATTTAAACATCTACTTGATGCAGCGGGATGTGTCGTCAGTGATGTTTTTCGATAGTTTTGGGTCTACCAACGTCTGATCCCCCACCCAGGAAACCCAACTTGAACTCATCAAGTTCTGATTCAAACCTCAGCGGTGGTTTACTATGCGATTTAGCCTCATAGACCGACTTTCGAGCGACGGTTGCCGTCAGTCACAGTATTTATAGGTTAAATTTACATACTCGTGGCACACCACCCAATCAAATTATTCTCCCGGTATTTGTCGTAGTACCTCTTTCATTCAATGCTGGTTAAACTTACTTCCAAGATATGATTCCCAATCTTTCCCCTCTCACACACACATATATACTGACTTATACAATACCCTACCCTCCAACATCGACCAGTTCATGACAACACGAGGTCATTTTTCTCGGTAAATTCCGTGATCAAATCCAGAGAGCCTTATCAATTTAAAAGTCAACCCTCTTTTTACCAAATCTCACCTCTACCTGACAGAATGTTATTTGGATCAAATGACAAACTATACGTTATATAGGAGCTGTTTCTGATTACTTGGCACAGCGAATCAATACTTGATTTATGTCCAATTGTTAGCTTTCAATGATTTAATCACAATGCCAGAAAAATCAATTAAATATGTATTTATCTGGGAAGTATTTTCTTTAGCAAGTTTAAATGCCGCCATTAGTTGGACAGATAATATATATACTTACTTACTACGTATTTACAATTGTGCACCAGACTTAAGAATACTGTGCATCTGAGAATGCTACTGAAAGATCGAACGACAGTTTTTAAATGCATCCTTGAGGCTACGAATGAATACATATATATATATATATATATATATATATATACAAATGTTGTCCGCAGACAGCTGATTTGTCGAATTACAGCTAATCAGTGTGGCTACGGACTTGATATCAAAGCGAAAGTATGGTTGGTATTTGATAATCACAGCTGGAATGCTGTGTTGATATACGAGTTTGGTTTTTAAATTCCGACAACAGTTACATGGTAACCGATTGATGATCCCAACAAGAGAAGAAATATAAAGAGTACGCCATGATAACAGAGTATATGTGAAACATGGGGAAAAAACTGAGATAGATTGCATCGACGGATATTAGGGAATATGTGATTGAATTGACACAAAAAACAGCTTTTGTGTTTAAAACATAAAAAGGTATATATATATATATATATATATATATATATATATATATATATATACTCACACACCACACACCACACACCACTGATGATGGGAAGAATCCCGAAACATGTATGGACTATTGACTTATACGGATTAATAAACCTTACCACCAAAAACTTCACTCCTGAGTCAGTCTCACTCTCTAAAGTACACATTATATATATATATATATATATATATATATATATATATATATATATATATATATATATATACGTATTGGTACTTTGAATGGTAATGATATCCAAAATACATACAATGACAATTGTCCATGCAATGCTCAGATGAAATATAGTTGTAAACAACTACAAACGCAAGCGATGCACAGGTGATTTTATCGACAATATTGTCCTTTGATTAATCTAGATTTGACTCAGGTAAAATAATCTATAACATTCCAGAAGAAATATAAACAACTAAGTACATTACAGCTCACTCCAGTTTTAGTATATGGCTCTCTACAAAATACTCATTTGTTTTGAAAATTACCAAATCAGATATGAATCAAAATTAATTTATCACAAAATATGGGATCAGTAAAGAATCAACCTAGAAACCTAGTGCCAATTTTCTTCAACACTGGAGAAACAATTTAGTTGAGTATAGTTTGGTTCTGTTTTTTGCCGAGACTGTTAACTTATTTTCTCACACTAAACAATGGACTTTCGTCTAGACAGCACAACAAAGAAGATATTGTGACTAACACAGGTTCTGATTCTGATCAGCAACCAGACAAAGGCAGCTGAAAGTTTTTACATCTTGTATTTCCCCCCAGCTCCACTTGCAAAAGAATACACATAAAAATCTCAATCTAGTCGGTGAGAATTATATTCCAGTTTATTGATCTGTTTATTGCTACCCGGGATAATTGCGATGAGCCAAAACGCCTGAATCAAGAGGTAAATAAGATACGAAATATTACCTCCATGACTTGAAATAGCTTTTACAAACCTTGCAAATAGTGCTTTGTCATTATTACTTGAAGACATCGTGTACAGTTCAAGATCAAAACCGTTATTATCATCATATTGCATATTGGCTAAAATAAGTTCATTGCAGGGCGAAGCAGGAGAGGTGACAATCTCGAGTAGGTGGTTTGTCAATACTTAGTAAGTGATATGTACATTCTGACTGATTTGCCCAAAGATCCTAACTCATTTTTATTTTTGCCAAATGAGATGATGTCGTCCATATCTATTTGATGAATGAGTCTCTCTCCTAAATTATTGAATGAATATCAACTATTACAGTTCTGCAAGATGCAGTTGCTATTATTATATGGAAAATAATGGGGATAGAGAATGTATTTTTATGTACTACAAATACGAGCCTATTTTTAACCAGACAGTTTGCCAGCACACCATCACGCCAGACGGTGTTTAGTCAAATAGTTTGCAAGCACACCAATTTGTTTTCAGTTTATATTTACGCTAGCCAACACCTTCACAAGTCCAATGTTTGTTAACCGTAGAAAGTAGCATGAACAAAATCAATATTGAGAAACGATAACTATTATTACTTTTTATTCACCATATCCAGTATCTAAAATAAACACAGAGATATTCCATATGGAATATATGATAATAATATTGAATGGATGCATATTTTTCTTCTTCTTTCTCTTGATTGGTTTTATTTTGCTAGTTGCTTGCTTGCCTAATTTCCGTGCAATTTAATTTTTTAAGCAAGGCTGTGAAAGCATCTGGTTGTAATTATTGTGTTTTAAACTGTCGACCTTGGTATTTGTTATATCCCTCTCGATATCGTCTGATGCACCGTCGTATTGATTGTATTTACCGTGATATTGACTGGTATATCGTCATACTGGTTCTAATAATGGTGATATTGATTGACGTACTGTCGTACTGGTTATATTTATGGCGACTTTATCTGGCGTATCGTCCCACTGGTTGCATTCAAATTGATATTTACTGGTGTATTGTAGCAGTATGGTGTACCCTACCACCCACATTGGACTGACATGTCAACAAGCCTAAAAAAAAAACCCGTACGATACGATGAACAGGCCCACTGGAAAATGCCCTCTCATCCTAATCTCAACTAAGGTTCTCCTCTTTCAATTAACTAAACTAAACATTCCTTCATTTCATCATGTATAAATATGGCCGCGTGTTCTTTTTCTTTTAGTATAGATAGTATTCTAGAGTTCACAGGGAATTTCAAAAATGCTACAGGAGGTATATTTGTAGTAGGCGAATGAAGTAAAGGATTCCAGTTTTTGTTTTGGGTGTCCTATGTAAGTGCATTGTTTTTTCCTATATACTATTGGATATTGTTTTAGTTTCATTTTCTCTTTTGCCATGGCCTTGATGGGATGTCGGAGTATCCCCGTATAGATATGACCTTTTTTTTCAATGATTTTTCAAGCGTATTTCTGTCAAACAAAATATTCGTTTAAAGGTTTCATTCGCAATTGTAAATCGTATTTTTCAAGTTTTTGTCCTCTCAAATAATCTTTGGTCATTCAGACTTTTTTCCTTTATATTTTGCATTCTCATCTTTCCAAACAAAGTGCCCCCAAAACTGTGGCTACCAAGAAATACTGAGTTTGCTCATGGAAAGGATATTTCATTGTCATAGCAGTGTTCGACACTTTCTCCGGTGCGCTTTGAGGGCTGAGCATACCCTCCGTTGGGGTTTGGGGGCAGTCGATGCTTGGACCAGGTTGTATCTCTGGCGTCTCTCTTGATCTGTAACTTCTATTAATTAGTCCTATTCTTTTGACGTGTTTTACTTGGATCTCTTCAATTGCTAATCACGCAATTATCAATGTTTGTTTATAAATCGTGTATTTGACGAACCTCAATATGCTAATACAACAAACATTGCAATTCAAATGTATTGAATTGAAACCCTGATCGTTTTTTTTACTAGTTAAATACAATTCTTATCTTGTCTTTTCGATGAAAGCATTTCATTAGTTAAATAAAAACAAATAATTTGGTTACATCGATCTACTTGGAGTGCCATATGTGCTTGATACCAACTTCTGATTCTTATTTCATAGTATCATACCAGCCGGACTAAAACACTTACACTTTACTAGTATTACCTCCCTTTGCATACCTATGAAATCGTGTACTTCCAAGATCGTCATCACCCAACGTACAATACACTGCATCAATCCATACTATTGGTAAATACCTTCTCTCTTTTAAAATTCTTTTAATATGTTTTTCATCAATACATAGTAAGTGATTTTTTTTATCTCTGTTTCATTTTCGTTAAACATTCCATTGTTTACGATGGACGTCCTCAGTTTTTTGATGAATCATAAATTTCTTCTGCAAGTTTATACACTGGGACTTTCCACATCGTTCGGTTACATCACATGCAATTGTTTTTTGCTTGTTTTTTTCTTGTTGTTGTGTTTTTCCTACGTTCAAGTTTCCTTGGATTATTGTCTTTTTACTGCATGCCATCTTCTTAGGGATCATTGCTTTCATATAACATATCTGGCTACTGTTTTATGTATAGAAGCAGATCTTTTGAACAAGAAGACGCAGTGGGCGGGAGCTTTCTAGCTTGCAACATGGATGAATGTCATTTGTAAATATACATACAATAATATTTATATCATATATTTCCCATTCTCTTAGCTGCAACTACCCTTCGTGACTATAACCGTTCTCAGCAAAACTTTAGTTCTTCTTGAGTCCGATGATTCCATTTTTCTTGGATGTTTCCATTTATCTAACCGTAGAATATATGTTGGCTATTTTGTAATATCTTATCTAGTTTCTTAAGTTCACACATCGATCAATTATTCTTAATATACATTCATTGTTAAAAAGAACACCTCAGTCAAATATTTGTCTAAGCAATTAGTGTTTTGTCTACTGTTTTGTAATTTTGATTTCAAAATGCAGCTGGTTATTCCAAAATCTAGCATTTTTTAATGTCACATTTCTGTGAAACATCTTTTCTCATTGCAAAATCTTTTATAGTATTTTTTTGTTCCACATATCCCTCTGCCAATACTAAACTTTCCGGGAGATTTTTCAGTTCTTAGACATAGCAAATATTTGAGTTGAATCATTTTCTCATTTTGAATATGTTGTGTTAGATTATTTTTCTCTGATTCAGTTTTAGCTTTTTCCCTGGAAAATGTGATCATATCTATCCCTTTTTCCTACGGGATAAATGTGAACGCCAATCTTCTGACATCGTTTTCCTGTCTGTTGAATTCCATTACTTCTCCTTCAGTTGAGTTTTATATGTATTCCTTAGACAGTTAATGGATGTCTCAACATTTTATCATCAGCGTTTTCTAATTCTTTAAATGTTTCTTTCTATTGAATGTAGCAATTATTTTTTTTTTTTAGTGTCTTCTCTTCTCAACTAATTCCTTTTATTACAGGGTATGTCTGGAATGCATCCAGCCAATTCAAATACCAGTTAAAAAGACTTGATGTGCGACCAGCAATAGGGGACCTCACTAAGCATACGTGAACAGACACTTTAGGGTTACTCATTCCGTAGTTAGACTAAACAATGTACTGTGTGGCCATCGAAATCACAATTACGTAGCTTGTTCAACATTTACGTTTTGCACGGGATTTGGGGGCAAAACATGACATTGCCTAGGATTGACAAACACTTTATTGTCCAGATTAGGAGCCAGTGACTTTTTGCATGAAACTGTTGAAAAGATTGGAAAGAACACCGATGTGGCTGATACCGAAAAACTATTTTACAGTGTTTTCAAAAGAAAAGGGGGCACTTGGATATGGGTATCATCCCAAGAGGTGTACTTTGATGCGGACTAACGTAATTATGCATTAGATAGCCTTTTTGGTCAAAATGATACTTTTTAAAATACGTATATCAATGAGTTTCATTCAAGAAAAAAAAATTCCCATCACTCATTTTTTCCTCGTCAATGCGTCTTTGGATTTCACCAAAACCTTCGATTTCTTTATCAAAATTCTATTCACTCCCCCTTTTTTTTGGTCTTTTTAGAAAGGTTAATTTTGAAAAAATAATCAAAACGAGGCTTTTTTTCAACTCTCTGTTCTGCTTCACTATTTGGCTAAAAGTTGCATGAAACGAACTGCAGACCATCAAGATGATACTTATCATCAAAGGAACAATTTCATACGTCATGCCCCCGGCTTCAACCTTTTTTCTTTTCTCTTATACTTCCAGTCTTTGATGTTGGTCTATTGTTTTTGCAACTCAGTAAAGATATATACTGTTTGATGCATTTATCCTTATACAAACCACCTAGCCAAAAACTGGTTTAATCGTGTGATAACGTGGGCAGTTCATGTGATAATTCATTTCTTCCACACATCTTACTCAGATCCAATGCGCTAATACTCAATTCCGGTATAATATTGTAAGAAAAAGTCCCAACGGATAAAATTAAGCGCTTGCCCACAACTACTACTCAGAAGAGAGCGTGAATGTTAACATTCAGAAGAGCAGAGAGGGATAAGCTCGAGAGAGGCAGATCCCGGAAGACGAAAGGGCAAAGAACATGTACAAATACAAATATAACATATCGATGTACATGATTTTTTGTCATGTGTAGTGAATGTAAGGTCTTTTCAGTCTGCAAATTAAAATCTCTAATCAAGATACTTAACTTTTAATAGAGCCATTGTCGTATTATATACACGTTTGCTTGTCAAGATATTTTGTCCATCATATCTTGCTTTCCTTTGAATAAATCGGAGGGGGGGTATTTCCTTTGACGTTTATGCCTTTTTCTAGGATAACTTCCAAGCTAAGATTGTTGATTTCACCATATTTTGGCAATTCCAGGAAAAAATGTTTAGCCTTCGGCAAATTCTCAGGTGTGTTTCTGTTTCCAAGTATAGTTATTTTCTTTTCAGGTAAATAAACAAATGACAGAGAGAGAGAGGGAAAGGAGGAGAGAGTACGTGTATTCGTGGTATTTATTTTCACTGGATTATTAAACAGTTTCATATGCAAAATTCTTCGTACCCTCTCAGTAAACTGCATTCCCCTTGTCAAACAAGAACAACAAGAACAATCTCCACTAAATGTAGGGAAGTAAACGCTTCACTATCCCTTTATTGCATCACAGAACTAAACCTATGTATATAACAATATTATTTCCCCACCGTGATATGAAATAATACTATGCAGTTGGGAAGTTACTGTCTTACCTAGTGAGGTAACCTGATAAGTTTTTCATATCAACAAATTTATCTATGAAAAATTTTCTAAAAAAAAAAAAACAACTTAAAATCAATGTGTGTGGCTAACTGTCTATCAACACGTTTCACTATGTAGAACACAATTTTTCATGTAGGGGGGGTCTGATATTTTATATAGCTGTACATCTTTCTACGGATGAGAACATACGGTGAATGATGTTTTATACATTCAATGTTTATATAATTAGAATGCTAAATTTGACCCTAACCACTTTCGTCGCAACCCGAGGCAATATTGCATGTAAAAAACTGGCATAAGGGCACCTCATTTTAAAGAAAAGTGCTCGATCTATGTGAGGTCGACCTCAGGAATCATTCAAGGTAATAAGAGCTCAGTTGTGGTCATTTACAGCCTGTTGGAGCAATCATGGGCTATGATCAGCCCCTGGTAAGCTGAAATTTGTTATGTAAGCACAAGTCTTAACAGCATGAAATATGAACTATGTGAAATGGATGTCACCAGGGCTAGTTCATAGCCTTTCAAGCCAATCGGAGCAATTGCGTAAAACAATTTCGCTTCGAATTGATAATTGTCAAACAGTCACATCTTTTTGCAGCCTTGATAATGAGGTTGGCCTCGGAGGTCATCCAAGATTACTAAAGGTCATTTCTAATTTTTAATAAGATGAATATAAGGGGAACAACTCATTAAAAAATTTACAAAAAATCGGTAAAAATGAGAAAAACCTTTCGACATTTGTCTCTCGACAGTTTTTTATACATATATAAAAATATTAATTATCGCCTATGCATATTTCCAGGCGGATCCATATGCAAATATTTGTTTTAGTCGAACATTCAACAAAAAATGAAATCAAATTGTTCTTGCAAGTTATCTTCAGTGCTTTCAATCCATATGACATTGCTTCCTCCTGTAATTTGTCACTTTTGAGAATTGTCTTCAGGAAAGGGTTTCTATTCACAATATAACTACATGGCCAAAAACTTTTGTTATATTTGAAGGTATCCCTCGGTCAACGGTGGGTATTTCAGCTAGTAATGCATAAGATGCAAAAGTTGCAGTATTCATCTTCAGTTGGAATTTTACCCTGCAGAAAACAGGTCCGCCTTTTTCTAGTGGTACCAGACCATTCACAAAATTAATGAGTTAAATCCTCACGGGGTTTCCTACCACTGTGACTCTCAGCGAGACTAAGCTACGTTTAGAAAATATCTTAAGAGTCTTTCTGCTCGTATTTAGCCCCGATAACCATAGACTTAAAGTAATTTTTTTTATCATTATTCATACATCCTAAATAACCTAGTGTCTTTTATAGCATCCAATACGAAATCTCGCATAAATGTGCGTAGGTACAAAAAGTTGTAGCTTGCAAAGCGTAATATCGAAACGTTGCAATAATTTTGCCATTATATTGCGTCGCTTAGATATAAAATCCCATTGATCGATTTTCTATCTGAGCAAAGATGTGCATCAAGTTCATGTTGACTCTTTGAACAGGATCCAGACGCAGACACACAGACAATCGGTTATTGACTAAAGCACGAAGCAATTTTAGAAAGCACTTTCGTGAATACTTTTTTTGACCGCAAGATTCATATGTACAAGATCACTACAGGATGAATATGGACTGGACATAAGGGAAATATGTAGTAATTGAGCCTTGCTGTACGGACCAACATGTCAAGAAGCATCACTAATTACCTTCGCTGTGAAAGGATCAAACCAAAATTAAATCTTATTCCGTTACTTGAAGGACTCAAGGAAACCGTAATTTTCTGTCCTGGAAGAAAAATGCAAATTCAATCTAGATCTGTTCGGAAAGCATCTAGCCAGTTAAAACTAATGGGAAAAAGCTTACATGATCCTCTCCTTATATTGGGACCTTACATACTAATCCTAGTGTCCTTCCCACTCTCAGAATCACTATTAGCAGACTGGTCACGTTCCACTTAATCTCTCCAATGGCTCGAAATATCCTCTCTTTGGATGGGAAAACGGTATAAAACGACGCAAAGTCAAATCTGGGATCTAGAGGGGATGACATACCCGTGCAAAGGGATATTTTGCCAAATATCTCTGCAGAAAACGTGAAAAATTGGTTGTCTCAATCATTGTGGATGCAGCGGCCAAACACTATACAAATTAGCTCAATAGCATCTCACAGCCAACTGAATAACGACGCAAGAGAGTATCAGAATCTACATATGTAGTAATACCCTCTGATAGCTAAGTGTGCAAAACCAGTTTCTGCGATATCCAAAATAGCTTGCTATTTTCTGCACTGATCACGCATGATATAGATGCAAGCATGTATGTATACATCGAATTTAATTGGTAGGATCAATCCCTATCAATTGAAAATGATGAATAAAGTATTAGGTGCTTTTCTCACCCTGATGTTGGTGTGTTCAAATTTAAATAAAAACGAAAGTAATCGAAAATGCATTAGGTAAGAAATATGTTCTAAGCTGATTTCAACAATTGTTGACTGACGTTACTTTGGAATAATCAAAAAAAAAAAAAACTCATTCGTGTTTTAACTTCGGTTGCATATATCATCCATGTCTGAACGTGCATCCGGAAGGGAGTTTAGCGAAAGAAAAAGAAAAATATTGACCTGAGAGTTGGAACAAAAGTTGCTCTCATTTGGCGGTAGTTCTCACAGACAACAATTGACAATCAACTCAAATGGTAGACCATTTGTATTTGACATTTGTCAAGGGGGATAACTATTGGGTTATATTCACAGAGTAGTCTCCCTCACTTCTTTTTCTTCTTCTTCTTGTTCTTGTTCCTCTTCTCATCAATATTATTATCAGTGGTAGTATCATTATTATTGCATATGAGTAAAAATTCAGGGTTTTTTTCTGATTTAACATCAACAATAAAATGCAGAGCAACATAATGTTTTTAATACTTCATTATTAAGATGTAATAATGAAAAGTATTTGAAACCTGTCGTCATCATAATAATTATGCAATAGAGTTCAGAAAAGGATAAAATTGTGTTTTCATTTTGAAATCCAAATTTTCTAACTTGTAGATGTTATGGAGAGGCTCCTAGCCAGTGAAGAGAAACCAGTCATATTTTTATTTACTCACAAATCTCAACTCGATAGCTATGTGATCATTTGTAACTGATACTTTTCAATGATATTTCTGTCTCTAAGATGGTTTCCTTTCCCGATTTTCCATTGATTTGTTTTCTGGGGTTACATGTCAAATATGCCAAGGGGAAATTCTATGTGATCATCTTATTACTTACTATCATATTTCATCAATATTCAATCTTAGCTTGCTAATAAAATGTTTATAATACAATATATGCAACATTCATTTGAATATCTATTTGTTGATACGTAGTAAACGTATTGAAGCAGCACAGGGGACAGTTTCTCCCTTAGAAAAGAAGGAGAGTGAAAAGTGTTATGTCCATATAGACACATAGCGTAGTGGTTACAGAATCAGACAAAATTACTGCAAGTAATCTGATATTTCTAGGTTCAATCCCAGTGTGAGATAATAATACTAATGCTAAGAAGGGGATGCGGTCAAAATACCCCCGTCAGTTGAATAAAAGGTTCGGTTCGTTACTTCCCCACAGCTACCAGATGATACCTGATGAAGGCCGTAGAGTGAAACGTTGTATGATGAACAAACAAGACGAGCAAATTCGTTCAATATTAAGACCCAATGATCAAAGATAGGAAAACATAGAGGATAAAACCATTTTGAAATCCAATTATAAATTACTTTAAATTTCTATTTCCGTTGATTTAAATTACGCTCCGTTGTTCCGAAGAAAAAAAAAAGAACTTGTTTTGTGTTACATTCAATACGAGGGAAAATTCATTCTCTCCACGTATATTGAATCTGACCTCTTGATATAAAATGACTGTAAATACGATGAGAGTTAGCTTATTTGTTTGTGTCTCCATTCAGAGATAATGGTAGCAGTTGCTGGTGTGCTTCGGTTAGGCACCAATAAACGGTATTAGTGGGAAGCCAGTTGAATCCAATATGATATGAATCTAACGTCACACTATGAGATACTAACACTAAATCGTTCAAATTAAGGTTGAAAGGTGCTCTGAATGACGCCGCATTGACCAGCTTCAAATGTACTGTCGAGCCCGCTATGCAAACGCTACTGATCAACTTTAGACAGGTGACAACTTCATCGCTCTGAACTGCCAGCGTCGATGCCTCTTGAAGGTAGGAATGGTCGGCAACCGTCGGAATCACACTCTCTCTCAAGATTGAATTTGAGATGAAGCGAGATAGAAAGGTGATCCGACGAATCTGACGGTTTTCATTATTGAACGGTGTCAGTGGGAAACCAGATCAGGTTAAAGCAAATACGATACAAATTCTGACAAGAGAAAAGAATGAGTACAATTCAATGGTATTTTGAAAAACAAAAAAACAAAAACAAAAAAAACAGATTCTTGAATCTAGCAAAGAAATCAGGATGGAATCATTACAAAGAAAACAGAATTTTCCAGCCACAGACAAGTATTGAAGAGAACAGGAAATTCGCCAGAGAATTCGAAAAGCAGAATCAAATCCATGGAATCTGTATTACCTAATTAGTTTGAAGAATGCTGTAATATTGAAGGGGTTGTTGCTACTTGATCAAAGTGAGAGCCATTGGTTACCAACTGTGAAAACTTCACAATGAATAAATTATAAGAATATTTCATAAATAATAACACTGAACTGAACGGTGAATCTGAAATGTACACACAAATCAGATATATTTTCGATTAAACAATTCATTGTATAATGTGTATAAGAAGTATAGGTTTCCAATAGCTTGTAATATAAGCACCTCAACCCCTGAATAATCACAAATGAAAGGTTTCAAAATTTGCTGTGTCAATATGTGGGATTATATGTGTCGATATAGTAATCTGTACGTTAAGTAGACTAATTGTGGTTCTCTTTGATTCAGGCTCGGAAAGTCTTATCTTATAAACAACTGAATCTCTGTATCGTTTTTTTTTTCTTTTATACGGAATGAAACTGCAAGTAGCAGCAATCAATAACTCACAGTCCCGTCGGTAGAGAGATAATACGTCAGGATATATATAGAGAGCAAAATTTATGATTTTATTATATAAACTGACTGTTCTATCCATCAAGAACCTTACTAACTTTTTTCGCTCTTGGGTTACGCAGTCGCTTTACAGAGTTTCGTTTCCTAGCTGCCATTCCGTTCCAGCTGCATCGTTCGGAAAAAAACAATGAATTTTCCATTGGAGTACGCATTGATCATACTATGCAATGTTTTGATACAAATACACCGAGAACCATATTTACGAAACATGGTCGAAATGGATGCTAGGATTGGAATTCAGATCACATGCGTGATTGATCGAATCTGAGGTCGCGACAGAACACAATATAGGGTCACATGCAATTGAAAAAAATGATAACCCAATTACTAAAGAAAACATTCACCATGGTGATCAGAGCCATTGCGTGACAAGTGACAACAGGGCTGAAAAAACGATACAAATGAGCAGCACTACAAAGAATAACCGAAAGAAAAAGCAAACACATTTTTTTTCCTTTTGAAAAGTAAAAAAAAAAAATCAGATCATTAAACTTGTAGTTACCAGAAAACTGAAGAATTCTTTTTAAAAATTCCTATTGGAAGCTACCACGATGAGATGAAAATAAATCGTAGTAACAAAATTATGATAAATGTCAAAATATGGAAACTGAGAAAACACATGAAAAAAAGATTATGAAAAAAAACGTGAAGAAAACGAAGAATTTACATTTCTTTCCCTGTATGGAATCAATATCTTTTGAAATGGCTGTATGTGGTTAGTTTTAAGTGGGAAAGAAAAATATATGGACACTTATGGACTGTGTTTCAAAGTAGCTATGGGCACTGTCGGCAAGAAGCTAATTTATCAAATTGTTAAAGTATTCATTTTATACGATGATTTTTTTTATTTCACGCACTCGGTGAGTTTTTTCTGCCTTGTGTTACGTATCAGACCAACCACATAACTCCAAATTTTCAAATGGGAACGTCTATCTATGCAATTTTATTGTTTCACCTCAGATTGGTTTGACGAGTCCAAATAATGGAATTTTTTCACTATAAGTGCAAATTGGTACCAAACATTGCATATCTGAAGTGATAAGCTAAATTTCATTGTTTGTGGGTTGACGTTTATGGTTCAGTCTCGCTGTCCGGGTGTGTAGTTTGATGTAAGAGTTGCCAGCTGAGTCTAATATTGTGGTCATATACAATATTTAAGTGAGAATTTTTTATTAGAATGAACAGCAAGTTTAGTCATATGTTTCAAACCTCCTGCGTTTTATAATCTCATTATATATCTCTGGTATTAAAAGATTTTTGTTATCAAAAAGAATAATTTCATTTAAGCAAACAGTCTTAACATAAATAATGGTTCCATGAGACAGCTGACTAATAAAAGAGTAAAAATTAGGCTGGATGTTTTGAAAGAATTCTAAAAGCAAACAGTTGGAAAGCAGTGATTCGGAGAAGCAACGTGACTTCTGCAAGAGGTTGTTGCGAATCAACCTTGTGGCTGCTTTACATAAGCGGGACTCAAACAATTTGTTACTAAATGGAATGGAAAGTGGGAGAAGGAATGGTCAGGTATACTAAAATGATGTTTCTGACCGAAAGTCCGACGTAGGCATATTTCAGCCTTTTCAACCTTTCTCTTCATCTCTTAACCCGTCTCGTTCAAATACTTCGTTTTATTTCTAAGTCAATCATTTTCAAATGCCATATTACTTATTTTTTCTGTTGTTACCCATGGGCCGTTTGAATCATCTTTAACATTTCGATGCAGTCAGCATATGAACACGTACGTTACATGATAATGCAATAACTACATCGTCCACTACATATATACATTAACTCATGTCTTTCTCCTACAATATATATATATATATATATATATGTGTGTGTGTGAGTGTAAATTCGTATTTTGTGTGAGTATATATATATATATATATATATATATATATATATATATATATATATATATATATATAAGATACGTGATAATAAGTTGCATCACATTTATCACCACAATCAGTTTCTTAGAAACGACTAAAAATGTTTCTGCATCCCTCAAGTTAAATTCTAATCTATTGTGACTACTTACAGTTTGAGAACATTCATTTTCCCCCCTTTTTTCTTTCTTTTTCTTTGCTGTTGTAATTTCTGGCGTAGATGATCAAATCTAGACGATGATGTCTATCAAAGCCGTGTGGGCATTCGCTCCGTTTTTGAGTGTTATTCATTTTCATGTTATCATGGTTTGTGTTTGTGAGAGTTGTTGTTATATGTCTGTTAAGATGATCTTATGTGATACTTTCTTTTTGTTGTATTTTTCTTATATATCATTAAATTAATTGTTTTATCGTAGCTAAAATCTCATAATATTTTGCTATATATTTTGTTTTTCCCTTCTTTTTTTTCCTGTGTATGTGAGTGTGTTGTTGAGTTGTTTTTTACTTTTTTTTTCGCTTGAAAATATTGAATGTTTGACTGAGAGTTGTATATACACGCTTGCAACTGCATATTTATACATAAACACCTATATAAGCTCGTATGTCATACTCTATTGGTCTGTTATTCGGTCTTATATTCTATCTTCATTTGATTTTTCATATATTTTTTTCCCTGCATACTTTTCCAGGTTTAGTTTTTTCTTGGTTTGGGTATATAACGTTGTTTATTCTAGCCGGTTATTATTTTGAGATTACCTAATTTTTGCTTAAGGGTTTGAATCATGAAGAAGTTTATAAACATACATACATATATATATATATATATATATATATATATATATATATATATATATATATATATATATATATATATATATATATATATGCGTGTGTGCGCATGTGTGAGTGTGAGTGTGTGTGTATATATATATGTATATATATATATATATATGTGTGTGTGAGTATATGTGTATATATATATATATATATATATTGTATACATATATTTGTGTGTATATATATATATATATATATATATATATATATATATATATATATATCTACACACACACACACGTGTGGGTGTTCAAAATATTCATACATCGTAGTTGTTAGTCAATATTTGTATTTTTGGCTTAGATTATTATTGATACATGTTGGGTAAGGTTTATATATTTGAGTTGTATTTTGTTTGGTATATATATAAACACGCACATAAACATATAAACACGTGCATTTATATATGTATACATGTGTGTGCGTGTGTGTGTGTGCGTGTGTGTGTGTGTGTGTGTTTGTGTCCGTGTGTGTGTGTGTGTCTGTGTACAGTACACATTCAGGTACGTGAATACACACAGATATTTTTTCCACTACGTTGTGTGTATAGTTTTGTGTTTGTGTATTAAACTTTAAAGTTAATGTTGCAGTTATTTTGTTCCTTTCCTTGTGGTTTTGATTTGATATAAACACTTTCTTTGATTTAAAAATTGGTCGCTTTTTTGGTACGATATTATCGTGAGTTCGTCCTCTAGGTAGGCATGCATTTTTTGTTACATTGTTATGTTGAGCAGCCGACGCTATCGTTTTCCAAGTTATCATTGATGTTCTGTTTTATTATCTGTCTTTTTGTATGTATTTTGATGATTCATCTTTGTTTTCATTTCATAATCTTCGTTGTTAAATAATTTTGTATGCTTTCAAAATCTCACCTTTCATGTTACTGGATCGCTCCTATGTGTACTTTTGTTTTCTTCAAGTCGTTATTGATTTTGATTGTAGCCATGTATATCATTTTTGTTTCTATAGTTTGTCTGTATTGGTCAGCTAAAACTAATATCTGGTGTTCTAGTCTATTGAAGTTACTTTGTATCCTCTGTGTTTGTTGAAAGTGTTTGTCTACGAGATCCAAAAATGTTTTTCCCAATTTTGGTTTCTACGTTTTTACTGAAGGAACCAATTAATGTTTTTTCCTTCTCTCTCTGTTATCGTCCTTTGGGGTATAAACCATTCTTTTTTGCTCCAAATCCATAATTTCCCCATGCATTATCATATTGTTGTTCTTCCTCGCTGAATATATTTTCATTTGATGAATTATCTATCAGACGTCTGCTAATACCTTTGGGTATCTGTTCTATTATGGACTCTGGATGATTCAATAAAGTGTCTACGTATATTACTAGTAAGTGCCATTTTCTAGATCGAGGGTTAGATCAAGGAAATTTAGTGCTTCGTCGAATTGTTTCAATATATCTTCCTTGAAATCTGTGCCTTTGAACGATTATTTTTCCTAATGTTGTCTGTTAGTTAGTTTCTTTTCTTTCTTAGTATTATAATATATATATATATATATATATATATATATATATATATATATATATATATATATATATATATATATATATATATATATATATATATACTCAAAAAAAGGATTTCATTCACGTTGTCTAGGCCAAAGGATATATTCAACATGCTATAGAGTTTCAAACCAACACCAAGCAATTATAATTATCTTTTTCGGATCATTTTCTCAAGACTATAATCGTCTGCATCGAGAAACGAATACCGAAGACTGTGAATGAACAAAAAACAGAAAAAGGGGAGAGGTGCATCATATTCCTCAACCGACTCCATAAATGCTAAGATCAGCAAACATCTACAAGAACAAGGGATACACATCTTGTGCATCTCTTTAAATCTTTGATCTTCAGGTGTAGACACCCATGCACTAGTCACCTTCGCTCCATCAGCACTTCGTACATATGTCATAATGATTATATACATATATATCAGAACTAGCAAGCAGATATTGATTAGGCTTACTTTACATGGTATATGACCCGAGGATGAAATACATTCTAAGCAACGAATACCTGAATGATCTCATTTATACTGAAGGAGCCAACCATGCCGTCTCTATGTCTGTTTTTATTTTTCCCAACATATTGTACCTATTGTTCACACTGGCAATTCGAGGCTATCGATAGAGCCTCAAATTGCCAATCTATTACGTACGTTTTATTGTATATACATCTTAACAAAACTTGATTCTTGTAAGCCATTCTACAGAGAAAATATATGTGATGCAACGAACTCAGTGCACCCATTGATACTTCTAATTCATCTTTGGCTGAATGTATCCATTCTGTTGGACGTTCCCCGGTGAGCCAAGCTTATTTGAATAGTATTCTCAATATTGACTCCTCCATTGCTACTAGTCAGGGTTCAGGAAAAACCTGTGTAATTTCGTTTTCCATTGAATCAATAGCACACTATGAATGCATCCGAGTCATCGGGTAAAATTTGTGCACGTATTTGTTTATATTATTATATATACCTGAGTGCATAAATTGTTGATCCTCAAGTTTGAAGCATCATGATCAATTACTGTAATACTCACTTTGAATGGGAGGCATATTGACTACGCCTACTGGAATTTGCTGAAAAATAGAGAATTACAGCCACTCATTCCTCAAAATGTCTGTATGTAAGTTCAATCATCGATGGTGACAGAATGTGTACATCATATTCTTCCATGTCATAATTGCTGTTATGTGGAATTTATCAGTTATATTAATACATACATACATACGTACATACGTGCATACATATATATATATATATATATATATATATATGTGTGTGTGTGTGTATGTGCAATATCTCAGGGCGATTTTCATATATCAATTGAAATTCTGTTTCGTTAGCTGAGCAAACATTCAAAAATTATGAGTGAGATATATATTAAGATAAAGGCTGATAATATACGTCTGTGAAGAATACCAGAGCAGGTGCCATTTAGAAGACATAATTGAAAATGTTTGATGAAACAGAATATTGTGTTGGCATGAGTGATAAAAAACACATCCAAGCCAAAATTAAACCTTTGAAAGCTGATTTTCAAAACAGGCTAATCTTTTCTATTTGATAGATTGGTGCCAAAAATCATTCAACAAACCTTTCATCAATTCAAGTCTTGGTCCTCAGTAATATAAGCTTACTAAATATTTTGATGACTAGGGCAGAGGAGAATCAAATATTTAAATGAAGTATATTTTTATAATTTTATAATTTCGCTCAAAACAAATAGCCACCGATTTGAAGCCAAGACAGAGATAGAAATAAGTTCTAAATGAAGAAGCGTGAACCATTTACATCAAACAAAAGTATTCATCAGCTTTTATTTTAAATGAAATGAACTTTTTAGACCTATAAACATATCCCAGGTGTGTTCATTTTTGATTCTCCGTATTTGAAGGTGCAGGAATGAAAACACTGATTTCCCAAATAGTCAGTGATGGATCCATCAATAAATTTCTATTTGTATGACTTAGGCAAGTAGCCATCGAAGATCAACACTAGATATATAAGAACAATTGGAAGCATCAATTTTCACATTTTTACCCTGAAACATACACTCATGTAAACACACATTCTCATACATGAGTATGTGGTATGTATTACTCATATTCATATATACACCATATTACTCTAAGGTATGAAATTTTGCAAATATATACCAATTCATATTTCCATTAGTATACTCTTACGAATCAGAATTTATGTATATAGTTGAAACAAGTTCTTGATGCCCTTTTTTGCATTAATTCTGGAAAAGTTCACTCTATTATTCATCGCAAGTGTTATCTGTGTATTGTATTACGTTGTTTACGAATCTCGAGAGGATTGTTTCAACATGAACTTCATGAAAGCAAAATTGGTCAATGTTTAAACGATGATGTAACTATTATTACCCTACAAAGGAAATAAAATGCTACTTATACAATGTAGTCAAAGTGGATTGAAATTTGTGTTCTGAGAGATCCTTCGTAGTGTACCACTGCAGCCCTGACAAAATTTATATCGCTACCATGATAAATGAATCGTTCCAAACGTGCATAGAAATATGAAACTTGTCACTGAACAAACATGGTTGACAAGTGATTTTGGTGCATGACAACAGCTGTAATGGAGGACACAAATGATAATAGAATTTAAATGAATGTGTCACCGTCAGACTATCACATGTTTTACTCCATGAAACACTCATTGTTTATTGAGTGATTCTAACGAATTCAAGACTTCAACAAATTTATCAGGGCATTATTTGAATTAAAAAAAAAATTGTTCTTTTATGCGGAAATGTGGTTATATATATATATATATATATATATATATATATATATATATATATATATATATATAATCCGCAGACAGCTATCTCCCTAGTGTGGCTATAGTCTATCCAATATCCCTTTCAGTACCTCGAGGTAGGACTGAAACTTTCACCTCAGATCTAAGGGCTGACGTGTCACTCCCGCGAAACTGGACGGTCAGTAGGACTGAATTAAGCGATAAATTCACTCATGCACAATTTTCCATCCACCATATTGCTCCGTTCAAAAGTTGGAAGAGCATTGCTATTGTAGCTTATGATATATATATATATATATATATATATATATATATATATATATATATATATATATATATATATATATAATTTGAACAAGTGATATGGCTGGTTAAGGTGGAGCTTGCTATGGGTCTGAGTGACTTTGAAGTTCCCAGTATTGGATGTATCTGAGGGGTTAGATCTAGATGTGAGGTTATTGTTAGAAGGAGTTTTATGAATTAGAGATCCGTATGATTAGGGTTATTAAGTTGAGTGTTAAGTCCAGCCTATTAGAGGGAAAGCTTTGAGTTTGTTGATCCACATATCTTCTTGTCTTTACTTATGTCCATGGGAGTATTTTTTTTCTTTTTTTTTTTCAATGATAGTAAAGCGTCTGTGGCAAAAATGTGACCGGGTGTGCAAAAGTGTAGTTCTAGAGGAAGTGGATAGCGATTGTTTCGTAATTTAATTCTGTGTCTGTAATCGTTCAGTCTAATGTTAAATTGCCACTCTGACTTGCCTATGTATTGTAACAAGCGTCTTTAGCACTCTAGAAGGTAAATAATGTTCTTGCTACGACAGTTAGTGCTATCGTATATACGTAGTAACTCTCTTTGCTGGCACTACTTATGAAAGTGTCAGTGTATTGAAGGAGGTTGCAACATAGACTATTTCTATTGTCGCATGGTTTACAGAATTTAGTGGTTCTAGGGATTTTGTTGTATGAAACTTTACTATTTATAATATTGTTGCTGCTAATCATGTATAAATATTTAGGGTCTGGAGTAAGCGATGACACATGGGTCTGTTCATATTTCTGTTAGATCTATTTTAAGGATGGGGATGTTCCATCTCCAATTCATGATGTGCGCTAAGGATGGGAGTGTGTTGTTGAAGGAGGTTGTAAGTGGTATCCAGTCAGCTTTACTATTGCTGGAAAGCTTAAAGCTTTCATCCCTGGGTATTCTGGTTGCTTTTTTTATTTCGCTTTTTTTTAACGTCTGGTGAATATTCTCGTTGAGTGAAATGTTGTACTAGGTTATGGTTGTGTCGGTTGAGTTCACTCTCTGTTGGGCAAATTCTTTTTGTTCTAAGGGCTTGTGGAAATTGTTAGTTTCTTTTCAGGTGTTGGAAATGGGCTAACATAGAGTGGAGGTAATTGTGGGTGTCTGTCGGTTTAGTGTAGAGGGTAGTTTGGAAGTTTCTGTTATTGTCTATGTATATGCAGGTGTCTAGGAAGGCTATGGAGTCAGTGGATGTCATAAAATCAAACTTAACTAAATTGTGTGTAGAGTTTATATGTGTGAAAAAATAATCTCATTTGGCTTCATCTCCTATGTATATGAGAAAAATGTTGTCTATATATCTGCCATAAAAAATGATGTCGTTGCATATCTCAGGGTAAATCTGGGTGATGGTAGAGTCAGGTTCAACATCAAACCAATAACTTCTAAAAGTACACACACTTATATATATGTATATATATACGCAAACATACACACACACACGCACACACACACACACACACACATATATATATATATATATATATATATATATATATATATATATATATATATATAGATAGATAGATAGATAGATAGATAGATAGTTGGATAGATAGATAACGCATTATTTACTCAATTTATAACCAAGAACGGGATCAAATGAAAAATAATTTTGGGTACACATTCTTGTAAATATCATAAATATACAGGTGTGTGTTTGTGTGTGTGTGTGTGCGTGTGTGTGATTGTGTGTTTGAGTGTGTATCAGAAAATGGCTATATATGGTGCAACGGAATGATTATGAATTGTGTTATATAATATAGAGAATTATTTCAAACAATCTTCCGTCATCATACAGTTGATGTATCACTCGCCCTAGATATGGTAAATAAAATAGACAATTGGAGAAAATCGGGCTGCTGCAAATATTGGACCTGCCACTGATAGAGTAACCGTTTTGATGTAACCATGCTCTTATCATCGAGCTAAAAATCGGCTGCAGGTAATGCTGAGGCCAAACTGCTTTCAACCCTAATTCTCATTTCGTTTATTGTTGGTCAATTCGCTTTCTCAACGCGACAATTATATATTAAGAAATGGATGTATACGATCTGACAGAACGTTGTATTAGACTGAAACTTTTATATGAAATGTTCTCTCATGGTTACATTGATAATTTATCCAAGTGCCCAGACAACGTAAATAGAATAATCAATCAAACTTTCAAGCAGCTACCCTTTCGGTCGAAGGTTCAATTCTTGTAGCCGTCCGATTTTCTTTCATTGATTATTCTATTTAACTTTTGATTTAAAACTAAGTTATATTAAATGAAAACTCATTTGATATGATTTCCTGTCAACACATACTCAGCCTAGACAACGTAGATAGAAGAAACAATTGGAGAAAATGGCGACGTTGCAGTAAACAGTTATTTGGGCCTTTGCATCACCAGCAGCTGTTTAACTCAATGGTATGGGCATCGCATTGTTGAAGCTGCTACCCTATCGGTTGCTGCCCCATTTTCTTCAATGGCTTATTCTATTTGCGTTTTCAAGTTTGAGTACAAGGATAACTATCCAATAATAATGTATGTGCAGGCGACATTGCTTCTCCTTCTTGAGAAAAAAAAGGTGAAAATACAGCCTCAGGTTTTCGTTGCAGATATCCGTTGTAGGGGCAGCTCCTCCATATTTATCCATATCTATCTATCTCTGATGTATGCCTTCCCAACATCGGGGATTCCCATTTATAATACCACCATCACAGTTTTATTGTACAGCGGACGCTCAAAATGTCTCCATATAGAGTAACGGTAATTGCTTTTTCACTTTAAGCCATTTCATCTAACAAAAGGTTCTTCTAGAAATGCTTCACTTTTTGAAAGCTGAAGAAACTTATCCATCTATCTATCTATCTATCTATCTATCTATATATATATATATATATATATATATATATATATATATATATATATATATATATATAATCGAAACTCACTTGATTAATCTAAAGTAATCTTACCTTAGCATCAATTATTTATTTAGCATTCCATATCATTTGATATTTACTCAATCAGATAAGATTTGCACTTTGGCTGTATTATCAGATATTGCATTATCACATGAGATGAAGTGTTGATTCATGTCCTAACAAATGGATGAAGTACCTATCAATTTGCTATACGTTTGAATGACTTAACATGGTCTGAGAGAAGCTCAGGAGGGTTTCGGTCTCATTTAAAAACTGGAAGATGTAAATACAAACCTATATTCATGATGATATTTTTAAAAAATGACGTCTAATTTAGATGCTTGTCAACGGAATGCAGTATCAACTTTTGCCATTTATCCTCGTGGGCAGTCACCTCTGTAGGTAAGAGTACAAACAATACAGAATAAACTATTCCTAAAGAGGCAGTGAATACTATCTGTTGCAGTCAGTTATTTACCAAAGACTCGAATGATTAATACCGTAATGTGTGAAACCAGATGTATACAACATGATTTTAGATCTACCTAAATGCATTTCCTTATATGCATATACACAAAATCCTATTTCTTGGTATCTCTCGCTTAATTCAATTAACTAAATTTACCATCAACCTTATGAATAGATTTACTGAACTAAACACATAATTACAAAAATACAATAGAATTCCAATCTTACTCTATAGTATACTTCAGTATATGCAGAGGCACCACAAATAAACATCGGGGGCGATGACTTTCATCACTCAGGATATAGAACTTTGAGAGCTATGCTATAGAGTGCTTCGGGGTTGATATCTTATGTTGAATGAAATCGCAGAATACATAATCATTTCGACTTGGTATCCATATCTAAAGAAAATATAAATATTTTTTTTTCATTATAGCCTTAACTTTCGAATCTTACGACCTAATAATAACCACATTCTGTCTCCAAAATCCAGACAGGGAATACATTAAATTTTACATATTGGCATAGGATATCCAACATTTTCTCAAACAGATCAATACATGAATTGATCGAAAAATATACATCTTTTTTTTTCTTTCACTGAGCATGTGTTTACTGCACATACGCGTAATTACCCTCACTCGCACAGGCATTTATAAAAAACTCATTTTTATGCTAGAATATACCTTTATCTACACATGTATATATCATTATAATTTGTAAAATGTTCTGTGTTGTTACGTTTTATCAAAATCAATAATTTCTGAACGATTCGATTTTCAATAGTTTGAATACATCACATAACTATTTTTCTTTTGCAGATATGATTTTAATTGATCCATTTTTATCCACAAGCACACGTGTTATACAATACAAGCAACCGAGAAATTTGTGCATGTGGGGTTTGTACCGACATTTTGTGAAAATCTTTCTCTGCTGACATAGCTACCTTAAATATCAAGAGATGGCCGATTGCTTTCTTTCAATGAATTGTTTCGTAATTTTGCTTAAACTGATATATCTTTTTATTCACTGGAAAAAACTTGCTGAAAATGGAGGTAATGAATTTGCAGCAGCTAAATATATCTCGCCACGGTCAGTGGTTATAAGAGCCAATTTAAAAAGAAAAAAAAAAGGGTCCATAAGATGAGAACGTTCGTCCGAAATCGAAATCACATTCTCCGACGTTGATAGAAACCCTATTTGCAGATTGTGTTCTTCAAGTTGATAACCGTTGGGCCAATTGGAATATTTGTCGCATGTCCAACGACAATCTTAGCCTAACGACAATGCGAACGTATTACATTCTATTCGACATTCATTTGAACTTTATTGCCAAAGTGGAATTTCCTTTACCACATTTGATTCGCCAGTGGGATATGTTAATTCAGAAGAATTGGCTAATGAATCAAATTGGCTATTTGATGACTAAAGTAATTTACAAATGTCCCCGAGAAGGAAAATCGTCCCATGCTCTCAATCGACCCAACCTTCTCAGTTATCGTCGCGTTTTTGAACAGCGTCTCTAGGTCTGAACCGTCGAAATTCAAGGTGTTTGTATCTCTTCGGTAATTATTGCCTTGTAAGCGATTATAATTTAATAGCCAACTCAAGACCACGGTAATCTGCCCATAAAGCCATCAGCAGTGCAAAATTAACTAGCTTTATCTAATTGAACTCATTTGTTCTGCGCTGGTTCCAATCAAACCGAAACACTAATGCATTTATCGTCTCAACTATCAAAGGCAAGGCATGATTCGGATTTGATTATACCTGTGTGATCATGTCAGTCTTCATCCTTTCTCGTTCGTTTGATCTATGCAGTGGCGTCCGACAGGTCAGCGCAAATGTCCAGTAATATTGACTCGTCCATTGTTTGTTAGGTAAAAGGGGGTGTTAGTTGAAATTCTAAATCTTGTACACTTCACAATTCTGGGTTTCCAGAGATATGTAAAATAAAACACTTTTTTTTTCAAGTAATATGGTCGTTAATTGATATGGGAAAGCTTAAAGAGGTTGCTGGTAAAATCAAAATCGACATTAAAACTGAAAGAAACAAAAGGGTTCTGAAGACAAAGATATGTCCTGACAGGATCAGAGAGCACGTCACTGATTTCAGATTTCAAAAAATTAAGGCTTTCTTGAATAGTGGCGGTGGCATATAGGACAAAAGAAAAGAAAAGACCAGATGGAAACACGAAAGTTGTGAAACTGGATCGTATTCATTCCCGTCCCATGTTTCAAGAGATTGATTTATCTCTTGTCAAACGAAAAATGGACGAAAGAGATAGGATTCGGCAAAAAGGAAAGGGTTGGAATAAAGGGTGTGGGTGGAACAAAGTTAGTATAAGTTTGCTGTTTCTACATTGGAAAATGCTGCGTGAATATTAGTGTGGGTAATCTACGATTTTAGAACAGTGCAAGTAGCGTAATTCTTTTATTCGCTTGAATTTTCAAGATGCATTGTACTAACGTATTGCTGCAGCATTCCCATTTTCTTCAATTGTTTATCCTACTTACGCAGTCTAGTTCGAGTGATACATTAACTGTGTAACAACGAAAGATCGTTTTAAATAACAGATTCTATGTAATATAACACAATTTATAATCATTCTGTTGGATCATATATATTCATCTCTCTCTCTCTTTCTCAATATATATATATATATATATATATATATATATATATATATATATATATATATATATATATATATATATATATATATATAGTTTTCAAGAGAGTCCGTGACATTTATTTTATTTGATCAGTATTGGGAAAAATGACCCTTTTTAGGCCATTTATTAACAAGTACTTTCTAATTCATTTCAAGTGTATGCAAGAATTAGGTATCAGTTGAACTTGGTGTATTATACTTCTTTGCCATCAACATAAAAGTTTTAATGATAACATTAGGAAAATCTGTTGAAAGTTGTCAATTGCAGATTGACCTAATCCCGAATATGGTCATACCTTATCTTCATATTACGATTAAAATAAATGATTGAAAATTGTATAATATCTAATTAAGTTTTAATGCGAAACATTATATAGATTAAACGACGAATATCAATTTCGGGATATGCTGTGTTAAAATAATGTGTATGTAAATGATAATCAATCATTTGACCTGAGAAATTATATCATTTAAATACATGCAGGTTCATTAAACTTTTGTTGGAATTATGTGACCTCATTTTTTACCTCAAAACAAATTTGACGTTATCCCTGTTCCCAACATCATGTCCAAGTAACTACATTTTATGATATCATATCAAACACTTTCATTCTTTAATTGTGATTTAAGTGAATGCTTGGAACACATTACGAAGGAGGAAGCTCCAAAAGAAGATACTAGTTCACCATCTAAATCAGCTACTCAGCTGAGGTAGGATGAGGTCATGTTTTGTTTGAGATGAAGCTAAGGTCACGTGAGGTCAACAATGGTTTTAATCCTTCCTGTACAGAAAACTAAAATGAATGCAAAATCCAAAATACACACGAACATGTATCACTGTTCACATGTTTCCTGGTCGGGTTTTGTAATACATTGAGGTTAGTTTTAAAAAGAGTATAAAATACTTATGAGAGTACTGTGAGTAGATATAGAGCGTTGAAGTCAGCACAGATGGGAAACAGTGAAAATTTTATCTATGTCTACTCGGTTCAAATAATTAGCACTAAAATACTATAGCGATTATTGTTTTGTTTTTCCCCGTATGCCAAAGTTTACAAAGTCACTTCATATGCAACCATAAAAGTTATCGAAAACTTTGGCATATTTGCCTAATGAATACTACAAGTTTTTTTATAAACAGTCCAAACAGTTATATAGCTTCAAAGTTACGAATTTTCAAATGGATATTTCGTTTTTGCTGATTGTGTCTTAAGCAAGAACTAGATTACAAATACTTTACTACTGAAAGGTATGTATAGAATAATGATATCAAATACTTTTACATTACATATACTGATCGATTGAAAACGACGACTTCCATCGGAAAAGTGATTCCTGCAAATGAATAATTGACAAAGTTTTGCTTTGGTGCTGATATTAGTACAGGACGGCGACTCGAGAGAATCTCTGTCTATTACGTTTTATGATTTATGTATTTTCTCAAAGCATCTGCTCTTCATGCGACCGGACATTGACTTTTTGCCACAAATATCTATCAATAATTATCATTAGATGTTTACACACACACACACACACACACACACTTATATATGTATATATATATATATATATATATATATATATATATATATATATATATATATATATATATATGTATATATATAGTTTTTTTCGTATTTGTAGGGGATATATAGAGCTCATTATTTAGAGAAAGGATAATGATGTGTAAATTGCTATCATTCAATAAAACACTGCTTATAATTAATGATTCCATTATATGATTTGAACAATACAACTAGGCCTATTGATTCAATGTGATTGCATATAATCAAGTGTAGAGATATTGTGTATTTTTTTTTTTTTTGCTTGTTCTGTTCCCAACTTATTTCTATTTGTTTGCTCTACGTTTCCACTTTTTGTTTTTATAGTTTCTCTCTAAGTATGAGATCTGTCTTCCTTGTTCACAATTAGTCTGGGATTTATGTCTGCAGCGTGTAAAAACCGGGGAGAAACGAGAAGCGTAAGGGAAAAAAGAAAGAAAGAAGTAACGAAAGATATGGTTTTACCCTCAGGTGAACAAAAATTTATCAACAGATTTAGAAAAAATATTCAGGGAACGTATAAAGAAAATATTTGTCTCTACATTCAGCAAATCATACTCGACAAAAATCATGTAAATATCACTTACTAATGTACAGACAACATGGAAAGACGAACAAAAAAACATAACTAAATAATGTATACGACAGAAATCAATCTAAAATTAGGAATGCGTGCCCACTAAAAACGGAAAAGATGCCAAGCAAATATCATAATATACTAAGTCAAAGTAACAACTCAAAGCAACCAAAATAATAAGCATATATATATGGGGCTTATTGAGAATCCATCGAAAAAGAAGCATATACATGTGTTATAAAAAAAATCAATAGCAAAAAAAATCTCACACACCATCAGTACATGAGGAAAGTTGAGAAAAAAATAACAAAACCCGATCATTAAATGTGAAATAATCAAACCATCACATCCGTACAATAATTTAAAAAAAGTTTCCTATGCTTGGAAGAAAAAGTAATCATTACATAATTTTAACGATTGCCTTGTAAACCAACTACATTCTTTTTATATCACTTTCTTTGTCCCACACAATTATTTTTCTCACTCCTCCCTGTTCCTAATATTAAAACTCTACTAAGTAAATGCTTTGGATTTGAATATGAGAAAAAAAACCCGAGAACATCTATCAACCAAATATCAACTTTCGCTTTGCTTCTTTTATTCATAATCTTCTTCTTTTTCTTTTTTTTTGTATCTATTTATTTATTTCTTTTGTGAATATTGTTTTTTCAATTCTTTTTTTCTGGCCGTATATCCAAGCCCGAGGTTCTTCCTCTCTCCGTTCCTACCTTTTTATTCACTTTCTTTACTTTTACGTTCCGTTGCCTTTCCCCTCCCCTTTTCTTCCTTTTTACCAGTCTTTCACACGTAGATAACTATTGGAATTGTATTACGTCATTTGTTTACTAAGTGATGACAATGCATTCATGAAAGGGGAATAATATAAAGACACATATATATGTATATATATATATTTATATGTGTGTGTGTTTGTGTGTGTGTGCGTGTGTACAAATATAGGGGAAATATTCATTAGACAAATATAAAAAAATCACTCCTACAAACACAGTGTATCCCATATTCAGCAATAGCAACATCAATTACTCTACAGATAACATGGAAAGAATAATGAAAAAGCTCAATAGCAAAATAATGAATCGTACACAAATCTGCCAAAGTAACCTACGCAACTGTAGAAATAGGAATGAATGCCGACTCCGATAAAAATCAAAAACGAATAATGTAACAAGCTACATAAGAACTGAAGAAAACAATACATATATATATATATATATATATATATATATATATATATATATATATATATATATATATAGATAGATAGATAGATAGATAAATAGATAGATAGATAGAGAGAGAGAGGGAGAGAGAGAAGGGGAGAGAGCGAGAGAGAGAGAGATGACTTAAAGCCCATCGGAAACCTGGTATGTATATCATAGAATACCATTAAATAGCAAAGAAAACAAAATTTCCACCGCAAAAATAGCACACCCATACGATAATACAACTAGAAGATGTCTCCTTTGCTTGGAGGAAGATAGAGGACGAGTTATACTCTGGAGAGAACCTGAGGGATTCCCCATTAAAATCATCTCAATCTTTCGTATTATTATTATTATTATTATTATTATTATTATTATTATTATTATTACTACTACTACTACTACTACTACTACTACTACCAACAACAATCACTTCCACAGAATCCTAATCTAACAAAAGTTACGTAGACGAAGAGCGGAGACAGAAGAGGACAGAATAGAGTAAGACGGGAAGATGAATCATATGAACGAGAGAGGAAGATAAAGGAAAGATGATGACGTTATGTACGTAGTTCAAGCTTCAAAGAAGACAGAGAGAGAAAGAAATGAAAAAAAGGGTGGAACATTAGATACACGAGCTGGATCGCCAATATTTCATCATTTGCGCTGAAGAATAATTGACTACCCTGATTGACGCACACTGTTTTATTTTAACCAAATTTGTAAAAATTCAATGAAATATCTTTTAGTCTCACTTATTCATATTTTAGGCTGCTGCTTTGATATATTGATGCTCTTTACATTGAGCTAAAGAGTCTGGTTGGAAGGCAAAGGCACAAATACCTGTTTCATCTCCACGTCCTTATCTTTTTGTTTATTCACTACCCGTACCTGCATCATTGTTTCTTGATTTCTTGCAGACAATTATGTCATTAAGAGATGTTTATGTAATCCGATAGAATAATTACGAATGCATTATATCATGTGAAATTCTACATGAAATGATATCCTGTTATTTCACACGGAAGTGTCTCATAGTCTAGATAGAATGATTTCTTTGTTAACCTGTTGGATTATATAACCATTACTAAATAACAATTATCGACGTTGAGAAAAAGTCCTCTCTCAGATACATGCTGATCTTCCCTGGAGCTATCCCTACCATTTCTCATTACATGGCTCTCTGTGCGATTCCAGGTTGCTCCTCGGATCATTTTATGAATTCCCACGTTTCAAATCCGAGCATCAAAGCTGGTATCATAAATTTGCGGGATGCTTTACAAAAATTAGCATGGTACTCTAAATATCTTAATTCATATTAGACAATTTCTAGCTGAGCGAGCTGTTTCCAGTTTAATAACTTGTCTCAGGTAAATTAATTTATCATCCTCTTATAGAGCTTGGCCCTCTATCTTTATGGACTTTATGGGGACTTTGTCTTTGAACATTACTTTTGTCTTTATTCTGTTCATCTTTAAGCCGACTTTCTTTTTTTTTTGCAATTTGTTTCCTGATTCTTCTGACACTATGGAAACATCATTGGCTTTTCTCAAGTTGTTTGAATAATCTCTGTCTATGTTGATTCCCATCCCCTCCCGGTCATTTTCTAAAAGATGCTTTTATGGCTCACTGTAATTGAATTTAATTAGTTGACGGTTTGATTTTCAATCAGAACTTATCATTTTCTGCGATCCATACCGTCATTTTATTTACTCATCACCGAATGGAACTTGGCCTTAGTGTAACTCCCTTCAAACAACGAAGAGCATAAGCTCCAGTTAAGTTGAATACCATTTTTTAATCGTTTGATTTGGAGTATTTTAGGGGACTGTCTTGAGGGGGGGGGGACCAACCGGACTGCCAAAAATCAACCATAAAGTACCCAACAGAAGTGATGGCCTCGATGTACATCTCAGGCAACAAAACGATTAGAGATCGTCAGTGACATCATGAACCAAACAGAATAGCACAAAATCATAGACATCGACTGTTGAATATTGAACAGTGGGTGTGATATGGAATGCTTTATTACGCTCTTGTCAGGATAAGTCATTGACATGCCTCAACTGAAAAATTAGATACATAATTCAGCATTTAAAATTGAATGATTCAAGACATGTAGATTGGGATGTCTCTTTTGATTTTATAAAAAGTCAACGCTGGTGAAAAGTAGACATTCTAGATTATTTGGATAAAAAAATGGATTTGATTTTGTCATTTGCCATGTAGAGATAAAAATGTTGAACCAAATGTTGAGATATGATTTAGCTATTAAAAATTAAATCGATG
The DNA here is from genome assembly GCA_963457665.1 of Thysanoteuthis rhombus. Classification (NCBI taxonomy): domain Eukaryota; kingdom Metazoa; phylum Mollusca; class Cephalopoda; order Oegopsida; family Thysanoteuthidae; genus Thysanoteuthis; species Thysanoteuthis major. Next base: position 53,272,868 of record OY735201.1, on the reverse strand, counting down.
ACAGAAAAATTCAATAACAAATAAATTAATTGATCGGCTACATAGAGATCACATCGGCAGGATGACACAACATCACGTGATTTGTACACCTAACCAGGACAACACGGAACCAGATATGTATTCGTGATAGATGAATTCAAAATGATAATTAGGTTTACTTTTTTCCCCTTTTCAAAGATTTGATGTATTAGCAAATCTATACCTTCTAAAATTTCCAAGAGCATAGAAATCCAAAAGGTTAATGTTGCTAATTGTATAGTCACCAATTCAGTTGCCCTTTAAGACTTTCAAAATGGCGGCCATGAAATACATAATACAAGCTATTTGCCTGCCTTCTCATGAATTTTTGTTCAGATACTCTGCAGATTAGAAAAACAATTTCACAATGGTCACCATGATACGTAATTCGCGCTATCTCAGCTCCTGGCCATTCTACAAACGTAAGTAATTCTATTGTATATTTTGTAGGTCAAAGAATTTTTTTAAAAAATTGAAATGATTTTCTTGATTATAGAAATTAGGTAATGGAATGTGAAACGATTAGTTTTACATTTGCAATGTAACTTCATTACATAATCACTAAAAAGGAAGTACTGTAACACTTGCCTTCCTAGAAACTTTGGCTTCCCCATTATACTAATTTTTGCTATGAGACATTGAAATACGTTTGAAAAAAAATGGTGATTACTTGCAAACGCAAAATATATAACCATGACAATTTCTGGACAAATCTCTGAATTTTACAAATCAAATTTATCCTAATTTTGGACAACCAGATTGGTAAATCTTGTTGGTGGTTATAGCTTCTCATGATTCAAATGATACCCAAATGTTAACGGAATATATACACAGCAAGATATGCTGTCTACTACATAACTCTGCAAAATGCTCAATTGAAGAGACACCGAGTCCCTTTTGATTATTCAATGGAGAAAATGTTATCCCTGCTGTCACTCGACTGAAAGTTATTGGCACCACGGAACAGACTGCTTCCGAATGAAATCAATGGATTCATGTATAGCTTTCACAAGAAAAATATGCAACACGTGTAAGAACAAATAGTTTATGCTTTCGAAAAACACTTCTGAAATGATTAGATATGCTACATTCAGAGAAAACTAAAAGCTGCCCCCAAATGACAGATGAGGATGACTCCAATTGAAGAATAGATGAGCATGATATATCTCCTCCTGGCTTGCTATGATAATTTTCTCTTATGATTTTGGATCTAATCGTAATCAAATTTCGAATTCTACTTACATTGAATAAATGCTAATTACTGAAATTTCTCCTCTGGCCTCAGTTTGAAAACACAAAAGAAGAGCATCTAATTGAAAATTTATATAAATTATATAAATCAATATATACACAAGCATCCAGAAGTACATAAGTATTATAAAGGATATGCTATTACATCAAGATACTTTACATTAAGATATGGTACAAGATGATGCAATGATTTTGAACCTGAAACAGATGACGTTATTGATATCATAGGGGAACTTTTTACTCCCTGGGGAGATCAGTGCCTTCTGTCAAGGATCCATCTCCAGCGATACTTTGATCAACTAAGTTTAGATTCAGAACGGTATTTAAGCGTGTAGTTCAATCAATTACTGATAAGTGTAATGACAGATCTTTTTCTCATCAGCAGCTACAAGATTAATAGACTAAACTGAATATCATTCCAGTTGATAATGACAATAATGATCTAATTAACACATGCTAGAATCACTTTTTTGAATTGATTTGTTTCATGAATTTGCTAGTATCCTGGATAAGAATATTGGAAAAGGCAAGGATGTTCTCAGCAATTTTATGAATCGAAAAAACAGCAACTGCAAGTGATGCAAAACTGCAGTCGAAAGTTTCCCAAAGTAGGAACAGAAATCAGGAGGTACTAACAACTACAAATCATCGTGTGACAATTTTACCTTTTCAGATTACACTCCACGAGAATGCTCAATCTTTTCACTCGATCCATTGAAAAACTGACCTCCCCGCTTATTTGCAACCCACTGAGAACACACAATTTTTAGCGGCTACCTATCATGATGAATAGGCAGTAGAAATGAAATTAAGTCCATCTGCCATCACTCAGATAAATATCCTTCCTGGTTGCAGCCAGAATCCCAAACTTCCATCTCCTGGAACATAAATTCCATTAAGAGATAGCCCATGTATGCAAATATTTGAGCCAGTAGACAGAGATGGGAAAGCTTACCTGAAAGGGGAAGTAATATTTAGAGTTGTGCGTTTCTGAATCTATTTCAGATTGCTGAATGGGATGTAATGCCTCAAGGCTTACATTCTTTGGTGAGGGCGAAATTGAATTTGAATTACTTACAAGACATTGTCTCTTCTTGCATAATGGATGACTTGTTACTTATCAAACATTCATGCATTGGTTGTTTAACCGATAAGGCCGACAGATACTGCTAAAAACAAAGTCCTGCTAAATGAAAGACAGATTTTTCGTCTGAAAACAAAAAGCCTGAATTTAGAGCTTACTTATCAAATATTGTAACAATACCTAGGTATACAAAGGAGCTTAGAAAAAATTCGAGTAAACAAGGCTATACACGACTGCCAATAAAAGAAAAGTTGAAAAAGTCACCGTGGAATACGACTTTAAAAGTATGTAGCTTCAGACGTCGAATCAGATGATAAATCACCACAATACTGGCCTCCTGAAGGGTTTGTCCCCATTATTGAGCAACACTATTGCAGTATATAGAACATGAGTAATACTGTTTTATATCAACGGTCATCATAATGCGACCAATGTAAACAGCAGGAAGCATTTGTCCATTAGAGGTCCACACACAGTAGTTTATCTTTCTGCTTTTTGATATGAGTTTATTTTGAAATCTACGGGGATATTTATCACAATTAAATGACTACTTTGGTACATGTGAGAATAAGGAAGTGGTGGAATACTTCATTTGATTGCCAACTATGTAATTTCCCACATACGCATTCAGATGAATGTGGTTTGCACAAAAGTGCCACATCATTAGAAGCAAAAGACAAACTATTGCAAACTTGTGATATACATGTGAGTGGTTGAAGATAATCGAAGACTCCGGGGATCATTTTCAGAAGAATCTGGTCTATACTCATCTTTTGTAAACAAAGAATACTCTGATGCTTTTCTTGGCCCACCTATTGAGGACAATATTGACCCTCCCAAGGATGAAGAAAGATATGCAAAAGAATCAGAAGTTAACGCTTTTATCAGAACGTTGATAAAGTCCTGCTTTGCAGTATTCATATACCATTCTGATACCTTTCGAGATTACAGAGATGACACTAAACATTCCAAAGTTCAGACGGCAGGGACAACACATTTACCTATTCAGTCAATCCCTATAAACAAATGTTACTATTTTGTTCTGTGATCAGATTAAACATACAATGATTCCTACGCCATAACTGTACCATCATTCACCTGACTTTTGAGAGTTTTTTTACATTTAGAATATTTTCCAAAGTAATTTTTCAATCTGATCTGAATAAGTTTTGAATTCTTGGTGAAATAATAGAAAATGTGACCGTCATAGATTTGATAAACATCCAACAATGGAGAACTCTCCCAATGAGCAATCAATGTTAGCATATAAGTGTTCACTAACATGAGTATTGATAATCTCAAAACAATGCTGGACAAACTCATTAAAAAGTAGTAAATGTCCTTCCTATGTGAGAAAAAATGATTAAGCACAAATGAAAAAGAGTGGAAATAAGAATACAGCAGGGGATGTTTTCGTTGAAAAAAACGTTCTTGATGCTGATTGTGAAGACCAGTTAACAAGACATTTCTCAATAAACCAAACAAGAAAAAATTGAATATAACACCATAGCAGAACAGAAGCCATTTTATACCAAATTTCAAGATGTTGGGTTGGTACTATTTGACAGGGTCAGTATGATGGGAGCTGAAATCTTAGCAAAAATCATTCGAACAAAATGAAGTGAGAACAATAATGATGAACAGCCTGCTTTTGGTGGAATGGTGATAATCCTTTGTGGTTATTGTGAACAGCTTATTCCAGTCATGCAACACACTTCGATGGGTGATCATTTGAAGTCCCTGAATAGTATTCCTGAATGAATTGAGTCATTTTCTAACAGAGGAAAAGCCTTATTTGTCCCAAGTAAGCAACATTGTCAGGTCGGTAGGAAAAATACATGTGTCAAAAGTTTCATTACAGAAAATTCTCATCAGATTATTCACTCATTCTGGCCAGTGATTATAGCCATCTTTTGCTACAAGGCATAGCAAAGTATAGTTACACCAAATAAACAAGCTAGATATTTAAAGCTAAAAAAGCTATTATTAACAACCTCCAAACATTGAAGTAAGATTTTCTCGCTAGGATATTATTGAATCTAAAACTAATGATAGAGCAGTGGCCGAAGCAAACACTTTTACATGATTTAAGTCGACAGAATATATCACAATCGGCAGCGTAGTTGTGCTAACTAAGAATATCTGGTTTGAAGCAGGGCTGATCGATGGAGCCTAAGGCCTAGTAATGGATGTTGTTTTGGGAACAAATTATGATTTACCCGATTATGTTTTCATAAATTGTGATGATACGATCTAGTCCAGCCATGTTTGGCCATAAAGTTCAGGGGCTCAGCCTATACCGTAGAGTGGTTTGGGGATATCCATTAGTTGCCAGCAAACTTATAAATAACCTAATGGATATAGGGGGCCAAAATTACTGCTTGTTAACCAGAGTTCCAGGTATAGGCAAAGTGGCTTTACTAGTCTACCAGATGATACAAGACACATGGAATTATATATTGAAAATGAAAATCTAGATTATTATCGACAGCTCCCAAAATTTGATCGGAAATACTTACAAAGTTTCACAGTGAAGGACAATTTAGTTGCAGTTACTTTAATGACTCCCATTAATTTTGCTTCTTTGAAACTCCCGTACATCTGATGCTAATGAAAAAAAAAAGAAAATCAACGAATAAGCCACCAGAACAATTAATGTTCGGGAAAAAATCAGCCTACATTAAATGGTTGAAGATATTGGAAGTAAGAATAAGGTCATTATCGAACGTATTATAAGAAAAAATATGAAATCGTGTAAGGTAAATGGCCAGGATATTAGAATTGAAGGAATTACAACAACTATCATATATGCATGTATACAGAGAGTTAGATGAATGAATTTAATTCCAACACCAGGGTAAATCAGATATTCAGATATGGGTTGAGACTCAAATCCAGAACAATCTTTTTTTATGAACAAAGATATATTAAACAATGTATCATAATTTGACTCTATAAACATTGAATTTACGTACAGATATGATAATGGAATTGTGATACAATGATTCTTTTCAAATTCGCTGTCTAAAACAACTTGAACAGCTGTTGCACAGTATGCTTCTTTCAATTTTTTTCTTGTACATGATGCAAATCCTTTAGAGCTATGAGTTATTGATTTATGAATCAAGAAAGTAGCCCTTTTAGTTTTCAGGTTGAACAGTAAGTTATGAACAAATGATGTATTCAGTCAATATTGTTCAGGAATATGTTTTATCAGATCTTTGTCATTGTCTTTAGGCAGAGATTTTCAGGCTGATTGGAGTCCGGCATCACATCCTAAGAATAGATGAGCTGACACACCAGTAAATCAAGAATATGGTAGAGCTTGTTCCGGCTATTATTGTAAATAGATGATACATGAAATATTATGTAAGTTGATGTAGCATGAGAAACAGTATAAGTAACAAAATCATCGACAATTCTTCTTGAATTAGTCTAAAAAATAAAACTTTCAGTATGTGGTTGAATTGCACGATAGTATACAGGATATTATGTAAATGTTCGATTGAGAATTTATCCATGGAAATATCATCAAATTCACTTTCAACTTGATTCATAATCTTGCAAGAGAGCATGATGACTAACAAAAGGTGATGTTCAAACAGCATCGTGTGTAACATGCGTGGTTTGTGTGAACTCTTCTAATGCCAAAAACTTTGGGGTAGTCGCCCAAATTCAATCCTTATTTTACTTCCGTATTTCTTGATAATAGAAATGTGCATTTTGAAAAATTCTGTTGTATTTTTACTTCGTATTGAGCTGAACACAATCTCATCCATGACAGCCGTCTTATTTTATGCCACAGAATATCAAAGCGGATATCAGGAAATGACTATCACGTACATCCACCGAACGTCAATACTTCATCCCAAGGTCGAAGTGAGGGCAAAAGATCTGATGATTTCCCGCTTGTTTCGAGTCGATTAGCATTTTGCGAAATCGGGCATACTATTGCAGGGAAAAGGCATACAAGGAAGAAGGTGTACATTGAGTAAGATAGATCGATATAAGCAAATACGAAAAGGAAATAATGTGTACAGAAAAAAAACAACTCTTCACTCAAAACTGATTAGGACTCACCATCTTCAATCGCATAAAAATGGTGAGTATCATCAGAGATTGAAGAACTCTAAAATTCTTTTAAAGAATCATGACGCAGATCTTTATGAAGTGTACGTGTCAAATTCGTATAATTAGTATAAGCATTTCGAGAGTGAAAAGCACCGATTTAAGAAAAAAATTATCATGATGGATTGCCAATGGTTACTTCAATTCTGAAAAAGGAACAATGACGTTATAATCATTCCATTAACTACAGTTCCACGAGCGCGTCCGATGTACAAGCTATCATTAACTTTTCCAACATATAATGCCAAATTGCACCTCTTAACGAGAACATTGCAATTAATCATTAATTCTTATGATTTTCAAAATTCATGTAAAAGGAAGAAACACGCCTGATAACACAGTGCAGGAAAATTGGCAGAAAAATAACGTACCAACGTAATACATACATACATACATACATACATACATACATACATACATACATGTGTGTGTGTGTGTGTGGGTGTGGGTGGGTGTGAATTTTTAATTGCATCATATTGCATAGAAACATATTTGAAATGATCCATCACCATTACACGGTTAATGTATCATCCAACCTAGACAACGTATATAGAATAAACGATTGAAGAAAATGGGGTGGCTGTAAGGAGCAAACTGATAAGGAAGCCTCTACGACGTTGCCAAACTCATACCATTGAGTTAAACAGATGCCGGTAATGCAGAGGCCCAAATACCTCTTCTCTCACCAAATTCTCATCTCGTTTATTCTCAGTCTATTCGCATATCCCAACACAACAGTTGGGCATTGAGAAATGGATATCTTTTCAGTTGAAAATAGATTAAACGACATTTTCCTTGGTAATTTACCGATTGGACATTTGCATAGTATCCTGTATACTATCAAAATCATTGTTCACATACTGATATTTCAATGTTTTTGATAAATTACAATTCTGTAACTTTTATTGTTTGTTTTGCTTCAACTTTTCTAATATGTATATATATATATATATATATATATATATATATATATATATATATATATATATATATATATATATATATATACATAAATATGTATCATCTTCCCTTCGATCCAATCTTATTTTGTATGAATTCCCTCGCTTTTTTTCAATTATGACGTCATGCAACTTTTTATGGGATCATAAAAATCTGTTTCCCCTCTGCCTTTCCTTGAAATAAGATTGAGAACACAGTTCAGCATTAAAGTTACATTGTAAATTGATTCCCTTTGTAAAACGCTTTCTCGGGAGACTGAAAATTGAACGCACGTAAAATTGAAAGGAAATGAATCTTCTCAGAGAACTATTTTATGCACGTAAGATTTTAAAGAAGCAACCTCACGTCATGCTCTCAATTACTAAATTCAAATAACCTTGAATTAGCCACTTTTTGATGTAAGGTCTTTTTTTCAAGACACTAAGATATTCTTATTCGCATAAAGAAGATCTAAATGATTATTCTTTCTTTCAAAAATGGAGGTATTTTAATTAAAACGTATATCATATAGATATAAATGCATCGATTCTGGTTGCTGTAAGGTCAAACTCTACTGATACTTCTATTTCAACAGAAGATAATGACATCACCTTTCGTATTATCAAAATGATAAATACATTAATAGATATATTTGACTTGTCAGTTTAGTCCAGTTTGTAAAAGGCCAGCCAGGCAATTATTTGGTCATGATTTAATATCACGGCATAGAAATGTTATTCTTATATCTTTGGCTTAATGTGTCGGGATAGAGAAGTGCTTTGTCTTTCAGATTAAGTCAGGACTGTTCTTGTATTTCTTCAATGGATAAACTGATTTAATTCAAAGTGCTGTTTGAAAAAATGTTTCTGCATCTTTTAACCCAGCTTTGTTTAAAATACGAGTTTAGTAGTTATGCTGTTGAACAATTGTTGTTTTGCTCGTACAAAAAAAAAAAATTCTGGAATTAATTTTGACCAGCATTTGCCTTAATCCTAACCCTCAGTTGCTTTATTTCTATGACAGTGATTAATCAAGGCAATCAGCAAAAAGAGGGATCTAGTGCTGGGAAGCATGTAGATCAAGTTACAAGCGAATTTCGCTGACATGTACAAAAGTACATGTACGGCAGATAGAAAATATATGCTGTTGATATTTTCAACAATGCTATGGAAAATATACAACTAAGAATTTACGCCATCATCATTTGCAGTAATTAATCATATTTATATAATAGTCTAGAGCATTTCTGAAAAACAATCGACATCTTACTACGCCACAAAAGGTTTTTTAACAGTGTAGTATCACGTGTGCTAAATGACGTACTAAAAGTCGACCTCAGTCTGACCTCAGGAAAAATATTATTTTCAAGGCACTTAATCTTCAGAATGACTCCCAGTCGCTAATCATTTATCTTAGACAATTTTTACAACAGTTTCTTGTAGTGTCAAGGAACTACCCTAGTCTCACCACTGATGTTCGCTAAATCTTTCAAATGACCATTATTCCTTCGTCATCTACCCTAATATTTTTTCCAGTCGCACCATGCTTCCCAGCACTAAATGTGTTAGAAAAATATATCTTTTTAACGGTATATTTCACTTTGCTCTTGATCCAAATGCATTTTTTGAGCTCTGGTCATCTCAAAAGTATTACAAAATGGATGGGCATTTGGAAGTTTAAATGTTGTTTTTCACCTTGTTTGATACCAAAACTAAACGCGTTTGAAGATTAAACCCAGTTGATAGGAGACTATCTTGAATTTGACCTCTCACAGTCGTCAGATTTCATATCTGATACACATCCACATCTGACAGTTTGTGGTATGATGAACACTGTGTAAGAAATTTCATGCATAATTTGTAAGGATTTTAGATTTTATCTGCTGTATTGATTGGAAAACATCCCAAAAGCCAGTGAAACCTCTTACTTCGTTCAACTGTTTTTCAATTCATTTAATTCCTTATATTTTCTGGATTGTTTAAATCCTTTCATATACGTTCTGTAATTATAAACCCTTAACTGAAACTGTCATCAAAACAGTCGACATATTTTTTTTTCCAGTTTTTAAAAGGATCTGGCTGACTTACTTGCTAGGTAAGTGTATGCCACGCATACAGACATCAACAATCGAGCTATTTATGCTGAACATGTAAACCTTACCTCTGTAAAACAATCCATAGGTTTTAGAAGGGAATTCAAATTCTTATTAGTTCGGTCTTTTAGTTTATTTATTGATCCTCTTTTTCCAAATTATTTTTTCTAATTGATCACCCCAACTACTACTTGACAGTTTCCATTGGGTAACTGATCAGACCTGTTTTCCTTCCGCTTCTAATCTTGATATTACAATAATCCTGAACTGGTAATATTTGTAAGCATCATGCAATCTTGAACGCTCGATTCTTGTTTTCAAAACGAATGTGGCGAGGTTTTTGAAGCCCAATGAATTGTTGATGCAATAATTGAGCTATTGAATATTCCAGACTCTGCTAACACGGCATGCGCAGAAGCAAAACGCCAGCCGAATGGGTGCTATTCTTAGCTCTGTTACCAGGACTAATATCTGCACCTTCTGTAAACTACGCCGTACAATATACTTGATGTGCTGAACCATTATGGAAATTGCCTGCTTTTTTGCAAAGTTTTGGAAACTGTTCATTTTCCTAATAAATGCGTTAGTACTCCTTTAAATTACTTATCCTGAAAAAATCTTTTAGATTTTGCAAGCAGTGACATTTGAAGCTTTTGAAATTGGAATTACTGAAATTGCAGTGAGAGTCAGATTCAAGCCATGAAGTTAAGTATAATGCTTATATTATATGATATTTCCCAATACTTTGATTGCATTCGTCAAGAAATGAGGACAATTTGGGAAGTGAACAGGTTAGGAGACGAATTGCTGATGGAGACATTGTGCCGGATTGTCTATATTGCATTCTATTTATTTAAGATTTTCAAAAAAGGATATGTTGCTACTATAGAAACGTGAGAAAACTTTCTGTTACGTGAAATCCCAAGACAGAATAACGAGTTCCTATCTATATTTTATATAGGAACATGAGTGCTACCTAAAATCTTGGATAATTTTGACAACACACGCAACACTGTAATACACTATTACTGCGCTACTCTTTGCGAGCAGTATTCTTGAGAAATCAAAATACGCTCATGAAAAAGACGCGTGAGACTAGCTTTTTAGATGAGTATTCATTTCATGATCTAGTTCCCCTAATTGTGTCCATATAGACTCAAAGAGAGCGTATATATACGCACACATACACAAGCAACTTGATCTCCCCCTCCCTCTATGTCCCTCGCATTATAAACATGTGTGTGCATGAGAGAGAGACAGACAGACAGACTGACAGACGGACAGAAGAATGGATGGAGAGACAACAGAATATTATTTTGGAAGGTCAATCAAAAAACAACCTTTACTGGCATCACACTATTGAAATCAAATCTAGCATTCTTATGGGGTTTTGATTTGAGGGCCCCTCAGAATCTGCATCCACCAACACTTGCAAATGGATGAAAGATATTTTGAGAAATATTTCGAATCTGTTCACTACCCATATCTTTCATACCAAAGGCATGATCCAAAAAGAATTGAATACACCGGACCTGTTCAGAAAACAAAGAGGGGACGTAAACCCAGAAAGGCACATCATATTACCCAACTTTCCGAATAACTATTAAGATCAGCAAAGATCTAAAAGAGTTTGGTAAATACTTTGTATCAAAAACATCAATCACCCTCATAATTATTCATAACACACACACACACACACACACACACACACACACACACACACACACATACACACACACACACTACCCAACAGCTTGGATCTGGCATCCTCACGGTACCTTGTTTTAATTTGCAACTTTATCCAAGTACAGGAGATAGCCAGATATCTCAAAAGGCGGATTCACAAGCACTAAAAGACTTCAATACAGGATAACTCCCTTAACGCTTTGGTTCAACATTTCAACTGAAAAGAAGCAAGAGAATATATCTCTAACAACTCATTCTGATGACAATAATAAACTTGATGCCGGCTGATATTTAACAAATACCTTTCTCTTTTTTTAAAAATTCTTTTTGGAAACTCTTAAGCCCTTTCCTTACCGCTACCACATGACCAGGACACTTTCATGATCCTCCCCACTCCCCAACCTACTAAAAAGGTTCTCAATCTCTTTGTATGCCCGGCTTACATTAAGACAAAAAACTTCGCCTCTAAAATAGAGTAATACAAAGACACACACGTCTGCACCTATACTCAACTATTTCTCTGTATAAATACACACACACATGCGCACAAACACACTTATATATATATATATATATATATATATATATATATATATATATATATATATATATATATATATATATATATATATATATATACATATATATATATATATGTATGTGTGTGTGTGTGTGTGTGTTTGTATTTCTGTGTGTGTGTAAAAACTCTTAAACATTGGACCAAATGTACCACCAATCAAGAAGATTCTTTTGGTAAATAATATTTATTTGTAAGACATGTGCTCAGTTGTTATAATAAACCATTAACCATTATTCCAAAACTGCACACATTTATTGCCTGATCCATATATATATATATATATATATATATATATATATATATATATATATATATATATATATATATATATATATATATATGTATATATATATATGGAGAGAGAGATAGAAACCGACAGACAGACGGACGGAGGAGAATGGACAGACAGGGAACGGAGAGAAAAAAAAGAGAGTTCTGCTGATCCACATATATTCAGATATATTGAGGGTGGATCACTGAATCCACAGCGTGACACAATTATTAGCTGAATTTGCATCCGAAATTTTCAGTGCATAATGTCCAAACTATGTGATGGATAGATAAGCAATTATTTAAAGCAGATTGTGTCTAAAAAATCAGTATTGTCCAAATAAGTACACCTGTATAAATCACAAGCGTGTTTTTCCACTCCAACAGTACACTTCCTATGCTTTCTTGTAAGATGGTCGTTGTTTTCTTTTTTGTTAGTTTTTTTCCATCCCGCTTGAGTTCATTCAAGAAATGCCTAATTGGATTTAAATCCGGTTACTTGCGAGGCCAATCGAGCTCTTTAACCTTTTTTCTCCTTCAGGCAATCTGTTGTCCTCTTGTGCTAGACTTGAGATATTTTTCCAAAGCAGTTAAGTGAAGGCAACTTGTTTTTTATTTGTTTTTTGTTGGTTTTTTTCTGAATATTTTGACGTACTCTTCCGCATTTATGATTCTCACGGTGAAATGCAGCTCACCAATGTTATTGCAGTTCATACAACCCCGAGCAAGATGTTTTAACCACTATGCTCAAATCTTGAAACCAAACACTTTTCTTTGAGCACCTTGCCGTAAAATTACCCAACTTGTCGGGTGCCATCAGAGCCAGATGAGTTGTCATTTGTTCAATCTAACTACAGTATCCCAAACCTTTGAATTTCTATCTTCATGTTTATGTTCAAACTTCATACAAATCTGTTTGTGTCTCGTTGTAAGAAGCAGTTTCCTACTCGACAGTCGGTCAGGTGAAGCTATTTTGTTCATGGCATGTTTGATTGTCATAATCGAAATATCCATGGTGCACATTTTTTCTTACTTCATTAACAACATCTGCAGGCGATTTTCTTGGTTCTCCGTCAACCTATTTTCTTATATAACGGATAGATCTTGGGATAAGCTTGCATAGTCAACACAGTCACTTTATTACACCTCCGTCTTTTTCACTATCCATAAGTGTTGTATAATTTTGGCAATTGTATCTCTGCAAAATATAAGTCAATTAGCGTTTTTAGGTATTCTTCCTTTGTTTTGTTATTGAAATTGAATAATGGGTTCGTTCAAATAAAAAGAGTGTTCTCTTCCGTTGGAACCATTTCTGAAATATGTATGTACGCTGGAAATCATGTCTTTATATGAATTATCAGATCATTGCAAGCACTATATGTATTAAAGTGTATTCAAATCATCTAAAAGGAAAGATAATTTTATATTCACATTATTTTGGATGGTTCTTTTTCTTGTCTCCTATCGCTTTCTCCGAGGGTTCCCACCTTTGCAACAAGGTGAGTTGTGAAGTAACATGAATCCATAATTATTTAATTATTCAGGAAATATATGAAAATCTGATATCTTTCTGAAACAATGCCTTCGTCATTTCATTTGTAATTACTTCTACTATCACTTGAATTATCCAAGGAATTATTTCATTCAATTTGTGACTCATAGATCATTAATTCTCTATTCCAAGTTTCGTTCTTTTGTAGGTTTTTTCTCGGCGACAGAAATAATTTCTGTTTAATTTCCCTGGTTGCAGAACTCTTGTCTTTTGATATTCAAGCCAACATACTGTTTCATCACATGGATCTATACACCAGTTTGAGTATCCAAAAGGAATCTTATGACTGCAAGACTTTTTAATTTCTCCACACATTCTATAGTACCCATGTCGATTTAAAAATACTGGTGTCTGAATAGTTCCATGTTTCCCTTTCTAATTCGTCCAGTCTTTTAGTATCGTCAAGATCAGTCCAAATACTCATGAAATGATGGTCGTATATAGCTTCATATTCCATAATTTGTTTTATAGAAATTCGTATTCGACGAGTTTCCACAACAATCATACCTTACGGCCCGGTCGTAGATCAGGTGATAATAAGATCCCTTAATAAATACTCCAATATTCTCGCCGGTATTCATGCTAATACCGATTATTTTGTTATTTAGATGAGTAAAATTCCTTTGCGATTTCGAAGCCATTCCAGTCTTCTTTTACTGCTCTTCAGGACAATTACGAGTAGTTTAATAATGATGGGGACAATCATCACTTTCGTATTCCTCTTTTCTGTTCAAGTTCAAGATATTTATCAAGATAAATAACTTTTTACACTGCTTTTAAAAAAAAACGATCATCGTCCATTTTTTACAGTTTTTTTTTTTTTTTTGGCAATGTAACTATCAGGTAGTTTGACATGAAATGTGTTATTTACACCATAAAGGAAAAATAATGCTTGAAGCTGCCTTTGTGCCCTCAATAGCGACGGGTTCTACATAAAAAAAAAACTTTTTCTGAAGTACGATTCAAAATTTGGATTAAATGATTCTAAATCTTCTAATAATGCTAACAATGCATTTCAAGAGAAACCTAACAACACTGCCATCATGACTGATTCAATGGGTTTAGATATAAAATCACTGATCCCAATCATGAACCTTGGAGGAGGCTCAAACCTGTTCCTAAAATCAAGAATGAAGTGGATAAAATAGTTTTCTATCAAAATATTCATGATATCACAGGCTATTTCACTTGGCTGACACAAACTGGGGGTTTAAATCAGCATTATAGCAATTTCTTAATAGACCCCCTCTTGAAATGGTAATTATCTAGGATTTTTCTTCTACACAATCTGATTCTACACATTTTAGGGGTACCTCGAATCATTAAATATAGGTGCAATTCACCGTTTGATGGGGAGGAGTTCAAGATCGGCACAAACTTTCGCAAATATAAGTATAGATAAAAGCAGTATGCATTGTATAATGCATGGTTTATGGTCGTTGTTTTTGTCCGATGCTTTTTTTCATTGTTTTTGTACCAGTTTTATTTTCTCATTGATTTTGTCCCATTGTTTTTCATCGTTTTCGTACTATTTCTTTAATTGTTTTCATACCATGTTTTTTTCATTGTTTTTCCACCATTTTTTAATTGTTTTCGTACTAAGTTCTCTCATTATTCCTGAACTATTTTTTATGTTGCACTTCTCCCACGTTTTTTGTTATTTTGCACCATGTTTTTTCATTATTTCCGTACCATGTTTTCATTGTTTTTGTACCATGTAAGATGAGTCAGAGAAATAAAATGTATAATATTTTTTTGTTTTTGTTCAAGTTCTTTTTTTAATGGGAAGAGGGAGGACAAATATTGACATTTTGCCAAAGTAGTAACATTCCCTCGCTACATATTGATGATCCGCCTCCCGTTTCAGCACATTGCATTGAAAATCAGTAAATTATATTTCATCGAATTTTTATAATCTATAAATTAGTTTCCATTGAATTTTTATTATTGTATGGCCAATTTGTTGGGGAAATCATGGGGCGTTGAACACGAATGCAAAGAAAGAAGGTGAGGAATAGAAACAGGTTGGATATTGAAAATAATGTCTGCATAGAAAATAAACACTTTGCCTGGCAAGGAAATAAAAATGACGTTAAAATAGTCTGAATCAGCGCCGTTTTTATTGATTGAAAACTCTTTCCGTTGGGTAAGTTGTACACAAACAATCTCAAAGTATATTTGTGAATCATTGGATGGATTATTAAATAATTGTGTTTGGTTTCATCGTCTCCAAAATATGCCGTGTTATAGACGAACAATTTTTATAAGTATAGATATATACTCTATTCTTATTACTTTCTCACTATTCACCATTTCCTTGCAGTTCACCGGGTTTGAAATCGTTCCTCTACCAAGTCAATGCAATCTTTGTCTCTATTTCAAAAGTAAGAGACGGGCAGTAATTTGATGACCACCTATATCAAATCATAATTTAATGTTCTACATTATATGATCAGAGGTGAAAAGATGATAAATATACATCAATTAAACATTGATGTCTTGTTTAGAGGATTTTTTGGAAAATGTCTCTTTTATCAGTATTAGAACTTGATTTAGGTATATAAAGACTATGCACAAACTATATGTTCGCCTATTTCTAATTTACAACGAATTCATACGAAGAAAATAAAATCAATTTTTTCAAAAACAAATTTATTGCTCCAATTTCAACCCTATGAGACCTGTCAACTCAAGAATAGTACTGTCAATACAACATTGTGAACTTTTTCATCTGGAGTTGGAGGACAGTGCGCAGATCTCACGCTGCATTTACTTCTATATATTACACCAAGAAAAAAATCAATTTTCATAGGAAAAGGTTAACTATTGAATCATATCAAATTTCTTCTTTCTTACATACAAACCAAGGTAATGTCAATCCATACGTAATTAATTGGTTATTTCAAGAACACTTGTAAAACCATGAAATATTAAGATATTGTTGATTCAATTTATCTCTTTAACGCAATTGTTGGTGAGATATGATATGTAATAATTTTTATTTCATTTCGTAGTAAAGTTACATAGAATCAAATCGTATTGCTATCATCAATTTTACCCTCATTCTAATTTATACGACAACGAGTAAGCAGTGTGGTCAGAGATAAAATTACTGTCAAAGATGTGATAAAAAGGGGGCAAAAAATCAGATGAAATTGAAAACTAATCAAAATTAATAATTAAAATATTGCGTTACATTGCTTAATCTAATATTGACAATGAATTAAGACTTAAAATAATTCGAACAAATCAGATTCGTGATGTAACAAATGTTGTCGTAGGGATGATGTCCTTGGATGAAGACTCGAAATTCAAATTAAATCAAATCAGGGAAGTTTTTATATGTTTAATACCTCCCATCGTTTGAAATCAACGACTTCCCAGGGTGGATTCCAGCATTGGAAACAAAAGAAAAAGTTGGCAAGGACATATCACGATGTCAGGACTAGTTTTCCTCGTACTTCCCTGGATATTTTGTACATCTGTTTGAAGATGTATAGCAACTATCATGGCAAAGCCATGTATCTTCAGTTTTATTTTTGAAACCATGCAGTATTGAATTTCACAGATTCTCACCTCTTTAAGAACTTCTACGACACTCAATAAACAATTTCCATGGAAAACAGCACGCACTTTATCAAGGTGATCGTCATCCATCGATGTGATGAGTCACCAAGATTTGGAATCGTTTTCGCTGGATGTTCTTCCTGATGCTAAACGCTTGTGCCACTCGGACAATCTTCCCTGTGATCCTTTTGAAAAATCACAAGTGCCTCTTAAAATGCTTTTCACCATTTGAAACAGAAATCCATCCCGATACCGCACTCTTCAAGATGTTTTATCGTTCAACTTTTGGGGTAAAGTGACAAATGCGCTATTATAGTATCACCTCTTTCTCCCAGTACGGATCGGTTACCCTGGTGTATATGCATGTCTTCTGCTTTATCTGCAAATAAGCCTCATTTTAACTATCCATGAGTAACCGATCAATAGATTTTTCATTTTGAGCACTAAATGGTAACATTACCGCAACTGATTGAAAAAAAAAGGTTGGTTGCATGGATTCAAGTTCACGTTCGACGGCACTGGTGACATACAGGCATTTCTGGGAAGGATTTACATTCAAAACCCGTTAAAAGTCTGACCTGAAGAGAAACAGGATCCAAGATCTGATAAGACTTGAAGAACTCGCTTTTGATATGTATTTGGAATTGACCACCGAAGATTGAAAGGATTTCAAGAGAGGGATAGGATAATTCCTCGAAGAATTAAAAGGCAGAAATCCAAAACAGAAAAGAATCCCAAATTCAAGAAGCAGAGAAAACAAATTGATGAATCAGTGCAAATCTTTGAGTACAAATTTAAAGAATTGATCAACTTCGCATACCCTAACTCTGAAAACGAAATTCAATACGCAGTTGCTAAGGTCTGGTATTACCGCTGGTGAGCAAGACCCCAATAATAATGCGATGATAGATACCATAGCTAACAAAGTAATAGAAAATTTGCAAAGAGTTAGGCTAGGCAATATGCACGGGAGTGATCTTCAGGAAAATACTAATTTCACTAGAACGAAAGAAAAATCTTGCTTGTCAGTGATTTACCTTCACCTGGGAAACGGGAAGACGGACGCTGAATAAAAACTACCCTAGAGTACAGATTATGCTAAAACAGTGAGCACACATACTATTTTTGCTCAAAAGGTTTTTGCCAAGCTTATGAGAGCAAGGGAAAATAAGCTGGGAACAAACGTTGCCCAAAATACTCATGGCTCGGTGAAGTCTAAAAAAAAACTGAAATTGAAATGGATATCAACACTTAGGAAAATAATTCAATTTTATCAACGTTATTTCTAAAAACAGAAATTGGTGAGGCTCTGAAGCATTAGTTTTCTATAATAAATACCAAATCATTGGAGCAATTGACTATAATCGGATTTATCATTCAATTTTCTTTTAATTTTGTTAGATGCATCGGAAAATGAAATGAAAATCTTGTACTGAAAAACTGTACTGATGTTTTTCATAAAAGAAGCATGTCTAGATTATGATATTTGGTAGATGGTACATCATACACAAATATTCTACTCAAATCTAATGAACAGCTCCGGTTGATGAACTTTCCATGCTGGGAAAATTCATAGCTAACTGGACTGAAATCAGATTAACTACAGCGAGTTCAAGCTGATGAAAACGTTATGATACCCCCGAAATCGGAAAAAATTGCTGCTAAACGAAGCTCAAATATTGCTTTTAATGCTGATGAATTTGAACAAAACCACTCTAGTCTTGTGGGTCGTGTGGCGTCTCTGTAGTCCAAACCGGTTCGACGCTTACTTCTGCAGGACTCTTCATTATCATGGCCAGGAATTCTATTCAATGAGATATTCAATTAAACACCAGAAAAGCTGTAGCGTCTGAGTCAATGTTTCTATTTCTATAGCAAGTAGAGTGGAAATGATTCATGAACAAAAACCCCAATGGTATAATATCCGATCATCAGACTTGTTAAGCATGATATCATTACGATAATAAGCAATAAATCTATTAGAAACCAAAGCAATTCCAGTTGCTTGAGAGAGGGAAGTATATCATTAAGTGAAGAAAATGCTAATAAAGAAAAATTATTGGACTTTCAAACCACCTGGGACAAGTCAATAAACGATAAAACATCTTACTTGGAGAATGTTGGCTAAAATCATG